>JAYGGG010000194.1:0-220452 GCA_036346245.1 Bonia amplexicaulis | reverse complement strand
TTGTGGGAAGGCTCAGTAGACTTCTTCCGCTTCGTCCTTTTCTTTAGTTGCTATATTTAAATTTGGCCTATTGGCCATGAATGTAAACTTTGGCAATCATGTCCATATTTAGTTAATGAACAAATGTCATTATGGATGATATTTATCTTTATTGTCCAGTGTGTGGACTAAATGATTCTGGACTAGTGTGATTTATAGAGGATTCGGGAGTTGTTGCTCCGGGGTCCAATAACAAATAAGTTGAATTGAGAATGAGTAGGAAATGTACCAAGATTGCTTTTGGTTGGTTTTAGCAACTTACAGGGGAACACTAATCCCACCCTGGGTGAACAGATTTAACAACAATAAAAAAACAAACAACTATGCCCATGATCACTAACAGGCATCTCGGCCTTTTGTGGCGACGACAGTAGGAAGGAATGGTGGCCCCACTGAGATCCGGCTGGACCCAGGTCGCCACCTCCAGATCTAGCCAAATCTGTTGCCTACACTGGTCGTTGCACCGCCATTAAGGTAGGATCCGTCCACACGAGGAGCTGATCACATGATCTTCCTTCCGGCGATGAGGGGAACGGAGCAAGCAACGGATCGAGGGGAGACGGTCGCGCGAGGGGAACAGGGCAAGCGATGGAGTGAGGGGAGGCGGCCGCATTCGTGGCAAATAAACCTACAGGAGCAACGGGCATTGACTCGATATTGTTGTCTAACGACTAATATAAATGTTGGTCAGTACATGAGCATGAAGTCTTGCCTTTGATTGCAAATTCCAAACAATACACATGGATACATCAAGGACACCACAGGAATGCAGCCACCAGTAGCTATATTCTGTCAATCCTCTATTTCTATAGAGGACTCCAAGAAGTGATGCCTCCTATCTTTTGAAGAACCCTGGGTGTTTATGCATGATGATCTGTGTTGGCCTCTGACCGTGGATGTAATACTGTCAATACATGACTAAACATATAGCTCAATCTCCAAGTTCTGATAACTTGATACTGCCTTAACTTTTCTCCATTTTGATACACTGAAAGATCGCCTTGTTGCAAAATCATTGTTATGCTAAAAGACACAGTGGATCATTCCTCCTGCTCGATCATCCTGCGAACACCGTCAATTACCAGCCAAGATTTGTGCCCGCCAATCACCTCAGCCTGTTTACGGGAGTCACTCCACAGCTGTACAGGACAAACAACCCACCTCAGGATATACAATGGCAAGATGGAAGCCATAAAGAAACAAAGAAGCTTAACTTTGTACCTGTATAGCAGGCATCTTCTGCTCGAGCTCCGCATAACAGATCACATACATTGGACAAAAGAAGGCATTAGTGTTTAGATTAATATACTTGGGATCCAATTCGTTGCCTATATATATGTAGTTGCTGCAGGATAAGATAACAATGAAGCCAAATACATGATGAGGGGATCATTGATATGGTACTCTATTACCAAAGCTAAAGGATAAGGCTAAGGAACACTTCGATACAAGTTGCAGAAAGCCGGTAACTAACAACAAAGTTTCCAGGGGCTCTAAAGGAAACTGTTTCCTCCAAAACAGGGAAAGAAGCAGAGGAAAGGAGGTCTAAAAGTTTCTTAAAAAACAAAGAATGCAATGAGTCTAGAAATTCCTTTGAATATTCTTTAACAATAAGAAGCATAATTGGGTGTAAAGAAGAAAGTTCTATATTCATTACTCACTAATGAGAGAAAAAACTGAAGACCCACGTAATGCACGGCAAGACTTACTGTTACTCCTGCACGATTCACGAGCTTTTGTGGAACAGCATTGACATCAACACAGTAAAACCGAATTCTGCATGATAAGTACTGACAGAGATCATCAATTTGTCAACAACTCCAGTTGGGGGTACTTTGTCAAAGTAGCTGACAATCTCTAACCTTGGATAGTATTCTGCTGCCAACTTCTCTAGCTTAGGCTTCAAATATATACATTTTCTGCACCAACTTGCCATCCTACATATTGCAAAGGCTAAGTATGAATTCTGGTGTGAGACTGAAAGGCAGAAAAAAAAACAGTTACTAGTATGTCAGATTACGACTTGAAAAAAATTGACACCGGTAGTCTATTTACCACATCATTTATCATTTAATACACATAGAAATCGCTTTTTGAACTGATAAAAAAAGATTAATTGTACATTTACAAGTAGAAGACGAAAATATTATTAAAATGCCTTCCTTAAAGCATATTTGTGAGGTAAACATTTGAGTCCTCAGACATCACATCAGGTACAATTGTAATGGCAACAGAGAAACAATCTACTACTAGAAATAAATCCACCAATAGGAAATGGTAGATCTAAGAACAAAAGAACACTTACACACGCAATCATACGCATTTTAGGTAACTACAAGTAACTCTTCAACCAAACTCGGACTGATCATTTCATGCAAGATAGCGGTCAAGATCATTTTAACTAAGAAGGTAAGATACACCGAATCTAATCCGATAAACCGGGCTGCCAAGTGCGACCATATGAATAGGTGATCTCTGTTTCATCCAAGACGGGTACTAAATTTTAACTCCCAAAATGACTATTTCATCCAAGGAACTACTAAACTTGCCAATTCCGCAATAACCATTTCATCCAAGATCCTAGATCGGTAATTCTGTAATGACCCTTTTATCAAAGAAACGAATTTTATTGGTGCTACTACTCCTAATGAAAAGAGTTACCAGAGCAGGACGATGGGGAGGTCGAGCTGCTGGGCCTCCGCGAGGGCCCGGTCCAGCTGCCGCTCGTTGCCGATCGGCTCCATCTCCACCCACGCCGGTCCCTCCTCATCCTCCTCCACCTTCTCCTCGGCTCCGACGGCCGCCGGAGCCGCACGGTGAAGCTCCGGATGCCCCGGAGGCAGCGAGATCGAGGGCCACCGAGCGGGCGATTTGGAGAGAAAGGCGAGGCGAGATGGGGGAGGCTGGGCTCTGAGAAGGATACCACGGAACGACGACGCAGCTGTTTCCACGCCGCCACCGGCGGCTGCGTAGGCAGAGGTAGTGGCCATTGCCGACGTGGGAACCAGAAAGGTGAGTTTTTTCCCTCTACTTTTCTTTAGCTTCGTTTTTGACCTGCGACGAGCCGACGAAGAAGCCGTGTGCTGCTTTTGTTCTTCGCCAAGATGTGTCCCTGCAGGCGGGGTCAGAATTACCGGAACAAAGAATATATGACAAAAAGGTGTAAAACTGTAGGAACATGGGTAGATTACACTAGTACAAATTAAATTTTTTTATCACGTAAATCAAAAAACCATACGAGTAAAAGATTATGTGCGGTGTAGCAGAAAAAAAAAGTTAAAACAGCCCAGTTCAATACAGTGTGCATCGATATAATGAAAATAGTCAATCGTCCAACGTCTTTATAGGCGATCCTCGGAAGCCGATCATCCTAATCAACGCCACAGTTGTAGCAGCACCTCTATTGAAGTCTACATGTTTAGAGAGGAATGTAGTACACCAGTGTGCTAGCACCAGCGCGTACAACAGGAATTTTGTGAGGTGATGGCTAAGATTTCAGCGGGTACAAGCTGTGATGCCTCTCTCGGCCCCACTTTTCTCTTAATATAGCATTTCAGCGTGACCCTACATTAGGGGCTTAGCAAGATATGAAGTTCACTTGACCCATTAGTAACAGATCCAATTCGAACTATTGTGTTCCATCCTTGTAAGATCGAGGAGGCCGACTAGAGTGAGTGAATAGTTGTTTCTAAAAAATTACAATTAAATTATATTTAAACTATTTGACTAAAATCAAGTATATAATATGAAAACTTAAAACAATTTGGTTTAGCACAGATAAATCCTAAATCAACTAGGTTCATCTTAAGTACATCAACAAAATACGGTTTTTCCAAAGATGCAACACATGCAATCTACATCCCTTTCCTATCTCACAAAATACAACACATACACAATTGAGAAGAGTACATCACACTAGCTCAAGAGAATAGAAATGAGTCGAGCAACCACATCTCCAACCGGCCATAAGGGGTATTTATAACCCAAACAAGAAAACTAGCCATTGAAGCCAAATTCCTGAAAAATCAGGATTATCAGAAGTATCGGTGGCAAAACTATGATACTTTCGCTCCCCTCACAACAGTAAAAAACTAGCAGTTAGAAGCAAATGACCAGTCAAATACGGTAGTTCCGCTATACATTCTCCGTAGTTCCAATCATCGGGAGTACCGATCCTACATACGGAATTACTGCTCTCGAGGAGAGGAGAAGACCACCACACAAGTGCCTCTTTGGAAAAACCGTATTGCTACACAAGCCAGATGTTCCGCAAATCGGAAGTACCGCTTACACAGAGCCGGTCGTTCCGCAAATCAGAAGTATCATTCACACAGAGCCGGTAGTACCGCTCGCTGATCAGACCACTCACACAGAGTTGGAATCGACATGGTCGAGATGTGTGTTATCGAAACCAGCGTGGTCGGAATCGATGTTGTCGAAGATCTGTGTGATCGAAACCAGCGTGGTCAAAACCACCAACGTACGTGGTAGTTCCATGATTACAACGCCGGTAGTTTTGGTTAGCGGTAGTACCGTAGACTTCACTGCGGTAATTTCGATTTCTCTGACAAGTGTAGATACTTCAGCAGATTTTTCAAAACATATTTGCAAAACAACAATATCTTGCACACAAGGATCAAGCATGATTCCCAACAAGTTGCAAAACACATTTACACACTTTTAGAATCATGACACAAGGATTATATATGAGGTTCAATTATTTGCAAAACACATTTGCAAATATAAGCATCATACTACAAAGAATGAAAACATGGACTTCAAACATGGACTCGCAATGTATAGTCCCATGTTACAAGGATTCAACACATGAGTTTCAACTATTTGCAAAATATATTCGCAAATACAAACCTCATGCCAAAGAGAGCTAGAGCAAGTGAGGTTGAGCTATCAACACACGATGATACTCAAACTACTAGACAAGACCCCTCTTAATAGTACGTCAACATATACTAACAACCCGGTCTTTCAACCAAACACCAAGATCGGTAAAAGACTAGAAATACATTCTTAACATTAGCTAGTCATACATTTGCCTTGAATATCCTCTTGAAGCTTGATGACACACATCATCACTTCAAGTTCGAGTCATCGTCTTGACATGTATCAACACATGATGCATCCACTTCTTGAACCCTATCCACACATGATGGGTCTTCACTTGATTTGATGATCAACACGTGATCATGTCCTCTTGGACATGCATCAACTCATGATGCATCTTCTTCTTAATGATCTTTAATGCATGAAGCCATTTTTCATCACACATCTTGACTTGATGATCTTCAACACATGAAGTCATCCTAAGTCATCCTCATTTGTGTAACATAATATATTCATCCAACTCATGAAAAATGTTAGTCAACAAACCAATTGCCATTAATTACTAAACTTCACCATTAACACATAATGAAGAGACTAGATTTTATAATCTTTCCTTTTTGGTAATTCATGACAATCTCAACAAATAATGAGATAAAGATAGTATTTCGAGTATACAACATGTACATAACAATTGTATACTATAAGATAAGCTTTCCAAGCAAAACTTACTTATCTGGTTGTCATTAATCATCCAACCATTAACATATAATAGATAGGTTAGATGACAACCCGATTGCAAATGAGTATATATAAACTACACAAGTTATATATACTCAAAGGATGTGTTTCAAAGTAAAGATCCTTGATAGGTGTATTAAAGGAAACATGGATCAATACTTATGAAACCTCAAAACATATAGTGAACTCCCCCTAAATGTGTGCATACAAGTATGTGTAATGAAGACATATGCACATATTCATTTTGAACTATTTTTGGAGTTCAATATATATTTTGGATCCAATAAATGCATTAATATATAAGAATACGATTTCGAATGCATATCTCTTTGATTTCACGTTTTCATCCAAATGAGACTAAGTAATATCATAATCAATGAACAAGATTAGTCTCACAAATGCATTTATCAGTATCACCAAATCCTCATAATAATATTTGTCATTATCACCAAAACCAATTTAAATGGAGATTAATCTTTCAATCTCCCCTTTTTGGTGATTGATGACAAATCCATTAATAATAGCATTTGGATGAAAATGAACATATGACAGAAAATCAAATTGTTCATGCATGTCACAAAGCAAATGCATGAGAGAAGGTGAAAACATTATTTAAGTTTAACTTCCCTTTTTGGCATTATTCAAAATTTACCTTTAAAATTTTCATTATGAGCTAAGCTATTATCACTAACTTCTTCCCATTATCCAAAGCAAGCTATTATCACTAATTTCTCCCTCATTTGACATTAAGCACCAAAAGGGCATTGATCATCAAATAGCATTGATTACCATAAAAACAAGAGAAGAAGAAAAATTAAGCTAGAAATGGAGATTTTTCATTATTTAGAGCTTAGTACCAATTAATTTAACTTAAAATGGTCATGAAGAGTATGAAGATAGATACAAATGACTAATATGATACAAGATGAATTAACAGAAGATATTTAAAACACATTCAAATAATCTTATACTTGAGAGCTCCTTGAAGGCTTTTGAAATTTCATTCTATGATAGTTCGATTATTCACTCGTTCTTATAGTGGATTATCAAGTTGTAGTTGACTCCTCAACCACATTAGGTAAGACTATGCACTTCTTTAATCCAACTACATCAAGAGGCCCTGAGATAACTCTTTTTCTATATAGAAGAGGCAAATTTTATCTTGATCGCTCGCATTTACCTATATGTTTTATAGTAAACTCGAAAGTTATCTTTATAGCTACCCAATTACGGAGCGAGTTTGTCAACCCCTAAGTAAAGTATTACATATGGTGAAAACTATAACGCTATCTAGTATAAGAATCCCGTATATACAATATATGAGACCAACTGATGACACTTAAGAATATAACAATTCTCGCAGTATCTCATGATGAGTTAATCTGACGCCATATTTTGTAACATGTGTCCAAATTATTAATTTGATATCTCAATATCCATTATTCCTGAACCATGTTCATCAATCAATACATATACTGATCTATAGTTCATAATTGTCCCACATAATAATATAAGATCAGAGATACTTTAGAATAATATCAAAATATAAATAAATAGTTCTACGAACAAGTCATATATTTCTTGATCAATACAAAAAAAATTATTCAAGAGAAAGCATAATATATCATTCAAAATATCATAAATATAGAAACTATACAATCGTGATTCTAGGGTATGTGACTAACAAAAACTTCCTTCCAAAGTTACATTCCCATTATGTGCGATTTTCACTGTTCAAATTATGATATACATATTCTGGTTAATTTGCGATCCAAGATTCCAAAAATACACAAACCATGCTCAAACTCAAGCCACTCTAGACGTACATATGATTGAACAAATAGATGGAAATTGGAATTTGGGAAACGAAGCTAAGCTTTACATGCTGTTACAAGATTGGGAGGAAATGTGGAGCTTTCTACGACTGCCCTGGCTGACAACAAGCCAATGGAGCAAACGAACAATTTGGTCACCAAATAAACTTGCAAATCTACGTGGTACGTATGCGGCAATGCTGTTCTTCCATCCGATCAGTTGTTTGTGATTTGGAACTCTGTGCCGTCCTTAAGATGTCCAGTCGCGGTCGGGCAAAGCCAGCAGAGAATGTTTGGACCCATGATCTGTACAAATGAATCCGAAGGTTCAGGCAATTGGAGCACCAAAGGAAAATGGGGAATAAAATTGAACTGTGCAAACCATGCTAAATCTTAAACACCCAAGTTGAAAGCCTAAAACTGAAGATGATGGCAACAATGGAAATCTCTCATGTTATGCGAAATTTTTGTGTAGTACTACCATTTGAATATTCTTCCTCAAGCCAAGATCAACCCGGTGGCGGTACGTCTGTTCACTTTCTTTGCAAGCCACTTCGCTCTAACTGCCTCTCGGTACTGATGTAAAGGCAGCAGTAAAAAAAAATCAAACGTGGTATAAACTCACCAAGAAAGTAGAAACTGTGAGGTGCATGGATGCCTGGAATTCCATATAGTAACTTACCTCAATGGCTGTCATGTTATGACATATGAGATAAATGTGCCAGCATAATAGAGAACCCATTGTCAAGCTTAAGGAGAACAAGAGGGACAGATGTGCCAGCATAATAGAGAACCCATTGTCAAACTTAAGGAGAACAAGAGGACACCGGCCAAGATCTGCATTTTTGTGATACACCTCAACACTGGATCATAATTTGGTTCTTATAGTATGAAACAAAGAAATAAACAGAGCAATTATACCGCAAAACTAAAATAGAGATTGACTGCATGACATTTTATTCCAGAATGTTAAGGGCTCATTTACAGAACCATACAAAACAGAACACCACTTGATGCAGAAACAACTCTGTCATTTGAATATCTTTATTTTAACTAGCATATTTATACCAATGGCACAATTATGTTTTTAATTTCAATAATGCCCTTGCTAGAGCAGCACAAAAGAAAACCCTTGTCATTATTATCCCATGAGTTCTACAAACTTAAAAGGCAAGGCTCTTCTGCAAGTTCAGATTCTTAACACCTATCCTGCAACTAAGTTATCAGAGTCCTTTTTCCTTTCTACAGCTAATACTTAATAATCAGTCTCAGTTGAGTTGAAATCCATGAGAACTCACAACTCAGAAGAGTTGTAAGAAAAAGACCCACTCTCTCATGTGATATAGTTAGGGATTCTCCAATATCATTTCCCTTGGACCCTGGCAAGTCAAAAAACATCTACACATGTCTGCAACTCAGCATAACCTCCAGTACAGGACTGGTGCCTGCTGGTACCCCAATGGACCGTTGCGTAGTGTAAACAAACTGTACTAGCTGCCAAGAGCTATGTAAATTTGTACATGTCATCGTAGGAATATAACAGGCCAGAAATGCCATTTGAGCTTCATGACAAAACAGGCACAAAGTATAATCTTACTGAAAATAAGCATAGTAGTGCCAATATTCGTGAATCTAGGTATAAAATGAAAAAAAAACAATGTGGCGTGTAAAATGATAATGGCATGGTAACTCAACAATGGGGTAAATATTACTAATAGTGTGTTTAGCAGGTAAGAGATTGCTGGTTGCATAGTGAGCTTCTAATTCAAAACAATGGTCAGTGCACGTACATGGATGATCTTCACATAAAGAATATCAAAGTCGTACTCTGTTTGAAGGAGATCACACAGAAATATGACCTGAAATATATTTTGACGCAACTGTGAAAAATGCTCGGCGAAAATGTGCCAATTTTGGTCCAGCATAGTCACTTACGAATGAATAAAGAGACCCTATGGTTGCATTTAGGACACAGATGATGAAGGGTTTGTACTTTGCATAGCCCACACAGTTGTTAATACAGACACAGTGGTGATCCTGCTATTGAAACCATTACCAAGCATTTTTAGCACAGCTCCATTTTTGCAATTAACTGAATCACTAGAGACAAAGATAACCGCAACCGCACCTACCATTTTCAGAACACACCTTTTGCAGACCTTGCAATGGTGAGTTCGAGCAGGCTTGTACACGCAGCACTTATCACAATACCTTGATTTCAGCCCCTGTTGGAACCAAATAATGAGTACTATGAGGGTGCTTAGCCAATATTCAGTATTTGAACGCTCCTCAATTTACCGGTGTGGTAAACAATTACAGGCAGCTACCCACTGCTGAATCCAAGGAGTACTAATTTTGCATGGTGGCGCGATGAAAACAGGAAAACTATGTAATTTTTACTCCATATCTATATACAGGTCCATCCCATTTTTAGTTCAAGGTGATTGGCAGACAGCTGATCTACTGAGAGACGGGAAATTTTACGTCAGTTTGTACTCCGAAATGCAGCAATCGCATCAAGCATCGCAACTTTCTAGAAACAGATGCATCCATAGGCCTTCAAACTCTAGAAGAAAAGAACCTAGAATCCAAGAAAACGGAATAGAAGGGCCAAACAAAAAGCGAGAGACCTGGGACCTGTCCCCGCGGGTCCTCGGCGTCGGGCACGGAACCGGGATCCGCGGCCGCGGCGCAGAGGTAGGAGAAGAAGCAGGCGGCAGCATGGGCCATGGTGGCGAGGCCGAGCCAGTGGTCCAGGAAGACGAACACCGTGGAGCAGGAGCCGAGCGCCATCACGGCGAGGTCGTGCCCTTTGTTTAGTTGGTTTGGACCTGGGCCGCAAACTGATGGGACGGGTTTCGATGGGCTCAAAATCCAGGCGGAAGTCAGTTCCCGGCCCATATAAGCGAGGGCTCGATCTCCACCGCAATTCGTGGGCTTCTCATGGGAACCGTTCGATCAAATACGCACGCCTCAGATGAAAGAGGAACAGCGTGGGGGCATTTGCATAATGGTCCCTTGGGTTCCCGCATATACAATTCTACGTCACGACACCTTTCACCTCGGGGAGAAGCAGGTCGCGGAGACGATGGCCGCGAGGCGAGCCGGCGAATCCCTAGCGACAGGTGGCGGCGGCGGCGGCGGCGTCAGGGGACGAGCAAGCCGAAGTGGGAAGCTCTAGCCCGCCACTCCATTCTTGGTTTGGTACGCCCATCAACTCCCGATGTGCAGATTTAATTTACCTCTCTTCTTCCGTCCGTCGTCTCATCGGTCCAACCCTCTCGCCCAGTTCTGTATCAAGACATCTTCGAACATGTCGTGCGTATGTGCAAACGAAATCGGGTTTAATCACACAACTCTTGCTGTGACCTTCCATCAAATTTGAGCTAGGCATGTGTTTTGGTGGTGGAGACCTAGAAACTTGTAGCAGACCAGACGTGGTCTGAAACTCTCTAATTGACCTTTTGAGTTTAGCAACCTCAAAATGGTGTTCTAAGGGAATTGCGTTTCAAGAATTTCTTTTATGCTTATATTTGCTGAAAATCTTGTGTTGTTCAGAGGGTGCATAATCTCCGATTTCAAAGTCTTTTGAGGAAAACGCACTCCAACAATGATGGCCTTTTTTTCTACATTATATCTTTTAGCTTATGGTTTACCTCCAACAAATAAATAGAATAGTTTTTCTACCGTTTTTTGAAACGGTTTATTGGAACAGCCTTTTCAAAATGACTTATTATGTTTTCAACATTCAGTAGATCCACACAAGCTCTTGTATTAAAACCAAATAATATTAGCCGCGGTCAAAAACAACCCACTTCATAAACACCACCATAATTTTTAACACTTACTCGTTTTTTATAGGATATATGTCTGAAATGTATATACAACCATGATACCAGACTAGTTTAAACATCATATCACTCTATAAATATTCGCCAAGGGAGGTCGAGAGAATATATGCACATATAGCACAGATCGATGAACATCATGCGATCCGGTCACTTTATGCAAGCCGTAAAACTACAAACACAGACAGAAACGAACACACTGCAAGCTATAATCTACAGAAAAGAATACATGAGTAAATTACATTTTGCACCACCTAAAATGATTCACCTTGCACGAAACCAGCGGTTAAACTATCTTTGCACATAACACCGGGTAAATTAACATCATGTTACACTTTGCCCTGCCCTTCAATTCAACCCAATCGGGCTGGATCCGGAATCCTGACCGTGCTTATCTCCTTGAACAAATCAAATTAAAAATGGTTTTAGATTCTGTTGACGTGTATTGGAAGGTGCAAAAGCTGTCTTGACTCTCCAGTGATTATAATTTGTGAGTGGTAGTAAATGGAAGATCTTGTTTGTACTGCTCCTAGTGAACTAGGGAGAGTAGTACTAGCTAGTACTAGTATACTAATACACAGTGGCAGAGTGTCATAAAAAAAATTTGCTTTTGGACCCGAACTAAACTATGACTTGGCTAGGAAACCTACTACAGTGCTATATATAACAGATCCATTTTTGCTTTGTTCAACTTTGATTTGATGCAACAACTAGAGCAAGGGATAATGAAAGAGACGTCATCTTCAACCACTAATATGCCACATACTAATTAAGTTGCCTGAATTTTCTAACTCCACACAAGATCAAATTATATATGATGCAACAAAATGAAAAGTCTGCTAGCTCTTCCCTTACCAGAAGAATAAAAGAACAACGACGTCTCACCTAAAAATGCGGGTATAAACAAAACCGGCTGAAGAAAATTCGGATGAAGTCCTCTTTCTGTTAAGTTATCACATCACATGAGCGACTTCGCAAAAATATCAACAGATTAAATGAGATGTGAGGTCTTTAATTAATCTATATAGATATGAGATAATCTTGTTTTCAATTAATTAGTTGTGCTGCTTTTCCATAACCTTCACCAAATCCAGTTCCTCTCAGAAAAAACAAATCTGGTACCTGTAGATCCATGCGTGTACGCTAACGCATGATATTGCTATGCCATTGCTACCTTCTCTCACAACAGTGGTAGTAACATATATTGCTATTGCTACCGAACGAAGAAAAAAGGGAGACACGCATCGCATGTGTATAGGCAGGATGAGATGCAGAAGAATTAAACATCATCATCCAGTATGCATTATGAATCATGTGCATACGCTATTCCTTCCATCAATCAGAAATGTTCAGAATCCAGATCGAATCAGGGAGGAGAAGACCAAGAGAAAGAGGAAAAAAGAAAGCGATGGGTGGCTGGGGTGTGGGGCCGGGAGAGCAGCAGAGTGGCAGCGACGAATAGTACACGGTACGAGTGGGTGGTGAGTCATGGAAGTGTGGAGTGCGCAGGGGTAGTGGCCCACCTGCATTGGGCTCAATGGGATCGGTCCTAGGTTGTTGCCCCCATCACGGGCACCCGGGACCCACCACCACCACCGCGAGACACGCACCCATCCATCCATCACACACCATCACCTCCCTTTCCTTCCCTCCCTCCCATGGGTTTTATTCCTTGATATTTCAGCCATCTTCCTTGTTATTTCAGCCCTCCCTCGCTCCCTTGTATATAAAAAATAATTTCACAACTTACACTCTAATATGAGTATTACTAATTTTCTTCACTCGCAAAAAACCATTTATCACATAGTTTTTAACATAATAGAATTTATCACTGCGCTGGCTATTAGCATACACCTACACTGATTAATAAAACATATAGATAAGACACTCATCTTAGATTAGTCACCTATGAGGAAAAAACCATTGCCTCTCCTCTCCACAGGCTCCACTCTAGTAGGAGCCATATTGTTCAATACTGATGAGAGAAAAGAAAGATCACATAACTTACGAACGACTTAGTACAAATAATATGATAAGACAGCTGTAACTATTGACCAAATGCTCCACTATATGTTCAAGTGTTAACGAGCAGAATTCCAGCTGGTAAGCATCTCACCAAATGTACCAGCATCTCACCAAATGTGCCTTTTGATTATGTGTTTTTGTTCTGACTCACATCAATCTTTATAGCAGCACGTCATCCCACGGGCTATTATCCTCTAATATCTTATACGATTAGATCTAGAAATATCAAATTACTATACATATTCCTATTTCAACTCACATCAATCTTTACAGCAATGCGTTAGTCCATATATTATTGTCTTTTAATATTCTGTATGATTGGGTCTAAAAATTTTAAACTTTTATATGGAAAATTGATATATATCTCGGACAAGAAGCCCGAAACTTTCTCGAGGCCATGCAGATTGGAGGAGCTCGTCCTATGCTGAAACGTGTTCCTAGTTTTTACCCTTTGTAGGTCGAGAGGCTAGCTAGAGTGGATGGTTGCAATGCAATCATATGTACGCTATCACACACAATAGTAGTAGCGAAATTAAAGGATTCTTTTCTCTCTCTCTCTTTCTCCTCGTACCGTCCTTTGTATCATAGCAATAAACAAACTATATTGCGTGTGGTTGATTCCTATGGGCGTTGGAACCAATGATTAATTTTTTAGGACAGCTTAACTTTCCAACTTTTAAGGTTTTTTCCTTCTCCAGTCCTCTCTCATGCACCAATAACCAATTACTAAATGTTGCTTTTGGTACAACCAAACCCATGCATTATGTTGGCATTATTGTGTCCTAACTTTGCTACTCCTGTTTGGGAACAACAGCTTCTTTTGCTTAGGAACGTGCTCTCTTTTTGCTTCTTATATCCCGCTTATTTCGGCTTAAATTTCTAGTTTTTAGCTTATTTTTTGCTATTTATAAATTTCGTTTTCTTTTAAACTTTTAGGCTTTTTTTAGCTTTTTTTACCGGTTCTTTTTTCCCGTATTCGTTTGCGTTGTCCGTGATGAGCTAACATATTTTTTTTCTATTTTTATATTTTTTAAATTTTAATTACGTCAAATAAGACATCTTTAGCTACAGTGTAATTTCAGCTATAAGCCACTATTTATCAACTAAAGCTAAGTTAGCTAGCAGCTATCCCCTTTATTCCTTGTCTCTCTGATGTGTCCAGCCAATATTGACTATGTTTGGAAGAGGAATCTCGACATTTTAGAATGCAAGGTTGCCTTTCAGGTGGAGCTCTCTCCTTTTTTTTCCAATTAAGATAACATAAACTTATAATAAAGTAGATGCAATGCAAGGCTGAATAATCATCATTAATTCACGCCTGAAGTTAAGTGAAAATCCCAGATAGTACATATATATTAATTCACCACACATTAGCGAAGTCTTATCCTCTTTTTCCCTTTTTCTTTATAGAGAGAAGTGTTGTCTTTCTTTTGCAGTGCAACGCTTCTTAATTAAGTTGGACTTCTTTTGCATTATAACAGCCATATTCTTGGGTATGATTAGAAGTTTCAAAGAAACAGTAAATTATACACTCGTTAGAAACCACCTACCTGAGATGGAGTCTAGGAATCTTTCGGGAGAGGAGGCAGACTGGATGCTAGATTTATTTTTTTCGTCCTGGATCAGTAAACTAATCAGTGCCCTCATGGTCGATCCCTGCAAGAAATCAAATCATATTCGATCCGTACAGCTCTTTCCATAATCTAGTTTTAGTGTCCAATGTTTGCCTTATGGCGATATATATGTCGATTGAGAGTACCAACTTTTGATGTCATCCATGCACACTTATCCGCCAAACCAGCTAAAGTGAACCCCCAAAAAAAAGTGAACAGAAAAGCTACATTTCACATTATTTCGAGCTGCTACGTACCCTTGATCATTAGATGACTTTTGTTTTTTATTAGATAAGATGTTCATTTCATACTACAAATGAGTTACTGTTCTTCACATTCACATTATCGCCTGCAAAAAAACTATAGATATACAGCATTTTTTGTCAATCGATAACCAAATGGCTTGGGCTTGTTAATTTGCACGTAGAATTTCTGATTACATACGCCCGCACAGATACTAAAGTAGTAATATATATATATATATATATATATATATATATATATATATATATATATATACGTTTTAATTAATCTTAAGCACCCTGCTTAGTTTGCTAATTATTTACTACTACTCCATAGCGTGAAAGCCAGCTGTGCCACGCGCGTGCGTCGAGATTCGAGCGCCTGATTCAACGATGAGTAGTACCTCGGAGAGCAAACGAGTAACCATCGATCGGAGACTGCTTTTAGCCAAAAAAAATACTACTACTACTACTTTGTAGTTGCTGGGGCAGCTGAGAGAGAGAGAGAGAGAGAGAGAGAGAGAGAGTTCCTTTGTTACTTAATGCTTCCTGGAGCACAAGAACTTTGCAGGAAAGAAACGGCACGACATATTGCTTTCGATTTTCTTAATGAAATCATTCGTTTCAGACAATCGATAGATGCCGACTGAGACATGTCAAGTTATATATGAAATATTAAAGGAAAAGAGAAGAAGAGAGAAGAAAAGAAAAGGTGGTGATCCAGGCAGGGCAATAATACTAGTGGAGGAGTACAGCTGAGAGCAGTGGCCAGGAAATTAAGGTGTGTAGGGGGTGGCCATGTTCTTCAGGGGACAGTTCATGGTGGCCACGGCAGCAGTACATTGCCACCGAACAAACAGCTCAGGCTCCTCTGCGGCCACCAATGGGATGCGCTGCTGTTGCTGCCGCTGCTCCCCATTTTCTTTTTCTTCAGTCGCCTTTCTGAAAACACCTCCAGGTTAGTACAGTACTGCTAGCAAGAGGGGAGCCCATGGGTTAAAAATTGCTACAGACTGAATTTTTCTACCTTCCCTTTTACCATACATGCCAACTCTTTCAGAGTTTCAGTGCACAAAAAAAAACCAGCGGAATTTAATGTCTGCCTTGAAACTGTCTACCGTACATATATATGCAGCATGTTTTGATTTAGCTAAAAAAATCTATGCTAGATTAACGAAGAACAGATAATGGGCTGGCTACAGGTGACACACACATCCATGTCACGCCATCACGTCAGTGAGAGATTTTCGGGGTGGACCTTAACTTTAGACACGGACTGACCTGCCTGTGACTGCTGGACTAGGTCTTGCATACTGTTGCTCTCCATGTCCCCCATGCATATTGATATCTCCACGCACAAAACATCCCCCAACAGTTGCTCTGCCTAAGCTTTCTTCTTCTTCTTTTTCTTCTTTTGCATCGGTTTCTAATGGAGAATTCATGCCAGGAACAGTCTTATCCCAGGCCTTCCTGTGAAACAAAAGGGCCGTGAGATTTTTTTTACATACAAAATGCTTAATTCTTTTGTATGGTTAATTATACCAACCGGTTGTATTTCTAATGCGATCATGGATAATAAATTAACTGTTAAATTACTTGGTGTGTGAAAAGACTACCAATTCGAGTCTTCATCATGAATTCATAATGGATTATGTAAGAGATTCTCTAAACAAATATGTTCTATAGTATATATATATATAGAGAGAGAGAGAGTTAGCATAGGTGTAATGTACACATAAATTAGCCGACGTTGTTTAAGAATCGGCTAAAAGAACAAGAGAAACATCCGTGATTAGGAATGATTATAATGTATTCTCGAAAGTACTTTAGGATATGTACAATGGTCTAGACAACTTCTGTTTATAATATCCTCTATATTATCTATAGACGGCACTAAAAACGGTTCATACAATATGTTATCTTTTTTGTATGTCTTTCTATATAGTTTATTTATGATATAATATATCTTGTTTATCGTGTTACAGTCGACTACTGCATAATAGACGGTCCAATTATCTATGCTCTCTTTCTTTTATATCAACTTGTGTCTTATATAACAAGATTTATAAATAGTTAATGCCATACTATTGTACATGATCTTATATTTGAGTATTAAGAAAGGAGAGGAGTGCAAAGGATGGACAGGAGTTGTAGCGCCCACAAAAAAAAAGAGAAAGAAAGAAAAAAACCAACCACCATTTTATCTGTTTTCTCTCTCCTTTATCCCTTAAGATTTTCCTTTCTTATTTATGTCTCTCTCCTGCGCTCGCCGGGGTGGTGGCGGTTAGGTGCTTACCGGCGGCACGGGTGATGCACGGGTGAGCGGCGCGGCGGCCGGCGCGGCGCATGCGTCTTCGAGCCGAGGCGGGCGGCGAGCCAATGGCCCGTTCTAAGCGGCGAGGCGAGCGGCGCACCTCCGGTCGGCGGCGGCTTCCGAGCGGCGACGCCGAGCCTAGGTGGCGATCGTCGACACCGAAAGCAAGGCGGCGTGGCGGGTTGACGCGGCGACGCGGTCGGCGGCCCGGTGCGAGCTAGGCCGACAGCGCGGCGGCGACGGCGGCGGCGGCGGCGGTGGCACCGCGGTCGTGACTGTGACTTTCACGGCCATGTGGTCGGCCAGTCCATTGTGCAACCGAACCACACTTTCGCACGGTAGTTTCGTTAGCTCGCGCAGTGGGACGTCGTTGTTTTGCCGAACGTCGTTCGTTTGACCGTACGGCGATTCGCACAGCAAAATCTCAATGAACGTGATTCTTTTCGGCCGAACGATCTCCATGATGTTCGTCTCCTGTTTATGACAGTATTTACGATATCAGATGTTCATTGTTTTCATCCTGTATCAATTGCTTGCTTGCTTTGCTTGTCCTTTACATGTCTTGCTTGCATTACCTGTTCTTTACTATCTGTGTTGCGACCGTTGTTAGGTACTTGCTGCGATATCCAAATCTCACGCTTGCTCTTTTCAATCTCAGGTTAAAGGCCAGTAGAGTGATAGCATCATGCATGGGTGGGAGCACTCGAGTTTTCAGTACCGTGGTTTGCCACTGTTTGTTGTTTCATTCGTTATTTATTTGGTTAGAAGTGGTCCGGTCCCATATTTTAAACATTTATTCTAGCTTCCATTGGTTCTCTATTGAAGTGTTAATAAAGTTTTAAACTACTTATGATTCCTTTTGTTGTTCTTATTTATTCTTCACTTTGACGATGATATTCTATAGTAGTATCTTACATCGGTATGTGGAGTGCTACAGGAATGGACCAATCAGAGCAAAAGCGGGGGCGCACACATGTCAGCAAGCCAAGGCCTGCTTGGTCTCAGCTCAATCAGCTCAACCAGGAAGTAGCAACTGTTCCCCACTCTTTCTCTCCATTTCATTATTTATTAATTCTCTATACCCTTTCATTGCCTCTAAACCAGCAAACCTTATCATTACTCTCTCTCCTCACTCTCTCTCCGTTAACCAGTTCTTCATCTCCATGAGCTTGTTGAGAGCAGTACCACCGAGCTACATGGCTATAAGCTTAATTAATTGGGGGCTAGCTATGTGTTGCTTCTCTCTTGCCATCTCTACAAGATCCAGCCAGCCAGTACCACTCCTATCTAGGGTTTTGCCTGCCCCTCTTGTGCTAGGCAGCCAACTCACTCCCTCTATGCGAGGTGGCGATGCCAACCAATCTTTACCTCCTTGATCTACCCCCTACATGTAGAATTTTCCCTCTTAACCCTTCTTGTTCGACTGCGGCGGGGACTGCGACGGCGCATGGCAAGATAGATCAGTCCGGTTCTTGATTCTCTTTTCCTGTGTTTTCTGGCTCTCATGTGCTGCATCTGTTGTTTAGTTATATATGAGGTGGTTGCTTTTCATATCCATATGCATATCTGTCTCTTCTTGATCCACTCATCTGCAAATCTCGATCCAAGCATGGAGAGATGTGGAGTCCCTTTCTTCCCTCTTTTCGGTTGTAGCTAGATGTCATGTATCCATGAATAATATATACCAGCCATCTCGCCACGGTGAGTATGATCTCTCTACGGCTAAGGAGCATGGCGGCCGGATCATGTTGGAAGCAGTTGCGCGTGGATGAATTGAAGCAGACAGTCGGTGCTTGCAGGTGCAGCACCATCAAGATTCACATCGAATTCATCTTAAACGAATGGTTTACACGGTTGCTGTATACATGATGAGAATCTTGATGATGCTGCATCAGCAAACGCTCGACTCAGCTTGAAGAGTGAGAATCCGATGCACTTGAGTTCTTCTTGCCTTCCTTGAGTTAATTTGGTTCTTCTCACTTAAAATTCCTTTCCTTGAGTGAATTCATAAGCTAGCTAGCTAGCTCCTTCATGGAGTAGCTAGCTAGATTAAGGTTTGACCCAAACAAGTGCGACCAATGCTGTAATTTTCCTCACTAATTTCATCTCATCTTTGCAAGGAGTTTTTTCGTCGATTGAGGCTGGCAGCATAAGGTAATTAACTGTATAAACCTTGGTTTTGTTTGCTGTATTGTGTATGCTCCTCTTTCAGATGTTTTTCAGGCTCCCACGTGCTTGGGATTTCTCTTCTGGTACACAAGGAGGGGAGAATATTTGATGATTAAGGGATGCCGTGATTTTATGGTAAACTGTGAGTTTGATTGAAAGTTTCCTTGCTGTGACAAGGGAAGCTCATCAGAGATCTCTTGGCATCGATCATGTGCACACTTGTACAATGGAAGTTTTCAAGGTTGGCTTGTGCTGAATGAGGTAACTGATTGTAAATTAATTAAGCTACCTTGCTCCTTCTGTGTTCAAGGTTGCACATCCATCTTATAAAGCGCTTCCCAATCCATTTTGCAGTAATGTTTAATTCTTGCAAGACGAATCGTTCTTCATGATGTAATCACCTCAGGTAAGTTCCTTACGTATATCCTCCTTTGATATTGATGCAGTGGTTTGATTAATCACCTGCGCGGTAGCTTAATTAATTCCAGAGAGGGGACAACATATACACACAGTACTGTTAATTTTAGCTAGTTAATGAGACAAGCATTGCTTCCTTTCCTTAATCAATCTTGCACTTACATACTTCATTTCTTGTCCCGATGCGCTTACTGCTGTAATAAGAGCATCTGATTGACGCAGATATGCTCTACGGCATATTCCCCATCATCATTAGTTGAGATGCTGTGCCACTAGTGTAGCTAACTGCATATATTCTCTCTGTGTATATGTATATATGTATGTATGCATGCATGTATGTATGTATGTATGTATGTATGTATGTATGTATGTATGTATATATGCATATGTACATCACTTATGTACACCCTTCATTCTATTTCCAAAAGAGGGTCATTTCCAAGAAAAACACAGCATATATGCACTACCTTAAAGTTATGGCCAGCTGCCTAAGTATATGCTAGCTTGCTACTGCTGGTTGTAGTGATCTCATCTCGTAAAGTAGGGGTATCTCGCGCAACAGAGGATATGTACGTGTAGTATATGAGTATGTAAGACCATCTAGGTGTTATGTATATTTTTTAATGTGATATTTATAGTTTCTTTTGAATTATACTTCTTTTTTATGGACGAATGTGAAGGTAGTAACAAAATATGCCAAAAACTATGTGTTTTCTTGCATTTCTTAGAATTAGTATATGAATATATCTAAGATGAAAAAAAGTATGCTAAATTCGTTTAGGTAGTATATCATGGGTGAGAGTAACTATATCTAAGAGTATATATATATATATATATATATATATATATATATATATATATATATATATATATATATATATATATATATATATAGGAAACCTCTTTCTACACCCGGTGTAGTTACTCCTATGTCGTATCTCACAACGTTAGAAGTATCTCGCGAACGGAGGATATGTACATGTAGTATCACAGTATTTAAGACTATCTAGGTGGTATGAACAATTTTTCAAAGGTAGTATGTACATTTTTTTAGACATACTCCTTTTTATGTGTGTATATGAAGGTATTTCTAAAATATGGTAAAAACTATGGTTTCTCTTGTAATTTTTTCTTGTGGTTCACACTGGAGTATCTTATAATTACTATACGAGTATACCTAAAGTGATAAAGGAGTATTTTATGTTTGTTTAGGTGGTATATTAGAGGTGGGAGTAACTACACCGAGTGTAGAAAAGATTTTCCTATATATATATATATATATATATATATATATATATATATATATATATATATATATATATATATATATATATATATATATATATATATATATAGGCACTTCTTATCTCGCCCTAGCTACTTTTTATTTGTGTCATCAAAAGCTTCCTAGTAATAGATGGTATCATATATGTACTGCTCCAAGATGCCCTTTTGGTAAGTGATCGACAGTAATATGTCTGAACTATATATATCCGGTTGATCTTTCGACACTGATATGTGGCGTTCGTGTGTTGTGAAACAATCCACCGAAGGGTAAAGAGGCAGGAGGGCCAGCAAGCCATTGGGATGGGAATGGGATGCATCAAGGACGAACAGTGGTAGCTCATCGAGACATCACTGGCTAGATGTTCCCTGTTCTTTTCCTCCGAAGCTGACGGTTTTTAGTTTTTGCTATAGTACCAAACTTTTAAATAAAGTATTTTCTCAAGACGAGGTTTACAAGTTAAACGATGTACACGTTAAAAACTCAACATCTGTACCATCCAAAATCGTAAGTGAGTATCTCTCTCCGTAATCTGTACCGTAAACAGCCAAAATCAAAAATTTTAACCAAAAGCTATGAGCCGCACCGGTTGCCAAACAGGCCCTAAGTGGACCATGCAGCTAGAGGCCGGGGTACGTAGTACATTGCTATTATTGTGCCAAGGGAAGGGGGCCAATATATGCAGATGCAGAGCCATCATCAGAGGGACAAGCCTTGCAGAATGGTGGTACTGTACAGTACTCTCAAAGGTTGGAAATTTTTCATTTCACTTTTACTTACTTTGCCTTGTGCGCAGGCTGCAACCCAGCAGGCATCTTAATTTTGAGGGTGCAACATGATATGTATATGCTCCCTCTAACTGATTGTCCATGGCAGCTAGCTTCTGATCTCAATTAGCTATATACCTACGTGTAGCTTATTCCATCTGGATAGTATTATAATTATTTCAGGAATAAATGTGAGTCATACTGTGAGCATAAATTATATAGCTAGCTAACAGCTGGTTCCTCCTTGATCATTGATGAATATATATGTACGTAAAGAGAGTACTAGCTAGCAAGCTGCTGCATAAACTGTTAGTTTTTACTGCAATTTGATTATTTCAGTGCCAGTACTAGCTAGCCAGTGTAAGCGTGATGAGTACGTACGTACATACGCCTGCCTGCCTGCAACTGCAACTGCAAACTCTCATTGGCCGGGCGGCCAATACGTACGGACGCATCGCTGCTGCTCCCTGAGATGGATCAGATATTCAGATTGACTACTGGTAGCTAAGCTACCAACTGCATGCTGCTAGCTGCCGCGCTGTCTGATATGAAAACTTCAGACATACACAGCCTGATGAAAACTTCAGACATACACACACACATCGATCTCATAAAAGCAAGGGAAATGCATGTGTGGCTCATGGCTTCATTATATTCGGCAGTTTATTGCATATCTGATCATCTGCATCGATCTGCACAAGTCATCGATTACTATCTTCGCTCAGAGTGATGTAGCTAGCTAGCTAGATGGATCTATGTATCTTGGATCTCCTCAAATGAAAAAATCCATGGGTGGAGGGATGGGATGGGATCATACAGATACAGAGCTTGATCAATTTGCTGATGCAACGGCAGAAGCAGCAGCTAGCAGCACTGCATGATCGATATGATGTGGTCACGAGCATATCTGCGCTACGTACGTGCGTGCATGCATGCGCTGGGTGTCGATCGAACAGGGCGATCGGACGGTTTAGATAAGTTCCGTACGATATGTCGATGAGTCAGGTTAATTGGGCCCGTGCCGTACCTACATGGCGGGTAATAAAACCATTAGCTAGCTGAGCTCGGCTGTAACGCCCCGTTTCCGGGAGCGATGATAATTTTCACAGCTGATCAGGATTATTTAGTTGCAAAATATTATATATGATTACTGAGCACCATTTACATCACATACTTACAACATAAGAATCAAACTTTATTATATAAGCACGGCTTAACAATCAAGTTTGAACACAACACAGTGGGCGTGCAAGTCTAAAATTACATTACATCACAAAAAAAAACCTCACAGACGTACTTAAACGAGGCTAAGACCTAAAGCCATCGATCATCGACGTAATAGGACTCTTCCAGATACTCATCAACAACTTCTTCATTGTTGTCTTAAGACTCTCCTATTTGTTTTTTGGCAAGTAATAAGTACAACTGTACTCAGCAAGTCACAAAGGTTAACTCTAATTTTTCTGTTTGACATGATTGTCAAATGATAGGGATATATTGGTTTTATTCATGAGATCGATTGTGGATACAATTTTATTTGTAAACATTTTTAAACATGAAATAACAAAGCAATAACTTTGTAAGGATAAAAGGAGTTTCAACAACTGATTACTCAAATTAAAACTATGGGGACCCCCGGGTTATTTTCATAAGACCGAGGCCTTCCCGGTCTTATGGAAATTACTCTGGGCCTCAATGAAATGAATTCCAAATTAACTTCATTCAAGTGAGAGTACCTAACCGAACTAGAGCGACAGTGACCATGCAAAATTGCTCCTCTGCGAGTTCCACATGGTGACCAGTTCTCCAAGCGATCCAACCACACACTAAAAGAAGTTAATAGGGAATTCATAACAGCAGGTATGAGTCTCATGTTGGCTCCCAAGATCAACGACCAACATGCACATACCCTTAACAACGTTGATCACAAGTCATACAACATCATACATTGATAACCCAAAAGACACACAACATAGTAGTTAAGTCTTCAATTATTACAAAGCGACCAACCGGCCAAATTCAAATAAGAACATTAAGTATCAGCGGAAGCAAGATAAATAAACCAAAAGGTCCAGCAAGTGTGCCCCATAACCCTAGGCGACCGACTGGGAATTAAAGAACAACACTTATTCATTAGCATCGCTTAAATCGGCGCTAACGAACTCATCGGGCACCAAGTCTTCCTTACGAGAGAATAGCGAGGAAGCGATCGGGGTGATCGAAATGAGAGGGAGAGAAATAAAGAAAACGGAGTGCTTTGGCTCCAGGAAAATTATCGAGTATTGAGTCTGACGTGTCCGAAGACGTGGTCGTAAACGAGTTACGACCACGGCGATCAAGCAGAAGTGTCCGCAGAACCTGAAGACGTGGTCGTAAATGAGTTACGACCACGGTCGCGGAGCAAAAGACGTGGTTGTAAATGAGTTACCACCACGGCAACCAGGTCTTCAACGTGGTCATAAGTCACAACGTGGTCATAATCGAGTTACGACTACGGTGATTGAGCGATACTACGTGGTCGAATGAGCGGTTACGAGAACAAGCAACGCAGCGTGAACGTGGTCGTAACTTTCGTAAGCCGAAGTTACGAGTACGTGGTCGAAGCTAGAAGACGTGGTTAGAGCAGCCACAACGTGGTCGTAGCCAGACTCAAAGTGGTCGTAACGATTGCCAGGGTGTTCGTAAACTACAACAAGTGGTATCAGAGCATGTTGATTTCGGTGATTTCTGAAGATCATGTGTTATATATATGAGCTTCAACCATTTGTAAAGCATGTTTGCAAATATAAGCCTAATATTATAAATAGTGTAAATATGGATTTCAAACACTTGCGAAATATATTTGCAATATATAATCTCATGTTACAAGGATTCAACATATATATGAGGTTCAACTATTTGTAAAACACATTTGCAAATACAAGCCTCATGCCAAGGAGAGTTAGAAGAGGTGAGATTGAGCTATCAACACATGATGAGGCTCAAGCTACTAGACATGGCCCCTTTTAATAGTATGACAACCTATACTAGCAATTCGATCTTCCAACCAAACACCAAGACCGGTAAAAGAGCAGGAACACATACCTAGCCCTAACTAGTCATACATTTGCCTTGCGCATTCTCTTGAAGCTTGATGATACACATCAACACTTCAAGTCTGGGCCATCGTCTTTACATGCATCAACACATGATGCATCCTTCGCTTGACCTCCATCAACACATGATGAATCTTCACTTGACTTGATGATCAACACATGATCATCTCGTTTTTGACATGCATCAACTCATGATGCATCTTTTTCTTAATGGTCTTCAACATATGATGCCACCTTCCATCTTGACTTATTATCTTCAACCCATAAAGTCATCACAAGTCTTCCTCATTTGTAGAACCTAACATATTCATCCAACTCATGAAAAATATTAGTCCACAAAACAATTTTCATCAATTACCAAACTTCACCATTAACACATAATGGAGGGACTAGATTCTACAACCTTCCCTTTTTGATAATTCACGATAATCTCAATAAATAATTAGATAAAGATTGAATTACGACTAGGTTCATGGGAATTCTCAAGTTCTATGTACGGAATCGGTCTCGGTCAGAGGACAGTATCATTGAAGGTTATTCAACAAAGAGGTCATTGAGTTACGTGTTGATTACATAGCTCGAGTCAAATCAATAGGTGTGCCTCGATCTCGCCATGAGGAGGCTCAAGGGTATCTGTACCATCAAAGAAAAGCAATCACTCCAGATATAGATGTGTATGCTCAAGCCCATTTCATGGTCTTGCAACACATGATTGAAGTGTCCCCGTATATCGACCAATACAAGGATGTGATTTGGCAACAGAATCTAGAGCGGCCAGATGTTTAGATCATGAAACAACATAATAGTCGGTTCAACCACTGGTTGAAGGAGCGATTCGCTAGGAGCCCGTCAAGTGATATCTTGACGTGGTTGGCAAAATGGCCAACATTAAAGTTGTGACATGATGCATCAACACATGATGCATCCTTCGCTGACCTCCATCAACACATGATGAATCTTCACTTGACTTGATGATCAACACATGATCATCTCGTTTTTGACATGCATCAACTCATGATGCATCTTTTTCTTAATGGTCTTCAACATATGATGCCACCTTCCATCTTGACTTATTATCTTCAACCCATAAAGTCATCACAAGTCTTCCTCATTTGTAGAACCTAACATATTCATCCAACTCATGAAAAATATTAGTCCACAAAACAATTTTCATCAATTACCAAACTTCACCATTAACACATAATGGAGGGACTAGATTCTACAACCTTCCCTTTTTGATAATTCACGATAATCTCAATAAATAATTAGATAAAGATTGAATTACGACTAGGTTCATGGGAATTCTCAAGTTCTATGTACGGAATCGGTCTCGGTCAGAGGACAGTATCATTGAAGGTTATTCAACCGAAGAGGTCATTGAGTTCTGTGTTGATTACATAGCTCAGGTCAAATCAATAGGTGTGCCTCGATCTCGCCATGAGGGGAGGCTCAAGGGTATCTGTACCATCAAAAGAAAAGCAATCACTCCAGATATAGATGTGTATGCTCAAGCCCATTTCATGGTCTTGCAACACATGATTGAAGTGTCCCCGTATATCGACCAATACAAGGATGTGATTTGGCAACAGAATCTAGAGCGGCCAGATGTTTAGATCATGAAACAACATAATAGTCGGTTCAACCACTGGTTGAAGGAGCGATTCGCTAGGAGCCCGTCAAGTGATATGCTGACGTGGTTGGCAAAATGGCCAACATTAAAGTTGTGACATGGCAATGATATGACATAAATGTGTATATATTCTATACACAGGCTTAGTATGTAACGAGCACTAACAAGAACAGCGGTATCCGTGTAGATGCATTTAGTACCGATAGGTTGAGGAACTCCTATTATGGGTTCATATAGGAGATTTAGGAGCTCGACTACGTGCTTTTCAAGATTCCATTGTTTTGGTGATGTTGGGTATATCTCCCACAGGTGAAGGTCGACAAGTAAGGTGTCACTACCGTTGATATGAAACATGTCGGATACAAAGGTGAACCATTTGTACTCGCTAACTAAGTTGTTTAAATTTTCTATGTAACCGACCAGGCAAATAAGAAGCGTCATGTAGTTCTTCAAGAAAAAAGAAGGATGGTAGGAGTTAAGAATGTAGTGGATGAGGAAGAATATAATCAATTTAACGAGTTGCCTCCTTTCGAAAACGACATAAGGGTTGGGGAAGAACAACATAACTAAACTAGCTACATATGCGTCGATTATCATGAAGAGCTAATTTTTAAAGGAAATAAGGAAGTGGAATGCTGAATGAAATGTTTATGTGTTATATGTTATATATTTTATTTATATTTGTTCTGTATTTGTATTTATATATGTGACAATCTAGAATTATTCTACTAGTTTGAATTCACATTTGCTAGTTGTATTCTTTTGTGCAACGTAGTCGATAGCTTTGTCAATAGCTAGTCCTTAGTCTCTTTCTCAGTATTGTTTACTGCTGTCCTTTGGCTTTGTCAAATATATGTTGGTTCTGCAGTAGAACACGCGACTTGACAAGAGTTTGAAACAACTTGGCCTTGCAAGATGTGCACAAGAACAAGCTGTGTATACAAGGGAAAAAGACCAGGTAGAAGTCATTGTGGGTGTTTATGTTGACGACCTCATTGTGACAAGAGAAGATCCTGACGAGATTGAAAGATTCAAGCAACAAATGATGTCTGAATTTGAAATGAGTAACCTCGGTTTACTCAGTTATGATCTCGGGATCGAAGTCAAACAAAGGGAAGAAAGCATCACAATCAAGCAACAATGCGGCATCAGCTGGGTGTTCGTAACCTTGGGACGCATCAGGATTAAGGGGGAGTATGTTGGAATTAACCCTGAAACTTACTGGTTACGATCGGTAGTTCTGCCTGAGTAACGCGGTAGTTCCGGTTACGGTAGTACCGTTCAGGTAGTCTGATAGTTCTGGTGAACGGTAGTACATGTCGAGTTTTACGGTAGTACCGGTCTGGAACTCTGTTTCCGCGACGGACTGTTTTTTCAGTTTATTTCTCCGATTCTGATTCGAATCCGTATAAGAAAAGGAGTAGGTCTTTTGTAATAGTTTTGAGAGTCTATATAATAAAGAGAAACATGAAAAAGTGGAGTGTGATTCGCACCACCAAATTAGAGTCTTTCCTTTCTGATTGAAGCGTGTGCGGTTATCTGTTCAAATCCGTGATTTGGCAGATTTTGCCTCAATTTTGTGATTTCATCGAGTGATTGGAGCTTCGTGATATCGGTAGACATTGGTCTGAAAGATTCACGCTCACATGGTCGAATTAATTGACGGCGCGTGTCGATTTCGATCAGCTAAGAGGAGCCTGTCTCGAGTGACAGCAAGGGCAACGTACGAGAGCAGAAATTTGAGTTGAGTATATCGTACGTCCTGCCTGAATTTTCGTGTATATACCGATCGAGGTATTGTATAGTAGCACCAACCGATCAACATACCATACGTATATTCTTTGCTCCATTGCTCGTGCGCGTACGTCCCTCCACAAGGGTTCGATTGGTACATGTATACAGACGTAGTATCTTGCTTGTCATGACAGGACTCGCACTTTGGCGCGCAGTGCAGCGATGCAACATTTATTTTATGCTACTCATCCGTAAAATAGTAGTACTACAGTACAGAATACAGAGTGGCAG
Source organism: Bonia amplexicaulis (assembly GCA_036346245.1). NCBI lineage: Eukaryota > Viridiplantae > Streptophyta > Magnoliopsida > Poales > Poaceae > Bonia > Bonia amplexicaulis. The sequence continues at coordinate 191,589 of JAYGGG010000194.1, read as the reverse complement.
GCAAAGCCTGTTCCGATATGCTACTCGTCGTCGTCTGCTACTACTATCAAGAGATTCAACACAAAAACAGTAGAGTACTACACGGCCTAGCTAGCCGTCGGTCGATGCCTCAAATCGATGGACTACCGGTCAGTAGCCATGGGCGTGCCATGCCGATGCGCCGCCGTAGGCGCCATGGCCCTGAGCAGGAGGAGGATACGCGTACGGCCCCCAGGCAGCAGCGGGTGGGTAAGAGGAGGAGGTGGAGTAGGAGTAGGCCTCCGCCGGCTGCACGGCCCACGGGTACGCCTGCGCCGCTCCGTAGTTCCCAGTGTTCCAGCCGCCGCCCGCCAGCAGCTGGTTCGCCCACGCGCCCTGGCCGCCGTAGTGGGCCGGCAGGATGTTGAGTCCTAGTGCCTGTGCCGCATTGGCGGCGGCTAGGTGCTCCTTCTTGTCCGCCGGCTTGGCCTCGGCCTTGGGCAGGAGGAGCTCGACGTTCTTGCGGGTGGCCTTGCGGAGGCGCTGGCGGAGCTTCTCGGGGTCCGCCGAGGCCACCAGGCTCACCTCGCCCTTGGTATCCAGCGCGGACTGGTCCATCGCCTCCACGCCGTGGAGGTCGGAGAGGTCCTTGACGGCGTTGCGGATCTTGTCGATGCAGCCCTTGCAGTGGCAGTGCATGGCCACCTTGAGCACGAACGCCTTCGCGGCCTTGCTCTTCTCTCCGCCGCCGCCACTGCTGCTGCTGCTCTTCTTCCCCATCCCTCTGCTGTCTCGATCGATCGGTCGGGTGTCTTGTGACTAGTAGCTAGCAAGCCGAGCAAACGGAGGAGGTGAGTGAGTGAACGGAGTGGAGTGGGGTGGGGACTTTTATGGCGGCAGCGGCGGAGTGGTGAGATACGGGACGCCAGCCACGTGGCTTCGCAGAAGACTCGCCAGTCTTCTTGGTCAGTCAACGCCAGCAAACTGAGCTGAGCTGAGCCGTCTGAGATGAATGATTGATTTGGGGCCATTTCTTAGCTTCTGTTTTATAGCATTCTTTGAATAAGTAGATAAATTAATTTTTTATTTTTACAAGTAGTTTATCGAAATAATTCTTTTAAAAAGTTTATCAATATTCAATCTATTTATATAAATACTCCTCGTGCAATCTCCTCATCGGCCAGGAGGGAGGTGACAATTCAGTTGGATCGCCTGGTGAGTGGAAATCACTGAACAATCACTGTCACTGCAGTGCACGGCCCAGCATGCAGGGCTGCAGCTCTGGCTAACCACTAGCTTAGCTTGCTAATACAATTACCGTGAGAGTTGATAAGACCATGCCCTTTTCTCTTTTTTTTTTGCAAGTGTACGTGTTAATAATGCATAAACGTCGTATACTGCAATAATAATCCTTGTAGTTAATTACCTGCAACTAGCCAATGTAAACAACAACAGAGGGCCAAATAAGACGAAGGTGCCAATGTTTGTTTTGGCTCATCATCACATGCAAGTCTCGTCGAGTCTGAATGCACATCAGGCATGTAGGGAAATTACGCGGAGGCTGCACTAGGCCCGATGTGGCCCATTGACCCATTGACCGGATTCGAGTCTTGCGAAACACCAGTGGACGAATCTAAGGGCCTGTTTTTTTCTCTGCGACTTATGATTTTTTGTTGAAGTTTTTGAATTTTGATTACTTATGATAGAGATTACGGAGATAGATACTTATTTGCGATTTTAAAAAATTAAATACTATAGTAGAAACAAAAACCATTTTTACAAACCATAAAGAACAGACCCTAATACAGTATTGGAGTCCGATGGGATCAAATGAAGATGGCGATGCAATGCGCATGCGTTCCAACAGTGTGTTTTTATTTGGGATCTGTTCTTTTGGGCTTTTAAAATCAGCTTTTGGTTTATGCTACAGTACATAACTTTCAAACGGAGTATTTTCTAAAGATAGGGTCTACAAGTTAAACGATCTACACGTTAAAAGCCCAATATCTGGGCCAACCAAAATCGCAAGTGAATATTTATCTCTCTGTAATCTAAGGGTCTGTTTTTTTTTCTGCGGCTTATAATTTTTTTGTTGAAGTGTACGACCAAAGGGGAGGCATGTGATGTGCGCCGTGTCCTTTCTATCTTGAATCTATGGACACCCCTCCCTCCATCAGGACCAACTGGCAGCCTCCCTCCCTGCCTAGTCTACTACGGCCCGGCCCCTACTAGACGCGGCCTTTGCGTTGCGTGCTTCACGCGCTACACTTGCCTTCCGTGTTATTTCATCCACTCGTACCTACTTCTTTTTTAACAAGGGTTTCTTGATCCAATAATGACCTCGCAAATCAACCAATTTCTTAATATCAAAGGCTTCTTGATCCGAATATTTCAGGTCTTCTGCGGTCCTCATGACTTCTCTTTTAACAAGGGTTTTGTCTGAACTTAATAAACAGCCTAATTTAACAATAACTTCTTCTTTAATATAAGAGCCTATAAATTTCTAATCTTGATCTCCAAGATACCAGTAAAATCAACATACTCCCTGAAAAAATAATAGATGAGCTTAGTAAAAATATACAAGAATATTACACACCAAACTCTTGTGTGGAATGCAAAAGGTTACATTCATTCGCACCCAATTGATACCAGGATATAAAGTCTACAAAGGATATACAAAAAAAATTCAACTAGAAGATGAGTTCTTTTTGAAATGTACTTACACTATGAACAGTATTCTTGCACTATAATGGTGGATGTACTATTCCGTTACTATTCTGATTACTATTCACTGAAATAGACCTCTTACATGATGATGTTAATTAACTTTGAACAGTATTTTTTTCTTTTTATCAGGATCTTGCAGGTTGGCGAAACCAACAAGACAGCCAGATGTGCATAAGTGATGTAAAAATCCTACTCAGTACTTACCATACTTCTTACTAATTTGCTTCAGGAGTATCTAAACTTTCCTTAGAAATTCCTAGTCATAATCATATAAGATAATTTTTTATCGTCTCCCTGGTCAGTTCCACCCGAAGGGAACACTTCTGTACGGCCTCAACGTTCTCCTCAACCAGTCTTAGGGCCCACCGGAGAATTGCAGAAGAGTTTTCTCCTGTAGAGTCCCTAGCATAAAACATTATCTCATATGATCAGACTTAGAATGACCACGGAATTAAAGAAGAACTACTTCATTTCCATAAAATAATTTACATATGATTTTCCCTTTCAGGAACTCGACAATTAACACAAAGACAGAAAATATATCTTACACTGGAATATTACAACACTCTTCTTCTGGATATATTTTACAGTAGAGTTCTAAGGCTAAAGATTATACAAGTGGAGACTGGATGCTCTCAAGCTTTAGTGTCTTGATATCCCGATGCCTTCTCACCTCCTTTTATAGTAGCGAGATGGATCTCCTTTTCTTTATTTAATTAGATCTATAGTCTAGGGTAAACCTCTCAGAAGCCATTCTTTTCGGCTTATAACTTTTCACAATAAATAAACAAAACGATTTTCGCTGTCTTTTTAAAATAGTATATCAAAACAATTTTTTTAAAAATAACTTGTCGAAATTTAGTTCATTCGCACAAATGCTCATGCTATTACAAACAATCAACTATCACAGCTCAAAAGAATAGAGCATAATAGTCCCATACCATATAAGATCGAAATATATTCCCGGGGCTATTCGGAGAATAGAAGAAAAATGATCATTTAAAGGAGGAGCAATTTGGGTCATCGAGGTACTCCGAAGTATCCACTGCTAGTCTGCTACTACAGTAACATCACCGCCACAGCACATGCTAAGGCAGGGAAACCATCGCACAGCAAGAAATCAGCCAGTAATAGGGAATGGCATACGTTCCAAACCGTACCCAAATTTTTTTTTAAATAAAATTCAGATGTGATATTGACCTATGAGGTGATGACCTGCAGCATATGCAGGTTGTGTGCATCGCCAATGTCCCAGTGATATCAGCCGCAGTCCACATGCCAAGCGTGCTGGAAGGTGCTGAACAACGATATACACATCGCTGTGAAGGCACGGTCTGGCTCCATGTCCCCGGCAATGGTGGGGCTCCTGGCGTTACGGGGAAGGCGCTGATGGTGTTTCGCTGTCTGCTACTCTACTTGGGCTTTCTGGATCAGTCCCCAGAGCAAATGAGTCGGAGCTTGGTAGTTTTCACCGTCATTAGATATCTAGATATATAGCATGATTTATCATCATCCTTCAGATGAAAAATTCGCTTATTTTGATTGTAAGTGACAGTAACTTCCTTAGTACCTGACCAACTCTACTCTTGGTTTGCTGAGATGTTGCAATGCCTCCTCCAGACACGGTGCTTTGGGTTTCTTTCTATCTTCACACGCTTCTTTGTCACTTCATGCAACATACAGCAGAGCTTCTCCGGGGCCATTCTCCCGACCACTTTCACCTCTGCTTTCGCCATCACCAGATCAGCCCTCTCCACCCCTTCATCACAAAGTAACATGAAGGCCTAAATTTAGATCACTCATCAATACAGTGCAAGAGAAGACATGCACAACAAAACAACTTACTATACAACGAGATGCTGATTTGAGTTACGAGCATTGTCCTTGTGTTGTTCCTGCCGCAGAATCATAAGAACCTCTCATCACACATATGAAGAATTAATTGCACCATGGATGGATATAGTTTTAGATGCTTGGAAAGAACACACTTTTCCCATGATCACTTAGACCCTGTCGTTGGTCTTGATACTTCAAATCTCCAGGAAGGATGTGATCGTATGTTATACTGAGAGCAAAAGGTGGAGCAACAAAGAAAAAGGTTAGCTCTTGTTGTGGTTGGCCATCACCTTCTTGACATTTTTATGGATGAAAAGGAGAGCTTCCAATAAAAAGTTAGTGCGAATCATGCTCAATCTGACTTTGCATAATCAGTAGTACTAAAAAAACATATGAATATTGAAACAAAGCAATACGACAACAAATGTAACCATGTAGGTTTGAAATTGTACAGTTACTTCGAAAATATGTTTGTATTTTACAACATATAATTAAAAAAAAGGATGAAGAATAGGCAGGAGTTGCAACTGCGAGCTTCTTTTGGTGCTCTTATTTTTCTTTCTGCAGTTTAACATCACATTGACTGTGGAGTGTTCAGATATTACTCTGATAGAATTAGGTCAGCTACTAATCTCCATTCAATAGTGAGTTGTTGGTTTTGATCAACTCACTTAGGTTAGGCCTTTGTCAACAGAAGGAACATTCTGACCTCAGATCTCATTCATGCTAATCAACTTATTCCTAGAGAATCAGTAGGTGCTGGGTTTCAATAGATAGCTTCAACATTGGAGTTTCCATATCTTAGGGTACTACAGAGAAAGGAAAGTACTAAAACCTTTACCAACTCGCACTAAGGCTTCTTCGATCTTCAAACTTGAAACTTAGACCTCAACAGCAGAAATTCCAGGGTTTCCCATAGCACAAAGCCAAAATGAAACGCTAATGGAAGAACATAGCTCTGAACATTCTCCTACCATCTTTCTCTGGACTGTTGTGCATCAATTCCAGAAGTCATAACGTCAGTTAGCAGATGTACCTGACTAGATGCAGTCCTTTTACTGAATTGAATGCAAACTTAGTTTACGATGGACCACAAAAATACAGAGTAACACACAGTTTGAGAACTTGAGCACCAGGGTTTGTTCACAAGATTTGCAAATGCATCATCACCAGTAGTCCATGCAAGAGCATGATTCTTGTTTCATTTCATGGAGCTTGGCCCCATCATTCACACCAATATCTCCGTTGTAAATCTTTACCAAAAACTTGAATGATGAATGGCAACTATCACGCATCCAATGATCAGTAGCAATTTTTATTGGGGTTTGAGGGACTGAATTTACCAAGCCAAATGCTAGAGCAACCATCTCACTGTGGTGAGCAGTCTTCTTCCAACTCATATCATATCCTGAAAAGCACAACGGCCTCAACATGTCTTCAAGCATCAAATTAATCACCTTGGCCTGAGGCTAAGAAGTATAAAGTATCAGTAATTGCAAATTGTTGAACATTGCCATCCCACTCTATAGAGCTATGTTTACTGTTTAGTATGCTTGTACTTAGGTTTGTGGTTTATAGCTTTTCTAACCCTTGCAGCTCTCTCTTTTCTCTTTTTATCTGAAAATAAGTCAGACAAGAACAGGTTTTCAGGCTTGTAGTTAGGATCAAACTGAAGAAGTTGTTTCTCTGCAAGCTTCCCAATCTTAATATTTCCTTGGATCCTACATGATCTCAGAAGAGAGGACCACACCACACAATTTGCTTTGAAAGGCATATTCTGGATAAAAAGGTAAGCATTGTCAAGCTGTCCATCTCTTGCAAGAAGATCAGCCATGCAAGCGTAATGCTCAATCTCTTGTTTGACAGCATACTTGTCCACCATTGAATCGAAAATCTGAAACCCTTGTGATACCAAGCCACTGCGGCTGCATGCACACAAGATACCCAAAAACGTGATCTTATCAGGATGGAGCCCGAGTGATCCCATTTCATCAAAAAAACATAACAGCTTTTTCACCAAAACTGCTATGAGCAAGTCCATTTATCATAGCATTGAACAACTCCACGGTCTTAAATTTGTCACCAACACCACAAAACAGATCCAGAGCTGCCTGTATGCACCCATGCTTTGCATACATGTCCACAAAGGCAGTAGCAAGCCTTGCATTTCTGCTAATCAGCCCATCACGCCCCACACAATGACGAAGCCTCTTTGCCAGATCGATCGTACCATAGTGAACACAAGCTGAAAGCACTGTAACTACTGTCACTTCATCCAGAGTTGGAGGAAGAGGCGGAGGGAGGCAAGGGGGTGGCCGGAGCGGAGGTGCGGGAGGATGAGGCGTGAGGCGGCGGGGGCGGGTACCGGGAGGCCGAGGAGCAGGAGCTGCGCGTGCGCCTGGAGGGAGGGGCGGCTGCGGGGGGAGAGGTGGAGGAAGTCTCCCGGCGCGGCGGCGATGGCTCGGCCGGCGCGGCGCAGCTTTGACAGGCGGCGCATGGCGGGAGGGGATGGAAGAGCTGCAGCCGGACAGGGAGCCGCGCCGCGGTGTTTGCATGGGAGGCGTAAACATGCATGGAAGGCGGATTCAAGTTAGCCCCGTAACGAAGCTCCTAGGACGGGTACACGGATATGTCGTCGACTCTGCAAACGGCTCTTGAAGGCGTAAAGTATTGGCTGGGCTTGGGGGGACCGGGGATTGGGCAAGGCCCGGCTAGCCCAACGGAAGCAAAATGGGCTCAGCGATCTCCGTTCAGCTCCCCCACTAGGCAGGCAGGCAGTTCAGCTCTCTCCTCCCCAGAACCCTCACCGCCGCCGGAGCTCCGGCCGGGCAGTTCTCCGGAGGACATGGACCACGACAGGCAAGCATGCGACACCCTGACACCGCTTCCTCTTGCACTACCTCTTCTCCAGCTCTCCTCCTCCTCCTTTTATTTCGGCATCTAGTAGTAGTTTTAGCAGACCGATATATAGTTAGGGGCAAGAGCTGATTACATGGTGATGGTTGTAGTTGAGCCATGCCCAAGAGGAGCATGCATGGCGATGTTTACATATTATTCTTGCTTCACTGATTTCTACATATTTTGGTTTCATGTACGGTGACTTCTGATTAAAGGTTGAACTCTCCGAGCACGTCGGCTATTTCACTGGAACTGTTCGGCCATCGGCTGCATATTTCTCAGGTTAGAGAAGCGCACAGTTCGTCACGCTCCGTGATGTGATGTGATTTCTTGGCTTTTTGTACTGGGATTCGCATTGGAAATTGGAGGTACTACTGGATGGCAGCCTGAATTTTCTTTTTCTTCTCTGCTGTATCTTACTGGCAGGATCCTAACTCGAAGCACCTCGGAACTACGGTCTGGGATGCATCAATGGTGTTTGCCAAATTCCTGGTAATAACTTAGAGCTCTGAGCTCTCCTTTACAAGTTGAAGCGGGTAAACATAATCATGTAAACAACCCGAACTATTTCATCAATCCAAGTGCAAATTCAATGTACATAGAATCTTGCACGTTCTACACGTTGGAATCTTGATTTGCCAGCGTTGATGTTGATATCAGACTTTGATTTTTAGTGATTCCATCAATTGAATCTTATTGCCTTCAGTGCACTTGATATTTACAGGAAAAGAATAGCAGAAAAGGTAGGTTTTGTCCATCTAAACTGAAAGGAAAAAGGGTGATTGAGTTAGGAGCTGGTTGTGGTCTAGCCGGGATTGGTAAGCTGAATCTAACTGTCTTCAGAGATACCTAGATCTTGGTGGCGCTCTCCCAATAAAAATACTCGGTGTTTCTCCTTTAGGAATGGCATTGCTGGGTTGTGACGTTGTTACAACTGACCAAGTTGAGGTGCTCCCGCTGCTCATGAGGAATGTTGAACGCAACAAATCTTGGATTTCGCAGTCCAACTCTGATCCAGGTTTTGTTATCTAAGAGAACCAACGAAAGTACCACCCATAGCAGTAGTTTTGTATATAGTGAAGATCTGATAATCACAAAGGTTGATTTAAATGCACTGGCCTTATGTTAAAATAAATGGTGCCAGCAGTTAGCTATTTTTTGTATAGCATGTATTCTTTCTTTCTATTGAATATTCTCACCACACTAGGATATTCCTAGTTCTAAATATGAGAATACCTAGGAGGAACATTCCTGGTTCTTACATAGTGCATGTGGCAAACAGGCTCCTTCGGGTCAATAACGGTCGCAGAATTGGACTGGGGGAACAAAGAGCATATCAAAGCTGTTGATCCTCCCTTCGATTATATCATTGGAACTGATGTTGTAAGTTTTCTGATCCAGCAGCTTGAGTTTGGTATGGCATTTCAGTTATTCTTTGCAACACAATCTGAAGGGAGTTTAATGTAACCACCAATAGATATTACAAATATCAGACATGATCTTGCTGTATAATTAAGTTGCCATTTTTTGACACGAGTAACCTCCAAAATATTTACCTAGAATGAGGTTCCCTTCAAATTCACTTGAAGTCTTTTCTTCTTGGTTATTGTGGAAAGCCTTATTTCTCTAGATTTCATAAATTAGAGGTAGGGGTGTTCAAAGCTGGGTTTTACGGTTTTTGCCAATCCAGAGAAAAACGAGCATGGCATGCAGGCTGCCGCAGAAACATGCATGCAAGATTATGAGCTAAGAACAGATCAAACAGGTTTGAAAAACTGTTTTTGTTCAGCCCTAGTTAGAGACATAACTTATGGGCTGAAATTTAAATGCAGAGAACAGCCATTTAACAGAATAGCTTATAATTGATGAAAACAACATTGATGGTTCAGAGACAACATAGCGACTTACTGATCCTTCATGTGTGTGTTTTCAAGGTTTATTCAGAACATCTACTGCGACCTCTAATGGAGACAATTATTGCATTATCTGGTCCTAAAACAAAAATAATGGTAATTGATTTTCCCTTTTCAAATAGTTATATATTTTTTAAAAAAAATAGATCTATGAAGCGAACAACTGAATTATTGCTTGCTACCCAGCTTGGATACGAGATCCGTTCCACCACCGTCCATGAGCAGATGATGCAAATGTGGAAAATCAATTTTAATGTGAAAACTGTCTCTAAATCGAAGGTACGCATTTCAGAGTTGAGCTCATCAGACAGATGTTATCTTGTATTCGTATTTGCATCAGTGCTAAAGATGCTTGTCATCCCCGTGCTGTTTCTGAATTCTGACGCAGATGGATGCTAAATATCAACATCCTAGCATACATCTCTACATGATGGACCCCAAAGCTCCATTGATCCCTGAGGCCAGGGCCAGTGATAATGGCAACAATGATGAGGACGATGTCTCCAGTACTGGAGAAGATGAAGATCCTGGAGTGAAGAGTGGGTCTTGTACTGGCTCAGCAGAAGCTGAAGCCGGCAACCTGGACGAGTGGGAAATCAGAAGATGTGGGGCTATGGCTGCAAGACTTCTCAAGGATGTCAAACTAACATGAGAGTTGGACCTGGACTCAGACCCTTGCCCTGTGGTTGTTGTACCTTCTCTTTTCTGTGGGAACAAGCTGATGTTGGAGTATTTGAATATTTAGTCTTGAGTGACATTGTTCTACTGGGGAGGGTGCACTTTAATCTAATCTATTGGTCTTATTCAGTTGTTATATTAGCACCTTTTTTTAAAACCGTCATATAACCACAGTTCTTCAGTGTTCCTTCTAAATGTACATGATCTTTGTTATTTGGGCCAGATCTGCAATGGGCCAGGCCCGTTAACGTCTACCCATCTACTCCACGATTTATAGCGGCTTCGTCTTCTCGCACGAGCCACAACCCGCTTCTTCATTTCCCCTTCCCGCTCGAACTCGAACCGAATCGCTTGGAGTCCCATATCTCCCGATTCCTCCACGCGATCGATGGATATCGCCGCCGGTGAAGCCCTGCCTAATCCCACCTCTAATCCGCAACAAATCGTCTCGAATTCGATTCAGGCCGCTACGATCGCTGAGGGTAGAGAACCCCAACACTTGGTCGTGCCGCGGCGGCGGGTTTGAGGCGCTCCTCGAATCAGGAGGAGGAGGAGGCGGCGGTGGAGACGCCGAGACGAGGAGGACACAGGGAAGGGGAGGGCGGCGATCGATCTCCTCAAGTTGAAGGTATATTCCGTCGATCGATTAGTGGTATCTGCTTAAGATCTGGGTACGATCGATCGATTTGGTGCTAGCTAACCGTGCCATGAATGATATGCTTAAACTCACCGCATGCTCTTCTCGTTGTGCGCGTGTTAGTCGATTGGATGCTGCGTGTGTGTAATCTGGTATACATTCGTGTGCATGCATCCGCAGTTTTTTAGTAGTAGCATGCTTAATATGTGCATGCGCGTGTGATTTGGTACTAGCTTGCTCAAATCCTGCCACTGCCAGTACCATGCATGACCAAGCTGGTAATCCAGGCGTGTTGAGTTGCCTAGCTTGTTACTACTACCACATTACCATTCTGTTATATACCAACTTTTCAATGATCAGTCCGCCCGTATTTCAACTTTTCTGTCAATTGTTATATGCACCGAGCCAGACCCACAATGATCACAAGTCAAGTAGATGGTAATGCCAAGTCTCTGCATATTTTGGTTGGCGCTATGGAACCTGGATAACAAACTTACTTCTGTGGTTACCTCTGACAGTAGCTCAGGAGTGCACCTGTGCGGCCATGACAGGGGCCATAACTCCTCTCCCTTGTGTTGGGGTAAAGTGCAGCATGCTGCAGATAGAGATGATGACGAAAATTCTTCCGGGTGTGTTCTTCCAAGCACTTCAGGAAAGAAGGGTGGCTATATGCAACATTATATACGTGACTGTAGGATAAGGAGATTGTTTGCCACCAGGTTAAGGAAGGCAGCTCGTAATAAGATATGTGGAGAGATGTCCAATAACCAGTCTTTGGAGTTGGTCTCCGTTTCATCTAATGCTTAGTAGCTTCCATAAAAGCGAAGCATCTTTCTTTCGGTAGTTATAGCAGGAATTGGACTGAATAATGGCTAAGGGTTGTATCATTTAACTAGGTAGCAAGCTGAACTTCTGTGGAAAGAAGATATCCACTGCACGTTGAAGGGTACAACAAACAATGTTCAAGAGGAAAAGACCAGTTCAACGTTGCTTTGGAAAATCATCTGATGAAGGGATCCTAACTGAAAGTATGTTGCATACTTGCATTGTCAATTTATCTTATTGTATTTTAAGGCCGCAAGTTAATTTGGATGATCCCATAGTAACATTGCACAGAACTGGTACAACTTAGCCTTTCATATTGTACAGTATCGGATAGCCTCAATACCTGTTTTGGTACACTTCTTAAAAAAAATGCTGGTTGCCATTTCAGCCAGTGAGACATCATTCTGTATGGGGAGTCGAAATCCACCATGTGCATCTGAGTGCTATCATGGTATTCTGGATATTTGTTTCAAAAGTGTGGAGAGACATAGAACCATTACTTAATTCATGAACCTGATTACTTACTATTATGCTTTCTCTTTTCAGTCAAGTTAACCATCAAGTCATTGAACATCCCTGAACTGCTAGTTGAGATCCCTGAAAATGCAACAGTTGGTTCATTGAAGGTAAAACACTATGTGATCACCTGCTCTGTAAAAGTTATTGGTTATTAATTAGTAACCATGAATTCATGCATGGTTGTCATGGCGGACATGGCGACCATGGCGACTGCCAGACGCCAAGACGCCTAGGCGTCGAGGCGGGCACCTAGGCGTCGGCCAGGCGAACTCTAGGCGAGCAGATGCACACAGCACAGCAGAAAGCAGAATCAGCAGATGCGAGACAAAGAAGACAAAGACAACAGAGAGCACAATCAGCAGATGCAGACAGCGATGCAGACAAAGAGAGCGATGCAAACAGCGATACAAAGACTACAAGAAGACAAACACAGTGCACACAGCGAGCAAGATACCTTGAAGAGTTGCAACCACAATTCTCGATCATCGATCATGAACTCCTGAGTCCTGATTGTGTCATCAGTATCACTTCCCTTGATAGAACATGCTATTGATTTGTAATTTGTTGTTTCCTGACTTCCTCACTTCCTGTATAAGTGTATATCATATCATATTACATGTACAGATATTGGTAAGACAGGGAAAACTTGTGTAATGTGAGTATGTGTCTATGTGACTTCCTCACTTCCTTACCAAGTTCTCTGCCTCAGGAAGATTAGCTCTTTTGGCGAGATTTACAGCTAATCAGCTAGCTCAAGGTTGTTTAACTGCATGCAACAAAATGTGTTAAAGAATTATCTGGCACTTGCATCTGGCCATTAAATTGGCAAGAGCGGACAAGAAGAGGCATGCAATAATTTCAACCAGTAAAATTTTTCCTTAGATTGCATGAGCCATTAACATTCATGTTCATGCTTTCCACAATATAAGACAAAGAATATTGCAATCTGCATAAAGGTGAGAATTAGAACCTGAGATATGGCAGCTGGAAGGTTGTTTGAAGTAAATCTCCTAGAAATGCTCCCTCCAGGCTGGTGAACCCCAGAGGATGGAAGGCCACTCATTGCAGCATTCCTTTGTGCAAGTGATCCAGGCATATTTGGAAGGCTGAAATTTCCATGAATGTTGTGCAAACCTTGAGAAATGTAAAAAAAAGGTTTACTCCATGGGCATTGTGCTGTATTAATGAACAACTAACCAAGCTAATATATTATATGCTCACCAGAATGGAAACCTGGAACTAATCCAGACTGCCCAGAAAAGGATGTTGTAAATGACCTTCCTGTTGAGTCTGGAAGATTTGATCCCGAACTGTTCAGGTTTGACTGCCAAGGCAAAAAGTATCAATTTATCAAGACAAATAATAAAGCAGGCTATATGGGAGTCATACTGTTCTCAAGAGCAAAACCATGTTGAGTTAAACAGCAACTGTAAAAGAATATACAGTACCCAGTCAAACTACTTTTTTCACTACTAGTCTACTACAATAAAAGTTCATAATGTGAACTACATGAACAGCCTGATTTGGCAAGACCAGGTAATCCTGCGAGGAGCCAGCTACCAGCCTACCACGGTTCTTAATTCAAAGTTTCAAACTAAATGGAGAGGCAACAAAGTTTCAAACAGCAAAAGCATGAAATTGGCAAGGCGGAGGCCATCAACATTCAACAATCATAATCTGAATCCCCTTCCTCATCGCCCGCAACATCACTTTGTCCAACGGTGTTAAGAGTAGGACTAGGCGGAACTTCGTCGTAGTCATCTTCGATGTCTTCATCATCCATCTCAACATCTTCATCGTGGTCGTCATTACTCCGTCCTTCCTCTTCAAGCGGCAATGAGCTTGTACTTGCCCCTCCATGACCATGACCTCGCCGATGATAAGTCTGAACATCACTCCCAGAGGCATGTGCTTTACTAGGTAGATTGCGACCACGAAGCGCACTTGAGGCACCCACAACTTCATCAATAAGAGCCCAATCCAGATTTTCTGGCTCCGCCTCATGGACATCTTCAGCACCCGCATCAATCCAGTCAGTGTTCCACTCGTAGTCATCAAAAATCAGTGGGTTGAAGTTGCTTCCCTCCACACACATCTTTTGAAATCTTTCAGCAATCTTTTTGTTATATTTCACATAAACCAAATCACTCAACCTCTGGTACTCCAGCCGATTCCTTTTCTTTGTATGCATCTACCAAATGGATCAAGAGAATATTTGCAGAATGTAAGTAGTAGCACATACAAAATCATTACTTAGTAGTTTAGTACTTGCAAATTCAAAGGTGCTCCAATTGCGCTCACACCCAGAGGCCGAAGCACAAAGACCAAAAAGACGTTTTGCAAATTGTTGAAGCTCCGAAGGAGACACTAGACGGCGCGGCGGTTAGAACAACGTTAAATTTCCTCTTTTTTTCTTTTTTTTACAGAATTATAAACGCTCGTTAGCTTCACTCGGTCGCTCACTTCTTCGCATCGGCCGAAGCGCATGCAGCGAAGAGACCAGCAGAGCGGCCGACGGAGCGGCGGCCGGCGGTGACGACGGGAGCGGCGGCCGACGGAGCGGCTACACCGCGGCGGCGACAGAGAGCGGCGGCGGCGGAGTGACGGCCCGGCCACGACGGATCGGCACTTAGAAGCGCCTGCTGGCCCGATCTGGTGGCGGCTCGGGATGTGAAGCTGGGCAAGACTCTCACCCTGGAGTAAAAGCACCGAAAGAAATGGATTTTGTTGGTGCAGATGTTGTGGAACCATTAGCGACGTAGGTCACAGCAAATCCGTTTCTCCTTGCATTGTTATACAGGAGATTTGAATTTAGGTGTAATGATCAGAAAATATTGTCAAGACGCATCTGATAATTTATTTTAACATTGTTGTTTTGCAGAAGTTTTGGAACGGTGCTTCCATAAATTTCTGCTATTTGTGGTCATCTAAGGATTTTTAATATTCCATTTCCAGGGTGAAGTGCGAAGAACCTTATCCTGAAACCAGGGTCAGCATCTCAGGATTTTTAGCTACTTGTCATTTCTTTCTGCTAGTATGTAGAACTGGACTGGATTTCATACCAGCTTCTTTCCATTGGATCTGAATGAGCTACAACAAATATTTGATGAACCAGGACCGTGTGCTCGCAGGGCAAAGCTTCAGGCCAATCCTCCATTTCCTGAAATTTGCCCTGCCTAAATGCAAAGTTAGCCTTGTGAAAAAAATTGTGCCTAGTGGAAACAAGATATGTAGGGGTTCAAAGGGATTTGGGTTTGACTGATTTGTTTTTTCATTCTTTGGTCGCTGTTCAAGCGATGACCCCTCTTTCCTATGTGGATTATGTAAATGATTTTGGCCAGGCCATTGTCTTGTTTGGTCTCGGTTTGTCTTGACAAAAATGCCAATTTGCAATATCAGCATCTGCGTAGGATGATGGGCCATCGAACGGTTGATAGTGCAAAGCAACACTGGGTTCGTTGTTGAAAGCAAAGCTGCGCTGTTACTGGCGCTTTGTCCGGTCTGCTCCGATGCACGAGCCACGTGGAGGCCGATGAGCTCCATGCGGACATTATTAGCATATCCAATCGAAGAAAAATGCATATCCTTTCCTGAAACTACGAGTGCCTCACTCCCTCTCGCCTCGTAGGGCCTGTTCTTTTCGACTGCGGTTTATGATTTTTGGCTGAAATTTTTGAATTTTTGCTGTTTACGGTACAAATTACGGAAAAACAGATACTCGCTTGTAATTTTGACAGATACAGATGTTGAGCTTTTAACGTGTAGATCATTTAACCTGTAGACCCCATTTTGAAAAATACTACGTTTGAAAGTTAGGTACCGTAGCAAAAACCAAAAGCCGCCGGTTTCAGAGGAAAAGAACAGGCCCTTAGCTAAGAGCATTATGTATCTTCCATGGAACATACCAGTATTTAATGGTCGCCTTTTTTCACCCTTTTCCTTTGAATTTTGAGGTAGGGTAAAAAAAAGAAGATTATGGTCATGTTCTTTTCAACTTCTAAAAGTTGTTTTTCGGCTTTTCTATAGTCACTAGCTTGTAAACGGAGTTTTTTTTCAAGATAGGATCTACTAGTTAATTGTAGTACATACTTTACTGACTTCATTTATATTGGCAAAAACCACATGTGAATTTTTGTTACTCTGTAATCTCTCGTACAAACAGCCCAAAATTTATAAGTCGCAGTCAAAAACCACAAGTCGCAGCAAAAAAAAAACAGACCTTATGTAGGCATAAATACTGCATTAGTCCAACAACCAAGGCTCGGTTTTTCACTAACCCTAAATTAGGAGTCTTAATTAAAATGATTGCACTAACCAACTGTTTCCAGTAAAAAGGCTACTATTATCATCACTTTTTTTGTTAATATTAGTAAAAAAACATGTTAAAAGAAACCAAATTTTAGTGATCTGGTGTACTGCGTGATGAAAATTAAAATCCTCTGGACGATATAATATTCGCTCTAATTAAAATGGGATATGTATGTGCCGTAGCCTACATGAAAACCGTTGCGTGACGTTACGTGCAACAACCGCTTGCGATAAGAAGAAGAGCGCACATCCAGGGACTAAGGATCTCGTCTCTCCATGGAGAAAGCCATCGATCGGCAGCGCGTCCTCCTCGCCCATCTCCTCCCCTCCCCGCATCACCCTCCGCCTCCCCTCTCCGTGAGTTCTCGATTCCTCCTCTTCCCCCCTGCGCTGCGATTTTCTTCTTTTGGTGTTCTCCTGCTCTGCGCGTCGAGATTAACGAATCCGCTGGTCCGGTGGTGCTTAGGCGTCGGCGTGCGCGGCCGGGGACAGCGCCGCCTACCAGAGGAGCTCCTCCTTCGGAGATGACGTCGTCGTCGTCGCGTAAGCCTCGTCGAACCGTACCCACCCATCGATGCATCCTTATTGTCCCTATGCCTCTTCTCTCCTCTCCTCCTCTTTTGTTTCTAGGGAAACCCTTAAGCTTGCCAATTGTACTTGAAAAAATTGATCATATACCCTCCCTTTAGATGGAAATTGAGGATTTACCCTCCTGGCCCACGTGTCAGTGACTTATGATGACCCCACGTGTCATTGAGATGTGGAGGGTAAATCCTCAATTTCCCAACTAAAGGGAGGGTATATGATCAAGTTTCCCATTGTACAAATACAAGAAAGTGTCGATTTGAGTTATTAGAAAACTGATGTGTTTTCACAGGCTATATAACCTTTTACTACCGGGAGATTGGAGCATTTGCCCCATACATAAACATGGAATTTGATGATTTGCTCCATTTGTCTCATTGACATGTGGGCGACATCATAGGGCAAATCATCAAATGCAATGAAAGGTGTGGCAAAAGATCAAGGGAAAATTTGTTCAGTACCACTGAGAGTTCACTGTTTCCGGAAAATACCACCGAAAGAATCGGGCTCCGAAAATTACCACTAAAAACTACACATCACTACGGGATTTAATACTTTGACGAAAATACCCTTACACCTCACTCCTCATCTCCTCCAACAGATCTCCCTCCTCACCTTCCTCTCCTCCAGCCGCCCGCCTCTCTCCTCTTCTCCCACCTCTTCGCCACGGCCCCGCCTCCTCACGCCGCCTCCTCCTCTCCGCGTAGCCCATCCCCGCTGCCCTCGCCCGCCTCCTCCTCGCCTCGCCTCGCTCTCTCCTCTTCTCCTCGCTTCCTTCCTCCCTCGTCCTCGCCCTCGCATGAGGTCGCCTCCCGGTGGTGCTCTCGGGCGAAGCCATCCATCGCCGTCTCCTCCTCGCCCCCGCCTACCTCCGTCTCCTCCTCGCCCGCCTACCTCCGCCTCCCCAACGCCGTCGGGAAGGCAACGACGACCTCGAGCCGGGCATCGACGAGGCGACGCCGAGGCATACCCGGCGGTGGTGTACGGAGAGGCGAGGAAGCGAATCGCGGAGGAGGAGCGACCGCCGCCCGCCGCCGGTGCCTACCTCGCCTCCTCCTCCTCCCCACCTTGAGAGCACCGCCTTCGCCAGGCACCGCTTCGCCCCGAGAGCACCACCGGGAGGCGGCCTTGCGGGCGAGGACGAGGGAGAGGAAGGGAGCGGGAGAAGAGGAGAGGAGCGGGAGGCGGGGCGAGGAGGAGGCGGCGAGGCAACAGCAACGGGGATGGGGCACGCGAGAGAGGAGGCGGCGAGCATGAAAGCGGGGAGGAGGGGAGGCCGGCAGCGAAGAGGCGGGAGAAGAGGAGAGGAGCGGCGGCGGAGGAGAGGAAGGTGAGGAGGGAGATGCTGCACGAGGAGATGAGGGTGAGGTGTAAGGGTATTTTCGTCCAAAGTGTTAAATCCCGAAGCGATGTGAAGTTTTTAGTGGTAATTTCCGGAGCCCGATTCTTTCGGTGGTATTTTCCGGAAGCAATGAACTCTCAGTGGTACTGAACAAATTTTCCCAAAGATCAATTACCTCTTTACTACCGTACAAGTACAAGTATGCTAGATCAAGTCAGCTATTCTATTCTATTCTATGAGAAGAACTAAAAAGAACACTCGAATCCAAGTCTACTACTTCACCGCTGGCTGAGCTCACAATCACAGCTAATGGCGAAAGTGTCGTACAAACTCGGAAGACAATACACACCTTTCTCGAATAGCAAAGCTTTGTTCTTTATGGGTGCGCCTACCATGTTTTAGTGCTTGCAATATGATTATGCCACATGTCTAAATTCATCGACGGAACTTTTGTTCTAATCACTTTCTTCTATATTGTGCCACCCGCAGAGCCTACAGGACACCCATATGCAAGGCCAAGCGAGGAGGTTTCAAGGATACATACCCAGAGGACCTTCTCACTGTTGTCCTTAAGGTTTGCACTTGTCATATTGGCCCTTCATGTTACAATTCATCGGTTCGTTCAAATCTCAAAGGACGTACGTTCTCAGTCTGTTGCTTGCTTATTTTTTCCACATATAGGCTGTTCTGGACAACACTAGAATCAACCCAGGTGAAATTGGTGACATTGTAGTTGGGACGGTGTTAGGCCCAGGTTCTCAGCGTGCAAACGAATGCAGGATGGCAGCTTTCTATGCTGGATTTCCTGGTAAATCCTACGTTTGTAATCATGTCACCCTCACATGAAGAAGAGGGCTTCGTTCTTATGGACACTTATTCTGTTTCCTCGATTCACTTTTCATTGATGTAGAAACCGTTCCTGTTAGAACTGTGAACCGGCAATGTTCATCTGGGCTACAGGCAGTAGCTGATGTTGTTGCTGCTATAAAGGCTGGTTTCTATGACATAGGTAATTGCAATATGCTTATACTAATATTGCTACATAGCTGCTTCATTTTGAGGTGCTGAATTACAGTTTTGCGTCAAAACAGGGATCGGTGCAGGTCTGGAATCCATGTCGTTAAATTCTATTGGTTGGGAAGGGCAAGTAAACCCAAAAGTACGGATTTTATAAGCACCCTGTATTTTGCTGTAGATACTCTGCTTGTGCCTTAATAGCACATTCTTCTTTGCAGGTAAATGAATTCCAGAAAGCACAAGATTGTCTTCTGCCCATGGGAATAACATCTGAAAATGTTGCTAATAGATATGGTGTAACCAGACAAGAGCAAGATCAGGCTGCTGTGAGTTCCTAACTTCCTCGGGCATGCATTGTGTTTAATTTTCCCCATTGCTTCCTTTCTTTAAAAAAGTTATTAAAGTTTGCCTTTTTAACAGGCTGAGTCTCATAGGAGAGCTGCTGCAGCCACAGCTTCTGGAAAATTCAAGGATGAGATAGTTCCGGTGCCTACAAAGGTAATGGGGATTGTTTTTCCCCCTTTTTATGTTCCGAATTCATGTTACCTGGGAATTAGGAGTAGGCCAACCTATTTTCTGATCAGGCTGTATTTAACCACCTCAACATTAGTAGGTTTTTTTAATGCGCTTATTGTCAGATCAGGACTAGTTATTTCAGTCGGGTTAATTAAGAAAAAGAACAGCATTCTCAGAAAAAAAGAACACTGAATTTCTTATTAATCAGAAAGTATTTGATATGAGCACTCACTAATACTATTCCATTCTGCAGATCATTGATCCCAAAACTGGAGAGGAAAAGAAAGTTGTGATATCAGTTGATGATGGAATTAGGCTAGGAACTACGGCATCTGGATTGGCAAAGCTTAAACCAGTTTTTCAGAAGGATGGGACTACAACTGCAGGTATTGCAGAACTCTTAACCCTTTCTGTTGGCACTACTATTGCAACCAGATGTTTGTGTTGTCTGTAGCTGAAACATCATTTAAAAGAAATTTATTGGACCTATGTAGGCAATTCTAGTCAAGTGAGTGATGGAGCTGGAGCTGTTCTTCTCATGAGGAGAGCTGTAGCGATGAAGAAGGGGCTTCCTATCCTTGGTGTTTTCAGGTGCTCCATTTGCCTTTCCTCACTCACACACACACAGAGCATTTGGCTCGTTCTTAACATGTTTCCTGACTATAGCTATCCGTTGAGGTTGCGTTCGTTATTGTTTACATATATACTCCCGTTAATTTACTGATGTATTCATATGTTTCCTCCGATCATCATTTAGGAGCTTTGCTGCTGTTGGAGTGGATCCAGCTGTTATGGGCGTTGGTCCTGCGGTAGCAATACCAGCTGCAGTGAAGTCTGCTGGCCTTGAGATCGAAGACATTGATCTCTTTGAATTGAATGAGGTCTGTTTAGTTGATACAATCTCAGATTTTTCTCTTATCTATGCAACAACAATTGTTGATACCCAAGTCATCCATGTGTAGGCTTTTGCTTCTCAATTTGTCTATTGCTGCAACAAGCTGGGACTGGACCGGTCGAAAGTAAATGTGAACGGAGGTGCAATCGCCCTGGGACATCCTCTTGGTGCAACAGGTAATTGAACACCTACTTGTATGCAGGATTATAAGGTTGTCCTTAGAATGTGATGCTGTTAGTAACTGTCACAACATCATCTGAGCAAATCATTTAAACTGGTGAGCCTGTTGTTGTTCAGGTGCCCGGTGTGTCGCTACCCTTCTGAATGAAATGAAGCGCCGGGGTAGAGACTGCAGATTTGGTGTTGTGACCATGTGCATCGGTTAGTTAGTTTCCTGTCTGAATTCTGATGCTCACACATTCATGCGTACAGGTGATGTGAAGAGAATGAATGTGCATACCTTCTCTTGTTAACCATGCTGTGTTGTGCCGATTGCAGGATCTGGTATGGGTGCAGCAGCTGTCTTTGAGCGGGGAGACTCGGTCGACCAACTCTCCAATGTGCGCCACATACAGTCATAAAATTTTCCATCTAGTGATGCAAAGTAGGACTGCAAAATTATTCGTATCTTAAAGGCGTCAGGCTGTGTCCTCTGGCAGTAAGACCGATACCATAACTATACGAAAATTGTAATTCTCTGATAAAAGATGTACTAATATGAAGTCTTGATGTGCCCTTGCACTATTTATACGAATAAAAGAGCATGCATGCTCGATGCTATCTTCTGATATGTATGCGACAATGTAACGAGCTCAGTTGCAGAAGTGAGAAAGGGCCTCTCTTTTTTTCCTTCTGAGCTGGAGTGGAGAGTTAGCTAGCTCTCGTCAGCTTGTCTCTCCTGCTTGATTCTGAGCAGACGACGGAATGCAAATATGCAGTGCAAAGCCTCGTTCTCCTTGTGGTTTTTGTTGCTTAGATCAAGAGGACAGTGCTAATCGGGAAAGTTGTTTCGGATGCCAGTTGTTGTGGGGTGTTCTCTCTTTCTTGCAGTACGGTTGGGCGTTTCGGGGGATGTAGACTGCGGGCTGAGTTTATTTCGCTCAGTTTTACGTTGAACAAGCAGTAGTACTAGTTTAGATCAGTCGAGTTTTTAAATAATCCATTTTTTATTTGAATTACAGAAATAAACCTACGCAAATTTTTTTTTACAGCAATAGGCTCCAACCGTCGCCCATCGACCACGCGACACAAATGTAGTCGGTGGGCTTTTATGCGACATAATTACAGTTACCAAACAGTGGGGCGATTATATGTTGTCATCCAGCCGTTGGGCAACTGCAGTGTCCAGTTGTCCAACCGTTTGGCGACTAGACGAGATATATATTCGACCGCTCGGCTGAGCCCTCGGCCGATTCTAGTATAGCGCGTGCGAGGAGAGAAGAGAAAAAAAAGAAAAGAGGAGAGGGAAGGAGAGAAGAGGTTCTGTTAATTTTGTGAGGTAAATATTTTTTATATTTTAGCCAATATGTTTGTATGAAGTAAATAGTTTATTTAATGTAGAATTAGAATCTGTAGAAAATTATAATTAAGAACTTTGATATGAAGTAAATAGTTGTAAAAAAAGTTAATTGACATAGTGATAAAAAAATTAGCATCCGTAGAAAATTATAATTGTAGAAAATTTAGTAAATATTGTAATTGTAAAAAAAAATAGTCAATATAGTTATAGAAATCTAGCATCTATAGGAAACTATAGTTGCAGTTTTATCATCCGTAGAAAATTCTAATTGTAGAAAAATTAGTCAATATTGTATACAAAATTAGCATCTGTACATAATTGTAGTCATAGAAATTTTAGTTAATTTTTTTTGTACGAAATAAATAGTTCGCTTCGTGCAAAACATTATTAGATAACATTTATGATTTATTACGAACGAATGTAATGTCAGCAGTACATTGAGAATGCACGTGTACCATTAGAACTGGCATATCAAATGCCAATATGCCATACAGTCGCGGGAGTGGTATATGAAACATAAAAAAATATTTACCTTATAGAAGTAGCAAAATTATTTACCTAGCAGTCGAATATATATCGTATCTAGTCGTCAAATGGTTGGACGATTAGACACTACAATCGTCCAACGGTTAGACGATAGTATAAAAAAAAAGCGATGGAGTGATCTCTCCAAGAAAACAAAAAAAAGAGCAATGGAGTGGAGTATAGCTGGACCTGGAGCATAGCACTTACTAGTGTCTTAGCTGCCGGCCGGTCAAAGAGGAGGGAGGATACACAATCATACGATACACGAACCTCTTTCTCGATAGTCAGGTTGCATAAGTGTATATAACTCAAGAGGTTTTAAGGTAGGTTCTATCTAAATTTTAAGACCAATGCTGTAATGTATATAACTCACTAGGCCTTAAGATGGTTTCACTTGTCAGATAAAGAAAAAATGTATTTTAATGCTTATGGCCATATCTTTAGCTTGAGAACTGGTCTTAAGGTTTTTTTGCTTATGATCTGCTTAAGGTCACACCTGTAATGTATAAGATCGACTTTAAAGTGGTTTAAGACCCTTTGTTTTTATACACTATGGATGCCCTAAATAGACAAAGGAGAACAGCAGAGGAGACAGGCGAGTTACTAGGTTACTACTAGTGACAGAAAAGTCCATGATGATTAGGCGCTAAGACTGGCATGATTAGCAAGAGGAGAGAGGTGGCAGTAGCTAGCTAGTGCATTCAATGCAATCTACTGGTAGTGGTATATTCATTTCATGGTGCCAATTGATGGTGATTAAGGCAGATGAAAAGGTTAATAACGTCTGATCATGCATACCTCTGCATATATAATAGCTTGTCTAAGTTATGTCCGAGACTTTTTTCCTTATTTTTTTCACCTTATTTAAATATAACGTTAGAGGCAATCTCTTTAACAATAAATCTCTCCTCTAGCTATTTTATACCTATAACTTCTTGTCTCAACCTCTCGCTATTTACGTTGGTTTACGGGTTTAAATCGTCTTTTATATAAGAGACAACACATTATTTCTCCTTAACTCATCTAATGTAGATGATAATTATGGCGAATTAAGTCATCCTTAACTCATCCTTATCTCGCCTAATCTTTTGTATAAGAATTAAGTCAGAAACCAGAAACTAAAGCCGAAATGACAGAGTCCTTGGCGACTTTCTACTTAGCAAGAGAAAGTCCATGATGATTAGGCGATAAGCTGGCATGATTAGCAAGAGGAGGCTGCTGGCGGCACGCGCGTACACTCCTGGATCGAATCGAACGTTAGCTAGCTAGCTAGCTAGCTAGTGCATTCAATGCAATTGAGGATGGCAGGCGGAGGAGTAATTGTGTCGTGTCAGTGTGTACGTGCGTTCGTTTGTCGAGATGAGAGGGAGACCCACCCAACACTTGGCGCGCCCTGTCGGCTTGTCCCCCGCTTTCGCTCCCTGCTCTTCGCTTCGCCTGCACGCGCTTCCTACCCGGCACGGCACGGCACACATGCTGCTGCACCACCAGTCCTAGCAACCACCTTCTCGGCCGGCGTTATGTTCTTTTTCTTCTCTCTTCTTCAACTCGGATTGTTCCTTTGGACTTCTAAAAACTATTTTTTAGTTTTTTTATAGTAACTAGCTTTTAAATAGATTATCTTTTCAAGATATGGTCTACTAGTTAATTATAGTACATACTATACTGACTTCATTTATATCGACAAAAATCGCATATGAGTTTGTATTACTCTGTAATCTCTCGCACGAACAGCCCAAAAGACACAAACCACAGCCAAAAAGCATAAGCTTTAGCCAAAAAAGAATAGCCCCTCATACATACATGCATAGTATTATCGACTAGACCATGATCCAGCAGCGGACCTAGAGGAGCCTAGTCTACCTCACACATGGTCCACAGGAGGCAAGAATGGACGTGGTGTAGCCATAAGCTAGGGCCAATAAGGTGCACTCTCGTGGGATAACAGCAGAACATGCAGGTGCGAGCGCTGCAAACCAGATGGACGATAAGTGTGTGCGATACCACCTCACTCAATCTGTCAGACGAAAATCGATTCGTGGTAAGACTATCGCGTAACTAGGCATGCAATAGATTCCCTGGTTTTTTGAAACCCTTAATAAACTCATGCGTGCGTACGTAGTGGTGTATGTCTGCATGCTTTCACCTTGTTTTGTTATATAGGAGAAAAGACTAATTTTCTTTTTTTAAAAAGCAACTACTAGTGCCTCTTTAAAGTTGTGTCAGCGTGTTTTCTCTTTTTTTTCTAAAGGGTTGTTTGGTTTGATGGATAGAATCATTCTATCTCGGATAATGTCTCATCCTTTTGTTTAGTTTGGTAGATAGAACCATTCTATTTTGGATGAGATAGTTTCATCTAAATGGTTTGGTGAGAAATATTTTGTCTAAATGTTATACCGTGTCGTTCGGCAAAATCAAACCATCCCGGAATCATCTCATTCACTTTGATACCACGAACCAAACGCCTCCTAAATGACGGGTGCTCCGTAGCAATTAAAGACCAGCCCGGTACTCCAGGCAGGAGGCGAAAGCTTCCTACACTCCGCGCATACCCAGAAGTAGAACTCACCTCCCCTCCCCGGCCAGCAGTCAGCAGCAGCACCACCCTCCCCCTCGACTCTCGAGGTGTCTTCTCTACACACGCGCGCGCCGCCAAGAAACCAGAGCAGCGCGATGCGAGGAGGAGCAGGATCCACCGCGCTGTTCGCGTCCGGCGAGCCGCCTCCAGCTGCGGCGGCGGAGGCGGAGGAAGTGGAGGAGAACTCCAGCGGAGAGGAGGAGCAGCTCGAGCTGGGGCTCAGCCTCGGGTCCAAGAAGCAGCCGGCACCAGCGCCATGCCGTATCCGGACGGCCAGAGACCTGCAGCCGGCGGCGCTGTCTCCGGACTCCTCCGTGTCGTCGTCATCCCCCGCGGCAGCTGGGGCCACGGCGGCGAGCAAGAGGGCCAAAGCGGAGGAGGGGCCCACCGCCACCACCTCGCCGGGGACGGTTGGTTCCGGCCGCCCACAGAGGTGAGCTGCAAGAATTACTCCAATTAAGCTTCTTGTCTCTTCTGTGTCTCTTTGGTAGCAATATTTGGTGGTTGGTGCAAACGATGTACTTTTGAAGCGGAGTAGATGCAAGCCTGCAAAGTTTTTTTTTCTTAAAAGAACGCTCGTTATGCTTGCTGTTAGGATCATACTAGGATGTTTTTACGTTGGCTTTGCTCCGGGAGATTGGAGCATTTGCCCCATACATAAACATGTAATTTGATGATTTGCCCCATTTGTCTCATTGACATGTGGGCCTTGGACCCACATGTCATTGAGACATCACAGGGCAAATCATCAAATGCAATAAAAGGTGTGGCAAAAGATCAATTACCTCCTTTGCTCCGGGAAAGAGGCTGTAATTGTGGATCGAAAGAATCCCTGTTGCCGTGTTTAAGCGTGTTTTTGCCAAAGTTGCAAAATTCACATCGCTGCCTTTATCAATCACTATCACCATCCCGCAAAAGCCCTAAGAAAGATTTGCGAAATGTTAACTATCTGGACTAAACATTTGTACTGGCTTCTTTATCCTCCCCAAAAATGTGTTAGTAAGAATAAAAAGGAGATCTTTGGTGGTTGATTTGCCATTCTGATCTGCAAATACCAACACTTTTGTTTGACAGAACAATCAACAATGTCCTAAGATTGTGTGTGAAATAAAGAACGGGGTATCAGTAGATGATTTGCTGAGAGATACACATATCAACTTTCAACTAATCCAAACTGCATTTTTTCTGTTTTGCAGCAGCTTTGGAGTGGTGGGATGGCCACCTGTAGGAACGTTCAGGATGAACAGCCTGTTCAGTCAGGCTAAAGACAATGCTTCAGAGGCCAACACCAAGAAGACCACCATCAATGAATCTGACTTGCAGAAAGACAAGGAGGAGAGCGAGAAGAAGGGACGGGTAGTCGGATGGGTGAAGGTGAATATGGATGGAGAGGTCATTGGAAGGAAGGTGGATCTCAATGCCCTTCGCTCATACAGGACCCTTGCCTTAGCCCTTGAGCTCATGTTCACAAAGCTGTCCATCGGTCTTTGCGCTTCTAGTAAGCCTTAATCTGAACTTTTACTTTACGTGGTCAGTGATTTCACAGATATACTCAGATCACATCATCAAGCAAAATGGTATAGAGCTTAGTTTCGCATAAATCGTCACTCAGAAGTATAATGGTATATTGCTATTGCTACAAATGGTAATGGTGAGACAACGAAAGACAGTTTCGCAAGGCTTGTCATAACCACCCTCATGTTGATTTGTCAATTCAATGCTACTGCATTAGGATTTATGGTACTATAG
This sequence comes from Bonia amplexicaulis, assembly GCA_036346245.1. NCBI lineage: Eukaryota > Viridiplantae > Streptophyta > Magnoliopsida > Poales > Poaceae > Bonia > Bonia amplexicaulis. The sequence continues at coordinate 164,564 of JAYGGG010000194.1, read as the reverse complement.
TTATAGCAGTGGAGTCGCATTGATGTAGTCCAATATCTCTACACATGCCTACTAACTTAAAAAGTGAGAAGATTGCAAGTATAATTTTACAAGCTTTTTAGGATGGTTTGATTCGTCTTATACATGAACCTGAATTATATTGATCTTGGCATTGTCAGATAATACGAAGCCTCTGAAGCTATTAGACAACTCTTCTGAATATCAGCTCACCTATGAGGACAGGGATGGGGATTGGATGCTTGTTGGAGATGTCCCTTGGGAGTAAGCCCGCTGCACTATGTAGCTATTAGAAGCTGGACACTGATAAATTTTGTAGTTATAGATTTTCCAAGTGCCTTGGAATAATTCTTCAGATGGTTGATTGTGGTGTTTGTTCTTGTGTGCAGAATGTTTGTTGGCTCTGTGAAGAGGCTCAGGATCATGAGGACATCAGATGCCAATGGTCTTGGTTAGATTCTTTTGATCTTTGCCCCTCCCTCCTACAGGCTATATGTAGTCAAACACTCGAAGGAGGTCTTGACGTCGAATTGGTCATTGTTGTTTGTATAACCTATTGAACTGAATCTAGAGGTTTCAAGTTGTTTTTTCCCTGCCAGTAGTCTTTTAGCATCGCAATCATCTAACATATATCCATTTTGGTTCTACCTTGATTGAGGTGCATTTTGCGATGTGCTACTGCAGGGCCACAGTTCCAAGGTATTCACAGAACCGCAGCTTCAACAAGAGGCAGAACTTGAGAGTGCGCAATGAGCAAAAGAGCTATACCGCTGGTGAAGCTTCAATGCGATTGATCTCACATAAGGGCAGTCAATGGCACCCTGTATTTTTGGGCTGCGGTTGGTAGGTCCGATAAATAGTACTGGCTGATAGAAGCCGAAGCCAAAAGCTGTCTAAAAAGCCGAAAAGAACGGGGCCAATATCTTTGGCATAGCTGTGAGATTACCTGTCTACTTAAAATAGCAGAAGCTAAGAAAGAGCTGCACCGCTCTGTTCTATTCTATTTTTTGCCTTTTGGTTGCGCGCATCTCTCTTTTACACTGTTGATCGGCGAGAGCATGGTGTGTTTTTGTGGCAGGAGTATGAGTCCTATTGTTTGGATCGTATGTCTACTTCTCCACGCACAGCCTCACACAGTTGAATGTAGTAGCACTTGTGCTCTGTACAAAGGGCTTGTTCTTTACGGCTTCTAAAAACGGCTTTTGTCTTTTGTTATAGTACCTAACTTTCAAATGGAGTATTTTTTTAAGATGAGATTTGCAAGTTAATTGTAATACACGTTAAAAGCCTAATATCTGTATCAACTAAAATCGTTAGTAAGTATCTCTCTTCGTAATCTCTATCGTAAATAGCCAAAATTTAAAAAAATTTAGAAAGCAGCCATAAGTCGCAGTCAAAAAGAACATGCCGCGCATACTGTTCTGGCTTGTGAGTTGTGAGGCCACAAAATGTAGAATGAAAGTTCCTGGGAGATCGCTGGTAGGTCCCTTTGGCATTTGTGTCTGAACCAACCGTGCTGCAAATGCAATGGTGGTGTGATGTGCTGTTGCGATCGCATGCCAACCATATATTAAACAGCACCCCTGATTCGTTCCCAGATCCGCACGAAAGCCATATTTCCTCTGCCGGCTAGGCAGAAAAGCACGCCCATTGCGTGATCCATCGTTTCCTGGAGACGAGAGGACTCGTTGCCTGCCACTGCCAGCGAAATCTTGCAGCCCAACCCTGAAGAAAGAGCCATGGACAGACTCCAGATTCGCGGTCCTCGCTAAATTTGGATGCTCTCAAACAATGGCACGAGAACAGGTCGTCATCACAATTCACAACAATGCGAGAATGGTCCAAGCAGAACATACCGGGAATCAGAAAAGATGCCATCAAGGAATGCAGAATACACAAGGAACAGACCAGTGTTTGTGACAAGTATCGTCAGGAAGTGGTCCACATGAGAAATGTTTTAGGGCAGAGGAACCAGGACTCGACTGGACATCCCGACTACACAAAACCAGGCATATAGGTTCGGAAATCAGATACAGGAGATAGCGTTGTCTAAAAATCCACCAGATGAATGCTGAAGAATCCCTGGCACACACACACTGCATACTGAATCACTTCACCTGTATGATTCAGTGCGTTTCGGCTTGCTTTGGACCACTGCCTCAATCTTGTCGATAACCTCTGGTGTCAGCAGGGGAATGACATCAAGAGCCTTCATATTCTCGACAATCTGTTATGTGGTCGCCATATGACGGGTTAATATTCTTAGTTGCAGAAACACTACCATCTATGCCAAAATAATTTACCTTCTGCAGAACACAGGTGTGTGGAATGTACCTGGTTTTCTTTAGTGGCTCCAGTAATCACAGATGAGACATTGGGATTTGATGCACACCAAGCAATGGCAAGTTGGGCTAACGAAACGCCAAGTTCAGAAGCAATAGGTTTTAGTCCATTCACTTTTCTAAGTGTGTCGTCCACCAGAGCTCTGTTAGCCAGGTTCTGGAAAGAGAAATACAGCTTTCTTATTAGGAACCCAAGGTACTGATACTAAGGCACTTACAAATGGATAAACTATTGCATACATATGATTGAAAACAACACAAGGAACAAGAAAACGGTACTCATACTAGCAGCCACTACACTAGTTCTTCAGTTATAACAATGCCATACTATGTGTCTGGAACATTGATATTCTTTTTTTTTTGAAGGAACGTTGATGTTCTAAATTCAGCTAAAAAGAAAAGCAGGAATACGTGTGTGTAATTCAGGGACAAAGTTTCCAATATCACCTTGTAATTTTCTAGGGCAAACCTACTATCAGCAGGTATATTTCCTTTGCTGTATTTTCCAGTGAGGACTCCCGAAGCTAGAGGACTCCATGTAGTCAAACCCAGGCCATAGGTACTGTAAAGAGGTAAGAACTCAGACTCAACCTGCAGAAATACAAAATGTTTCTTAGTTCTTGCGACATAATCACACAAACAACTGCATACATCAATAAATTGTTTCACCAAATATTACGGAAAACATTCTACACTACGTCTGTGAAAAAAAAAAGTGATCCTACTTGCTCAGTTGAATACAAACGATAGTTTGTCAGTGCGAAACAAGAAAGAATGCAAAATAGACACAAATAAACATCACATATGATTCTAAGTGTGCAGCGTGGTAATTGTGTATCAGAAAGCTTCTTATAAGTAAATGATCTGCTGATAGGCAATTAAGCATGCAACGAATTGGATATGATTATTCTATAGACTAGAGTGAACTACTATGTTCACATCGAGTGGCAAAACTATTGCTGATTTGCAACTCAAAATCTTTTAAGTACACATATTGTTCCCATTAGACTCCCTGTATTTCAAAATACATTAACACAACAAGATTCTGGAAAGTACTGCATAAAGAAATCTGCATGGCACATGACAATAAGCAGTCCTCATGAAGTTGCCTAACAATGTTTATTTAATCTAACAGTTGCCTAACAATGTTTATTTAATCTAACATGAAAATAAAGGATGAAGGGTGTTACAAAATAGATGTATCTATAGGGTGAGTTGCAATATTATATAACCTTACACCGTCATACACTCACTCGAGACTCAAAAGGTCACTATTAGATTATTATAATAAAATGTTTCTTTTGGAAGCTAGACTACAAGTGCTGTTTAAATCAAAACTAACATTGACAACTCAGTTCCTTTTTCCTAGGCTCTATCACCTCCCAGGTAACCAACAATACAAACTTGTGTAGTAATCGATAATTAGCACCAAATATAGAGAACTACAAGCACAGTTCTAGTACCAGCCATAGGAAACTCCCAAGTCTATATAATTAACTTCCCCTAGTATAAGTGATCTGAAGCCAAGCCAAATAGAAAGCTTATGGGAATTTAAATCAAAGCCTTCAACTTGGTTATGAGATTTTACAAGCAACTTTTATGACTTATAAGCCAGCATATTGATCCAAACAGGAACCAGGCACCAACTAATTGAATGCATTAACGCAACAATGACAAGGACAGGTTGGTGTCCTTTTTTGTGTTTGATTAAGACAAAATATAAAATTGTCGGTTTGATTAAGACTAACTACCAACTAAAGGTTCCAACTCCAAGAATCTAAACATATTCCTTCCGGTCTAAGTTGTCTCTACCGTATTGTTATACCTGAGCTTTGTTGGAACTAAGACGCAAAAGTATATACAAGTAGCAATGCATGGCCAGCATCGCTGCCTAATTTAGAAGCTATCCTATTCCTATAGCCGAGTAGCGGTATAGGTCAAATCAATAATGTTGCAATTTTCCCTCCACGGATCCACGATTCTTCACTGCTCCAGAGGCTCCCACTGACCCCGCCTTACCGCGTGACGTGCCTCTGTGGGACCTGCTGGACCTTCCTCACGGACGTGGCTGACGTGATGATGAACGCCCCTGGCTTCTTCACGTGACGGATCAGCTGCTCCCTGTTGTTCACGTGATGCTTCCTCCGAAGTGCCTTGCCTCTGTTCGTTACGAGATAAAGAGAACTCAACACGAACGCACACGCTTTTCTATTCGCAAGCAGACGTCTTCTTCTCTTCTCTTTATTTCTCTCTCTCAACCACACTAATCACCACGTTGCAACGTTACAAGGCTCTGCATGGCTTTAAATAGCCTGTACACAGCCCGACTCACAATTCCATACGGACTCACATGTATACGGCAACACAAACTCGACTCGAAAACCAACTCGCAAACGGACTAGACTTCTACGTATACGGCAAGTATACGTATACGAGTACAATTCAAATACGTCTAAAAAACAAGATTAAATTCTAACAAATAAAGATGAGATTTACACCCCCTTGACTGCTAACGTGTGCTAACTTTCATACTTTCTAGTAGGCAAAGAGGGAAGCTGTCGCCATCCTGAAATAAACCTATGTTCTCTTGAGTGAAAAATGTGCAATTGAGGTTGCCTTGTTAAATAAAGGAACCAATTTTCCCCTGTGTTCCTTTTTAGTGCAGGTAGATTGCTACTGGGGAATGGTACTTGCGACCGTTGGTGTCTACAGAATCTAGGAGAGCATCACTATTATATTTCCTCAGTTCCTCTCCTACTATCAAGTCCAAGAGCCAAATAAATGTCATGAAGAGGAGGATCTTATCCAACTCACTGTGCCATGACCTACATACGTACGCAGCAACAATTGTACCCGCATTGAACCAAATACTCCCATCAAATTTCAACAAATGCATATTTTGGGACTTGAAAATACCAGCGAGGATTGGCACTCATGAGTCAAAGATCCAGCAAGAACGGGACCCTCATCAGTCCGCACAAATCGCCAAACGCCCAACCAACCCCATCGCATCATTGGTTGTACAGTACCATTCATCGAAGAATTTCTCTAAAGATCAAATTAAGATTAATGGTGGTAGAATTAAGTTAGTTGGTTCACCTTGTGCCGTGAGAAGAGGTTGTACTCCGGCTGCTCGACGATGGGTCCGACGAGGTCGAGGCGGTTGGCGACCCCCCACGCGTCGGTGATCTGCTGCGCGGACCACTCGGAGGTGCCCCAGTAGAAGGCCCATCCCTGATCGATGACCCAGTTCATGGCGCGGACCGTCTCCTCGATGGGCGTGGTGGCGTCGGGGCGGTGGCAGTAGACGACGTCGACGTAGTCCATGTCAAGGCGCTTGAGGGAGCCCTTGAGGCCCTCGACGATGTGCTTGCGGGAGAGGCCCTTGTCGTTGGGGCCCTGGCCTCCCCAGAAGAGCTTGGTGGAGACGACGACGTCGGAGCGGCGCCAGCCCAGGTCGCGGATGGCCTGGCCCATGATCTCCTCGGCGCGGCCGTTGGAGTAGACCTCGGCGTTGTCGAAGAAGTTGACGCCGGCGTCGCGGCAGGCCTGCAGCAGCGCCTTGGCCTCCTTGACGTCGAGCTGGTTGCCAAAGGTGACCCACGCGCCGTACGAGAGCTGGCTCACGCGCAGCCCCGACCGCCCAAGGTTATTGTACTGCATCTTGCCCTCCCTCTCTTCTTCCCGCACCTCTGCTGCCTCCTCCTCCTCCTCTTCTTCGTCTACCTCGCCGCCACCGCGATCGGATCGAAATGGTTTGGATCTGTAGTGTTTGCGTGCGCGTTTGGACAAGACGAGGGTGGCGAGGCGACGACAGCCGGCCTCCCATCTTTTTGTCTGTCTCGTGTAGCGTACCACACTGCACACCTGGGTTGGATGTGCCACAGTATGACAGGTGGGCCATGGGAGGGGACGGGCCATCTGACAGGTTGTGGGGTAACGAGAGCTGGAGTGACACAAGAAAGAAAAAGCGCTCTTCTGTTTTGGCAGGGCGTCAATCCGGATTCTTTGGGACTTAATATTGATTTACATTTATATTATTTATAGTAACTAATTTTTAATATGTGTTTTTTAGACAGAATCAATAGAAAAAATATACTTAGTTCGGTTATACCAGCTAAAATCATATGTAACTATTTTTCTCTATATACTATCTCTTACGAATAGCTAAAATTTAAATATTTAAATTATAAATCATTAACTCAAAAGAATTTATCCATAGGCCGGGGAAAAATGGAGGCTAAAAGAATTTCTCTATATACCGTCTATCTTTTTGCCACTTTAGTGGCGTAAATTTTGTTGCCACGTTGACGTTAGCCGAACCAGACACCGATTGCTGGAGCAATGACAGTTTGACGCCTCCAAGTATATGTTACTAGTCTCTTTGTTCTGCAATCCCGTCTATCTTACTGTTTGTTTCAAGGAATCGAATATGTATGTATGTGACGCGGGTGGTGACGCAGCCATGCAAGGGGATCCAAAGACTCGGGCATCATGTGATGTGTGGCTCGCTGTGCATGCATGGTCAGAGTCACTCAGACCCGAATCTCAGCGCGTGACAGCTACATCCGCCTTCGAGATCTTTCCATTCATCTCGCCAATTCAACATGACACACAAATCGCAGATGTTATACACCTACGCACAAAATTCAACATGGTTGAATTCCATTCATCTTGCCAATTTTTTCATTACACTTATTGCGAATACTTCAACGGCTATAAACTAACGCATACAAATTTCTTTTCAATTTTTCGGCTAACATGACTACAAACACGTATAGGTATATAGCATCATGAAGAGAAACTTGTGGGGACACCTAGATTTCCTAAGAGTTCTTGTACTCTCGCAACTGTATAGTATTCCAATTGCGCATAGATTGATAAATAGTCTTATTTTCGCTTACAATACAATAACAAAGTTCTTACATAAAATATAATACAACAGTCCATTAGAGAGTTTAAAGGCATTCAAGACAAACTTATTTATATTATAGATAAAAGATGAAAAAAGACGACTACACCACGAGCTACACTTGAGTGTAGGCTTGACTTAAAACGTGTGATCCTCATAGTACTAATTGTTTAAACCAAAATATGCAAGAATAAATATATCTGTACTCGATATGCCACGGTGGTAACATTTATAGTGAAGGATCTCAAAAAATATCTAGCAAATAGGGTTTTGTTGGATCTATCACCGCTAATATCCTATATAATTTTATTTGCAAGTATTTTGAGTTAAAACAAGAGAGTTGATAATAGAGATTTTAAGAGTAAGAGTAATGATTCATCATCTTCACCAATTAGCACATTTTAACCACTTAAAGACTAATTATGAGTTTAGGTATCACCCCCATAACATAGTTTCACAAGCTGGAAGCACGACACATTTGAATGATTAAGGTTTATCTCTATAGATAGATAGTGCCCAGCTTTACCCATGCGATGTCTATAACTTTGCAATCATTGATAAACAACATAACCATTTGAAAGTTCCAAAACATTAGTTTTTTGCCCGGTGAACTACGCATCCATCCTAGCAGTTGAGAACAAGCCGGGCCAAGGCAAGACCATATGTCAATTGCTTACATGAGTTACACCGTTGTGAAAAAACGACCAGTGATACCCAAAGATTCACTCCCGACTCCACCCATTACCCGCTAACATAGAGCCTTCTTCAACATAATTCATGAAGTGGGACAATGTACTAGACTAAGTTCAATTTCTCAGTCCCATGGATGAGCGATAATTATGTTAATTTCATGGCACAAAGTTCTAGTCTATACGTGTTTTGGATGGAGCCACCTTCTAAACAAAGAACCGGTTAACGTAACCACCATGTAGCATATGCACATAGTCACTCTCAACCCATCCAACCAACCTCTACCCTTAGATAACACTTCTCAAATCATTGCTCTAAGCAAGCAATCCAATATTCATCACATATCACTGTAGCATATGATCTGACACGTCAACACGTGAAGACGGACAACAGTAAGAGTTGTAATTCATTATCCCACTACCATGTTAATCTAAAGTATAGTACACTAGCTCTATATTTATCAAAGAAAAACAGATCAGATTATTATCAAGGATGGATGTAAGCAATATAATTAAAGGTTGTAGGACCAGACAGGCAATAGAGGGGGGTGAATGGTGCCTTCAAAAACTCTCCAAGTATCCACTTAACTCTTTTTTTCAATAGCTACTGAGCTATGAAGACTCGAGTTGAAATCTCACTAGAGAAACAAAACAACGAAGAACTGACTGTGGTCGAAGACTAGCAGAGCGGTGGAATTACGATAACATAGTCGTAAGCTTCGACTATGTGGTCGATAATCGACAACGTGATCGGAGATCGTCCAAGTCGATGACCGCTGAGACCAGAGCAAGCGTGATCGGAAATGGTTGCAGCCAAAACAGATGTAGTCGTAGACAACGTGATCGAAGGCCAACTAGTAGTTGAACAATCAACGTTGTCGTAACCAATCATACCACGGTAGATACCAGCATGGTCGTAAGCCAGTGAATGATCGCTTTTGAAAGCTTTGAATTGACAATGGATGGTGCACAGTGATGTTTGGAGGGCCCACTGGGTCTAGGGATAATGTACTGTGCAGAACCGATGCTAACTCGGTGAGAATCGGCCTGGAATCAAGTGAATCAGTACTAAATCGGCATTATACTAGGTTAATCAGGATTAAACCGGTGAGAATCGGGTTCGACTCGATCTAAAATCAGTTCGGCTTTGGTTTGGCTAGGTGCGAAGTGGTTTGGCTCGATCGCTTGTGCACAGTGTCGTGCACAGGCTCGGTCGGACTCGAGTTTGGTATGATTGGTGGCTTGGTTCGACCAACTATGCATAGTACCAAACCGGTACTGTGCTTCTTCTCGATGAAGCATAGGAATGGGAGGAAGTAGAGAGAGATGACGACGGTGTTGCAGTGGCAAAACGGTGATGACGACGTGCGCATGTGTTCCTGAGCATCACAAATTCATTTTGAGCGATGATGGATGACGGGGAGGATTGTGGTGGTGGGAAAAGACAAAGCAAGGGACGGCGGCCACGAAAAGATTGGAAAAGAATGGGAAAATAGGAGAATGTAGGTGCAAACAGTATTGTAGAAAGCATAGATAAACTGGAATAGTATATTCCTAATCTCAAGAAACTTGACGTCGTTCTCTCAATTAGCATGTTTTAGAGTACAAAAAAAATCAAAATTTGAGGGAAAAACAGGAGAAGTCAAGCTGCCTCCAACTCGTTGATGTCTCCTCGTGCACTACCTCTCTAACACCACCTGTAGCCCCGTGCCTTCTTCCCGTCACCTATTCTCATCAGCTGCGGTGCTGCCTCACCCTCTTCTCCCTCTTAATCGTCGTCATCACTTTCACGTAGTCTTCAATATACATATTTGACAAGTATATTTTCTAATTATATATTAGCAAAAAATATAAAAATACAACCATATGAAAGTACTTTGGACAACAAATCTACTAATATGATTTTTATATACAAAATCTAAATACTTTGTATATATTAAAAAGTTGAATGCCCATGTTCTAAAATGTCATCTATTCAAGAATGGAGCGAGCATGCATACTAACAGCCATGAACTTCAACAATCAACATACAGCTGTTGAGACCTAAATATCATATTACCCCTTTTGTTTTACAATATTTGTCCACGTCAAGGAAACGCACTGACCGAGAACGTCACTCGAGGGAAAATTGTAAAAGATGAGAAAATAATGCAAAAACAGGGAAAATACGTGAACGGCATTTTGCAAAGCAACATAATAAGATCAAATGTTGAGGGGGGAAGAAAACAACGAGAAAAGAAAAAGCCGCGCCGCCTCCAGCTCGCCGACGTCTCCTCGTGCGCTACTTCTCCGCCGCCACCTCCCGCCCGCCCGCCTTCTCTCCGTGCACCTGTCCTCCTCGTCTGCGTCGCCGCCTTCGCCCTCCTCTTCTCCCTCTCTCGGCCGCCGTCGTCGCTTCCACCCTTGTCGATCACCGATTCAGCCACCGCGGCGCCCTGCAGCTAGGGTTTGAGGTGAGCGGCTGATCCGCAGGCCGCCATCGAGAGCGCCTCCCCCGCCGCCCTCTTATCCTCCTCGGTTTCTTGACTCCGCCGTCCTCACGGCCTCCGTTGCCGTCCATCGATTCGGCAAACCCGGGCTGCGGCCAGGGTTCGAGTGAGCGGCAAATCCGCGTGCTGCCGCGGGCGGAGCTTCTCTTTCCCTCGGGAGTGGGTGGGCGTGAGCCATTCGTTCGCTTGGCTCGCCCACCCTCTAACCACCACCCTCGCCCTGCCTAACGGCCTAGTGGTGGAGAGCTACTAGTTCCCTTCGCCTCCAAGGCTCCACACCATCTCCGCCATTAATAATTGGGAGATTGGAGCATTTGCCCCATACATAAACATAGAATTTGATGATTTGCCCCATTTGTTTCATTGACATGTGGGCCTTGGACCCACATGTCATTGAGACATCACAGGGCAAATCATCAAATGCAATGAAAGGTGTGGCAAAAGATCAATTACCTCTTAATAATTCCAGCATTGAGCCTCCCACCTCCCCGTCGCCTCGCCGCTGGGCTCGTGTCTCCCCCGATGGCCGCGGCGGCGATCCACCAGTTCACCGAGTGCATCACCTGCCACGCATGGAGCCCCGACCACTCCAGTAACACCCCTCCTCCTCTCTCGCACCCTCTCCCTTACTCTCTAGATCTCATAGCTCCGCGTCTCCGGTTTGAGTTTGTTCGGAATCGTGGTGCATGTCTTAGGTGATTGGTACGCATCGAGATCAGAATCGGATTTCCAGGGTTTCAATCCTCCGATATCAACTGTTAATTTTGGCTTATTTAAGGAACAATTAGAGGGCCCGTTATTTTGTACAGCGATACTCTGGGGTTCGATTCATATGCTGTGTGTTGCCTAGGCTGCTTTGGCATGGGAGTGGTATCGGTGGCAGCAATAGCATTTCGTGATGCTGTGTTACAGTGTAAGATAAATGCTGTGTTAGGGTGGTTTTAAGGCCCTGTTCAAAAGTGTTTTGGCTTTTGACTGAAATGACACTGTAGCGACTGCTAGTTTTTTCTGAGGTATTCAATTAAAGAAAAATGAAAAAAAAGAGAAAAAATCGTTATATCTCTACCGATAATGCAAAGGAAAAAAAGAAAAAATGAGGAAAAAAAGGAAAAAAAACTATGTTAAAAAGCCAACGTGTTCCAAACGGCTTTTGGCTTCCAGAAGCCATCACTGTTTGGAATGGTGTCTTAATAATAGAGTAATACTAGGTGACATGGACTAATCAGAAGATGTTTATATGTTCATTTTGGAAACCCTCTTGCAGGTGTGAGGCACTATGTGTAAATAGAGTTTTAGTCAGCGAGTGACTTTGGGTAATTCAGAACAAATTCTCAAATTTGACCAAAATTTTTTGTTTTCTGTGTATTGCGCCGATGCACCATAATTTTGTTACCTAGCACGAGCTCTTGTGCTTACAAAATAGTTTGGAAACACGTGTTTCTGCTACTAGCTAGTTGCACTGTGATATATTCTGTCTCTTCAATTGTTTGTGGGAAAAAACACAACAGTAGATGATACAATCTGCTTGTAATGGAAACATGCGTACTGTAATTTAAGAGCACACTAGTATCGCTTGCCTTCTAATACTGCTAAATATGTCAGGAGTTCTGTCATTTCTGCAATTTCTTACAAACGCACATGCCGTGACAGCTGGTATTTAACTTGACTGGGAACCTTTTCTCTTTTCCAGTGGTTGCCTTTTGTCCAAATAACAATGAAGTACATATCTATAAGTTTTTCACAGACAAGTGGGAGAAACTTCATGTCCTTTCAAAGGTAAACATTCCTGTTTATGTAGTGCCATGGCATCTGCACTTGAGCCCTTTTTCTCTTTCTCTCATCAAATATTTTCGTTTGTTAGTGTCTAATCAGTATGAAATTTATTATCTTATTTCCTTTGTTGTTATATCTTGTAGCATGATCAAATAGTGTCTGGAATAGATTGGAGTAGATTTTCCAACAAAATTGTGACAGTTTCACATGATAGAAATTCGTAAGTATGCATTGAGGCTTAATTTTCTAATGATCAAGTAAATATATTGTGCTTCTTACTCCAAGGGAAGATAAATACATATTTCTTTCCTTTCTTTTTCCCTTCTATTACCTGCAGATATGTTTGGACACAAGAAGGACATGATTGGGTACCTACCCTTGTTATTCTCAAGCTAAATCGTGCAGCTTTATGTGTTCAATGGAGCCCAAAAGGTTGTTTAATAGGCTGCATTTGTATGATTACAAACAATTTTGGATTTTTTTTTCTTATTTTGTTGCTGAAATGAACAAATTCTCCAAATGTATATGCTCTCCCGTTGTTTATTTCGCACAATTTCAATCTTTTGAACTTATACTTCTTAGTTGCTTCTCATCAACTTGGCTCCTTTATAGAACATAGCTGGACATCAACCAGTGAGCAATTAACCATAAGTGAAACATCTGTACTCCCATTTATTTGAGCACAAATATTAAGTATTTAAGTTCCTGAGGCCTGTGATGCTTGAATGTGAGATGCCCGGATGCATTACTTACTCAGATTTTCTCAGCCTTGCTGTCATGCTTTGTTGGCACTTGGCAACACTATGCATGATATGTTGAAAGAGCAAAATCACTTGGGGGCTAAACTTACAATATCAAGCACTTTTTTAGCAGCAGACTTTTTTTTGGCTGAGTAACTATGACCTGTGCCCTCTAAATTTGTTTTTGCTATGTTTGCAGAAAATAAGTTTGCTGTGGGAAGTGGTGCTAAGTCTGTGTGCATTTGCTACTATGAACAAGAGAACAACTGGTATTGGTCTCTGCCACTTCCATTAGTTAACTACTGTTTTTGGGTTACCTTATTTATCCATTAATTATGTCGAATATCTTAATTGATGAACATGTTTTCTACTGATTTAGTTCAGGCAATTAGTGAGGTTGATGTGTCACTCTTGATATGCATTTTTTTCTGCAGGTGGATTAGCAAGGTTATTAGGAGGAAGCATGAATCTTCTGTCACCAGTGTCGCGTGGCATCCAAACAATGTGAGCATAGTATTATGCCTCTCTTTGAAGTAACGAAAATCTTTTGTTGGGAAACTTAAAGGCACAATTATTTATGGTGTGCTTTTATTATGGTTATGTTTATATATGGTGTTTGTCTGGCACTTGCGAGATGCATATCTCCCAGTGATACCATAAAGGTGGCTGGAAGAACTTTGATGCAATTCTGTTTGGTGTAGATGTGCAATATCTCTGTAGGAACTGGAAGTGCCATGTATATGCAAGTCCTGTTTCCATTGGACGTAATATAGGGTTCTTTGTTTTCGTGTTTCTTCAGATACATCTTGCAACAACATCTACTGATGGTAAATGCAGAGTATTCTCCACTTTCATCAAGGGTGTAGATACAAGGTGGAGCTTGCCATTCTTATACCTATTAGGATCTTCCAAATACTTTACTTGTCTCATACTCTTTTTTCCTTCTGACCAGGGGATCACAAGCGAGGACTTCTACTGATTGGAAATTCGGGGAGGTATTTGCTATTTATTGATCCGTTAGTTCATAATTTGCTGGGCCTATTCTTTTTGGCTTCGGCTTATGGTTTATGGCTGCAGCTTATGGTTTTTCGGCTGTTCGTAAGAGAATACGGGGTAACAGAAACTCGTGTGCGGTTTTGGCCGATATAAATGAAGTCACTATAGTGTATACTAAAATCAACTTGTAGACGCTGTCTTAAAAAGATACTCCGTTTGAAAGTTAGTTACTGTAGAAAAAGTAAAAAAACAGCTTTTAAAACCTGAAAAGAATCTGTTAGAATGTAAATATCTGTCTTGCAGTATGTCCCTGTTGTAAACGCATATTGGGGGCAATTCTATACGTGTAAAGGTAGAAGACTACAGGTGGCGTAGGGTGCCGTGTCAGGCTCAGTATCGGCTTCTGGCAAACATGACGTGATACAATATACGTCCGAGACAGATACAGTTGGCGCGGTGGAATGGGATTGCTTCGGATGGCAAGTTCTGGATAGGAAACTAATAGTGCTATAAGTTACCATGTATACGTTAGTTGCTATATAGTGTTTCCGATTCTAATTAGTAGTAGGATACATATGATGTTACCCATCATGGTCGTGTTATTCCTCTTCCTTTGATGGTTCTGCGTGCTCGTCTTCGTCGTGTGATCAATGGGAGCTTTTGGTTCGCTGGAAAGATTGTCCATCATCTGAGGTTTCATGGGTGCTTCTCTTTGAGTTCCGTGAACAATACCCGGACTTCCAGCTTGAGGACGAGCTGTTTTAGCAGAAGGGAGGAAATGTTGTGAACGCGTATTGGAGGCAGTTCTATACGTGTAAAGGTAGAAGACTATAGGCGGCGCAGGGTGCCGTGTCAGGCTCGGTATTGGCTTCCGGCAAACATGACGTGATACAGTATACGTACGAGATGGATACAATTGGTGCGGTGGAATAGGATTGCTTCGAATTGGCAAGTTCTGGATAGGAAAATAATAGTGCTATAAGTTACCATGTATACGTTAGTTGCTATATAGTGTTTCTGATTCTAATTAGTAGTAGGATACATATGATATTCGGTTTGTACAAGTTCTATATAAGAGAACACATGCTGTAACTTTTGGGGGGCAAGCAATAGAAAAACATCTTCTCCTGGCGTCTCAGAGCTTCTGTGCAGGCTGAACAGAGCCTTCCGTGTGTGCAAGAAGACGAGTACGATCTTCCCGCGTGTGCAAGAAGGCGAGTGCCATCTTCCCCGCTACCCCTTACGTTCTAATCCCGATTCTCGACTACAGCTTCACCCGCCACTTTCAATCCACGGGAAGCCACCTCAAAAATTTGCCCATATCAGTCCCTTCGTGATATTCAAATATGCGTGTTCATTTATTTGTTTTACCACTTCTTAGGCTAATGACATGCAATTGGATGTCTATGACTGTCTTTTACCAAGTGTAACCAAGGTACATCATGTCTATCAACTTTTTTTGCACCCCATCTACAGTTGAAAAATAATAGTTCATCTGCTGATCAAGGTTATTAAGTCGTAAAGTCGAGTCGAGTCGTGATGCTACTGACTTGGAGATTAGTCGTGACTAATCCCGACTAGTCGTCAACTAATCTACTACTACTTGCTTGTTGCTTCTACTACTAACTGCCTTCTATCACCACTACTACTTGCTTGTTGCTTCTACTACTAACTGTCTTCTATCACCACTACTACTTGCTATTGCTACCCAGGCTCAGAGTGGAAGAATACTCGGATCTTGCTCTAGAAGAATGCATCGAAACTGAGTCTAAAACAGAAAAAAAAACTCGCGCTGGCTGATTAGTCGCGGCTAGTCGCCGACTAGTCGACAAGTCGACCGACTAGTGCAACTAGTCGAGTCGATGGCACTAGTCGGTGCCTGTGTGCCGACTTGTCGACTAATCGACGATTAGTCGCGACTAGTCGCGCGACTTAATAACAAGGCTGCTGATAAACAAAGTTTACTTGCAACCATATGGTGCCTTTTTTTTGGGGTATGGAATGCTTGCCCAAATATTCTATTCCTCAGACGCTAAGAACCTAAGACCAAATTATGATTCAGAATGTTTTACAAGATGCATTATGCTTACAATATTTGTTATTGGATCAATTTTCTTTTCCAGTTGAAGTGGTTGATTGTCCTTGTAACATTTTCTTGTATTCGGATACAGCAAATTGCTCAACTTGATCTGTCATCTACTTGGGCATTTGGTGTAAGGTGGTCACCAAGTGGAAAAACATTGGCCTATGCAGGTTCTCCCTCCTACTAGTTTCTTGTTCCTAGGAGTTTGTCTAATTTGCATTATGTTTCACCACACCATTTGGCATGCATAATAACCGTGTACTGACTTGCACTATTAGTTGTGAAGGGTTTTCTTTGTTCTTTATCTATTTCCCCATTTTTACTGACTTTAAGCTGATCCCCTTTTGGTAGAGACGTAGAGTAGTTGAATTTCTGACATACTTGTTTTTTGTATTTCAATTAATAAAAGCACACTTTCAGGCCTCGCCATAGTATACCTTTTCTCCTCTCAAAGCATTTTAAGCTCTATTGAGATTATGGGTGGCATCTTGAATTTTTTCTTTCTTTCTTTCCAACTGGATTTGGTTTCCTTGATGGGACAATTGGCCCTTCACGCAAACTATTACATATTTCCAAAGTCTCTCTAAATATTTCCAGATTTCCATGCGAACTCTTACAGACATTGAATTGATTGGTGCTGTTTTATTGCTAGGGCACAATTCCACAATTTATTTCATTGACGATGTTGAAACGTCTCCCGCTGCACAAAATTTGGCACTGCGTGATCTGCCTCTCCGTGATGTGGGTCAGCATTGTCCCTTCTGCGAGTATTTAGTTGCATGTGATGATTTCCACAGTTCATAATATTGAGTGAACTCTTCAAGATTTCAGATTCTTTTTGTTTCTGAAAGGATGGTGATTGGTGTCGGATTTGACTGCAATCCTATGATCTTTGCTGCAGATGAGACTGGGCTTTGGTAAGCAAAGATGTACATAGCAACTCTTTTGTTGAACTAGTTGTATTTTTTTTATTCTGGTAGTGCTTTGAATTGAGATATTGCTTCCTATAAAAACCATGTAAATTGCGAGCTTCACCTTAAGGCACCTTAACCTTGTTAATTCTTTTAATCTCATAGCGCCTTGGCAAATTCTTCTTTTGCTCAATGTTTTGCTAACATTTCTTATTACAGGATGTGCTAGTAGCTCACAATTTCAGGCTTGACACCTAAGTCTTGAGAGTTTTATGACCATAATTTTAACCTAACGTATATTTTCTCTTATAGGAGTTTCGTCAGATACTTGGATGAAGGGAAAGTTACTCCATCAACTTCAAAAGCCTCACAGGTAACCCCTCCCCCAAAACCCGCCACCACTCCCATTAATTCACGTTAGTGGAGGCTTTTATGTTTGTTATGCTGTTATATGAGGGTGCTATTCACTCTGTGTTCGTGAGGTTGTTCTGTCCTGCATCTGCATGTGTAGAAGGAAGGTTAACCAACTCTTCCTGAATGGTTGAGTGCAGGTTGAATTATTTCTTGGCTATATGCGTGCATGGGTGTTGGATGTCCTGACATAGTGTTTGGTTGGTTCTACAAAGTTGGTTTTTCCTTTGTTAGTAATCAAGATTCTTCTTTCCCCCTATTGTCAAGAGTCGAGACTCTAGAGAATATCAGACTCGACTGACAGAGGTGTACATCCAATTGGCCAGTATCACTATCAGTTTCACCTTTCTTCCTTCCTCCCTTTCACAAAGAGGAGCAAACCAGTATTCTTATAACTAAAAGAGAATGGTTTTGCTTCTTACTGGAGTGTAGAGTTGTGTTCATACGCTCATATGTAAATTGGTGCATGTGTTTTTCGTGGACAGTTGGCCACTAATTGCTATCCCAATAATGCGCCCCATGGTTAATAGTATAGTTTAGTAGTTACCAAATTCTGGGTTTTCTTTTCAGGCTATAATCAGACCTTTATGTCTCTGGTTTCCAACAATCGAAATGGAATTCTCCTTTGTCCAGGGGGGAAGTCAAATTCTGTATCTTCTATGTAAAGTGGGGAATCTGTACAACCACAGATGTTTTGTTTTGTCTCAGCTGTGGTACTGTACTACCACTAATGGGAGTGCGCTCGTCGGTAGTTGCCGTTATTTTTGCAATTAGAAACTGAGAAGCACATCTGGATATCAAGTTTAGTTAAATTAGGAAAGAAATACCGGATTATACATAAACAATCTTGTCCGCCATGTGTTTGACCTATTTAGGTGTCAAGCCCCTCAAGTTTTTTACCAGTTAGGAACAGTAACTTGCAAACTGGTACTAGCCAGCAAATGGTAGCCGGCCTAATTCTGATATTTTGCATTCTGAAAAGCACAGCTACAAAATGACTGGTCACAGCCTCTTCGGACTTGTGTAGTTTGCATCTTTTCAATGCTGAAACTAAATAGATAGGTCCCTGAAGCTTTTGCAAGACTATATATTATGCTGCTAGTTAGTGTTTTCTTAGTCAAATATGCAGGACAACAATTTAGTGGTATAGTCTACTGAAATTTTGTAGCTATAGATGCTAATGCTATAGACACTATGTAGAATGAAGTACTGCTGATCATTGACAGCTACGCGACTATCTGAGTTGAAGAACTCACCATAATACAGGATCTAATACTGAATAAAATATATATTTCAGCTCTCTGAAGCCCTTGGAAAGCTATATGGCCAATCAAAGCAAGGGACAAGCAGTGACACTGTTGAACCATCAAAGCCTCGTGGCGGTGCTCATGAGAATTGCATAACGTACACTCCCTAGTTCCTCTATTTTGATTTTTTTAAATAATTCATTTTTTATTCAAAAATACAAAATTATATCTGTGATTTTATTTTTTTGTAAAAGTAGCATACTGTCGCTGAACTGTTGGGCGATCGGTCTCTATCGTCCAATGGCCGAGTGACACGAAGGCAGTTGCCTAACGGTCGGACGACAGGTGTTGTCACTCAACTGCTAGGTGACAGAATCTTTTATCGCCCAACGGTTGGGCGACTGAAGTCTATTTTTTTTATCATTTAGTCCTTTTTTAAAAAATATTTTGAAGTTAATCCCTTGCAAACTTTATTTCTAATTCTGATCCCTTTGGCCACGTCGCCACCTGTGGCGTGGTCAGACCGTACTGTCACATCACACACTACAGCATGACAAAACATGCCACGTCAGCCCTCGTCCACCCGTCATGCCAGCGTGGGGGATTGCAGGGTAGTAGTCACGCGCTAGATCCCATGACGTGACAATTGTCACGCCTTGATATGTGGTGTGACATGGCCTACTGTGTTTCACTTTTGTATGCGTGATTGTAGGTTTGTAAATTATGAATCGAGGTAATGGTTGAATTTAGTTTGGACTTGATTTATGGATTTAGTACCTTAAGGTTTGGTAGTAAGATGGTAACAAAAGGACTTTCTTTTGAAAAATAAAAAACAATTGAAGTTACGGTGATACATAACACCATGTACATGTAACATTTAACAATTCATAACTTAAAAACAGAGAATCGATCTGTGAACCATATATGACACCATCCTTTTAACTGAGTGTAAATACATATATGGACTGATAATCTTTGTGGATTAATAACCTTTGACACTTTAGCGTATATATTTATCATAAACACCCGAACAATATTTCCAGGCCTTGTCCCAGAAGTGATACATACTGCATCATAGAAAAATAATTAATATGTGACTGTGTGGTACAATATGAGGCACAAGGATGGACATATGATAGACAGGTGCGTTGATGAAAGATGTGTAGATATTTTGTGCCTATTTCCATTTAATGCGAAAAGACGGCGAGATTTGATGTTGCGAATTAAAGACTTTATAATAAAATTGGGAATAACACGACACATATGGTTTGGTTACGTGCATAAGAAATGACATTATGCACGATGCAACAAACCGAAATACTCCTATAATACATATGCGGCTTTTGTAATGGAAATAAATTCGACCTTCGGGGGACTAGTTGGGAATGGTCCGACCTACTGTATGGACCAGGTTTATTTTCCCTTCCTTACGAGCTCGGTATTGAACTCTTCGGTGGCCTCTTTGGCCTTGATCACCATTTCCCTCTTTTCTTGCGCTCCCTCTCGCGAGCCTCATGCTTCTTGCGCGTGCACGCTTTGAGATGAGCTTTTGTCTCATGATGTATATGCTCGGTTTGCTCGTCGTTGCGGTGCTCTCGAATCTCGCAGGCACTTTTGACATCCCACTCGTAGTCGAGTCTACTGATCATGTGGGTGGATCTGTAGGTCGATCCACTTGCGGTAGCCACATAGCGGTTCCGGACACTACGGGTAGACGTGAGAGGTTGTTAGTGCGTACTTTGAAAGAGAAATAGTAGGGGAACACATTGTAACTAGTCTTTACTAGCTGCCGATAGCTACTCGTGTTCCAACGACGGTCGGGATAGTCACAGGAGCTAACAACCACATAGCCAACCTCTTGAATAGCTTCACCAACTGCTGCTTGAAACCGCTGGAGAAGTTGCCCCTGTAGGGTCAGGCACATCTCAACCGAACCGAAAAAACCGGACCGAAAAACCGAACCGAACCGGTCAACTCGGTTTGACCGGTTTTGATTCGTTTCGGTTTTATTTTTGTTTTGGTGTTCGGTTTTTGGGAAAACCGACTAAAACCGAAAACCGAAACATGATAAACCGGCGCACATGGCATACCCTATTACCCCAGGGCCGATCCATCCGCCTCCCACCCCGCCTCCCAGATTCCCCACGCAGCCTCCCGGTCCCCTGAATCCCCATCGCAGCCTCGCCTCGCCTCCTCGCGCGGCCTCGGCAGACTGCAGCTGCCTCGTATCCTCCTCGCGCTGCCCTCGCCTCCTGTGCTCATGGCCTCGCCCGCCCTCGCCTCCTCGCGCGCCTCCTCCGGCTCCGCCTGCCGCCCTCAAGCCGGCCTCGCCTCTCGCGGCCTCGCCTCACCTGCCGTCGCCTCCTCGCCGGCCTCCTCCGCCCGGCCCGCCCGCCTCCTCCTCGCGCCTCCTCGCCCGCCGCCCGCCCTCGCTCTCGCCTCCTCTCGCCTCTGCCTCCTCCTCCATGCCTCGCCTCCCCGCCCTCGCCTCCTCCGGCTCGCCCTCCTCCGCCTCGCCTATGCCTCGCCTCCTCCTCCGCCTCGCCGCCGGCGCCTCGCCTCCTCCAAATTTTGTGTCGAAGGTAACTATTATGTTAGCTAGATTGTGTATTTGTAATGTATTGGATGCTTGTTTGTTCGATTCATCTGCTTTTATGCTTGTATCAATTATTCGATGTATGCGTTGTCCCCGATAAATGCTCCATTCCATTTGAGAATAAACACCATCGTCATCGCTAAGATCAAATTGTCATCTCGCCGCCAAGGTGTGATTTGTCGCTTCTTGCTTATTTTCCGAGTTTGTTAGTTCAAAAACTTGGCGCAAATCTATAATTTGATACGATCGAGTAGAAGAATATGTTGGTTTGATATGTTCGATTAGATGATTTGAATGGACTTCGGTTCGAAGTCTTTGTTTGTGAGTTGTGACTTTGTGACTGTGTGTTACAAGGCCAATGGCCGTTTCAGAGTTTCTTGCTTTCTCTAGTAATGTAATTTTGCTATGCTAAGTTGGAGCTACCATACGATAATTTCTTCATATGGTCATTATGTAAGGCTTGGTTTTGGGTCTTCGGAAAGAAAGTGAAATATGGTTGTTTGCTTCCATGTCTGCTTTTTTGTTTGGCAATCCGATCGTGCTGGCTGCTAGCACAGGTATGCTATAGTTATCATGTGTTAGTATAATAGTATTGAAGTTGATGCTACTTAATACCACTGGTGTAGTGGTGTCTGTGCGCCTCTCGGAGTGCCCACTGCGGACTGCCATTCTGCTTGTGCAATGAAGAATTGGAGATGAGATTAACATTTAGCAATTCGCGTAAACTTTGGTAAAAATGGTATTTACCGATACCGTACCGAAATAAGATGGTATTTACCGATACCGCATCAGTATTCTATTAAGTCACCGTATTTCCCGAATTACTAACACCGTATTTACCGAACAAACCGTATTTACCGAACCGTATAAACCGAAAAAACCGAACGAACAGTCCTACCCCCAGGTGGCGAATGCACTATATGCTCTTCATATCCAGCTAAGGGAACGACTCCTTGGAGTCTTGCTGAAGTGTTCTTATGGCCTTCAGCATCTCGGCGTGGTGATCATAGATTACGCACACACCAAGACGAGCTCCAATAACTCACACCCTCACATGTTGAAGGAATCTCAATCAGTTGTCGTAATTCTCACTCTCTACAAATGCGATGGCAGCATTTCCCGGTCAACACCAATGGTTGTAAGGATCTGATTGTTCCCGTCAACACCAATGGTCGTAAGGATTTGCCCCTTGTATTTCCCGGTCAAAAAGGTCCTGTCAACTGAGATCATGTGCAGCATAAGCCTGAAAGTCTCAATGCAGGCACCGAAGGCTAAGAAGGCCCTCTGCAATTCCATAAAACCTAGTGGCGTTGTCGATGGCTTGTCCTTCACAACAGTGTACGTACCCGGATTTCTGTCCTACACCACCCGAAGCATATAAGGAAGGTTGTCGTACACCGCCTCGAAAGACCTGATCCGTTTTTTCAAAATCTTCTGCTTCGCACGCCATGCCTTCGTTTAGCTAATCTTGTACTTGAATTTCTTCTCGATAGTCATCATGGTGTGTTTGGCCTCCACGTCCTCCTCCACTATCTCTCCATACATCAAATTTGCTATGAAGGTGAACTTTAGGTTACGATGCCTCGGTAAAACACTGTTGAGTACGCAGGAGTGCGGTTCCACCTTCGAGATAATTTAGTGAGTCATACGTCGGTCTATGTGTGTGCACTCGTCAAGGACAATCGGCCTGCTCGTATTTGAAGGTGTACTGCTCCTGGCTAGATTTGACGACCCGAAACGTCTGCTGCATGGACATAGCCCACAGCTTAATGGCATCTTGCAAGGATGACTTATCAGCAAACATTGAGTGCAACCATACCTCTGTGGTATGGTACTCACACGGTAATTCGTGCTTGTCATGCGCATTTACACCCTCAGCGTCAAACATGTTATATTCCTAGGGGATGAGAGCTTTGTCCTCATTCGAACTGTCCTCGTCGTCCTCCTGTACAGATTCCTTTTCAGCCTAGGCCAATCGATCATCGATTTTCATTTGACATACTATGTACTCACTATGCTCTCCTTTATCAGCTTGTCCTATAGGCTTAGCATAAGGTGACCAATCTCCCTCTCCTGCATCTACAGCGTCGGCCTCGTCACGAGTAACATCTTTCGCATCCTTCGTAACATCGGCCTTCGGGGCTTCTTCACCAACATGCTGGGCTCCTGAGCTACTCCCACTACCCGGATGATATCCGTCGGCAAGGCACTGTACAACTTCTTTTGGGCATACTTGCACAAGCAGCACATACTCGTATCTACGGCGCCAATAGCCTTTCAGAAAGCCCTTCCACACAGCCGTGCACATCAGTCTTGTCAGCTTCCATCTAATCTACATGGGAGACCGGTTTCAAAGCCCTTGTATGACGACGCTGCACACCTCAGGTCCAAGGAGAAACTGCGGGTGAGCCAGTACATCACATCTGCAATTCGTGCATTCTCACCGTCCGGGTGTACCAGAGTGGCTTGTGAAAAACTGATCAAGTCAACACTATATAGACCTTCACGAACGGTGCCAACACCATAATGCACTTTCAATGTAGTGGGTACCGGCATGACTGATATATGTCTGCAAATATTTCCAATATTGCAACTAGTCAGATCACATTGCATGTTATGTAAGTACTGCCATACTGTAATTTAGATTTGTAGGACCATTCGCCTATCGTGAATAACTACACTACCGTATGGTTAAGACGTCATTCATTCAAGCCAGAGGCCACAATGAACGTGCATGCCTTTTTATATCGGTGAGTTTTCACTCATAGCGTAACCCTTACATTGCCCGAGTAAACATCCTTGCATTGTTTTTTCTTTAATTTCTTCAAATTACAAGATTCCGTTTTAATTTACAGGGACATAATATCCTACGACATCCCATTAGTCCTGGCCCACTCTCTCTTCCCATTTATCTATCTCAACCCCTTATTCGCACCGACACTGCTCTTTTTCCTCTGCCCCAATACGCATCAACTCTATCTACTGTCACGCAAACCGATGCCGCTCTTGCCTCTCTGCTCAACCTATCTCCTACTCTAATTAATTCTCAATACGTTTCAAGAATTTACATGATACTTACAAAATTAATTAAGTAATTAAGTATGCGACATAGTGATTTAAATGCTAATATACCAGTTTTAACGTACACGTCAATTTTAAATGTATTTACGATATTTCTAATTAATCATAAATGTTATCTATTAATGTTTTGCTTTTTAACGTGACTATCAAATTTTTTTACAGTTCTGTAACAGGCCATGGGATCCTCAGTTAAATATTTGCGACGAAATAATTTTATTATACGCGCGCTTCTTCTCCATTTTCTTTTCTTTCTCCTCTCTTCCTGCTTTTCTTTCCAGCCATCTAAACGAAATTATATTGCTTTTTCTCTAACTAAAATTTCTACGGGTGCTACTTATACTATTTTTTTACACTAAAACTATTTACTTACTGCAAAGAAATGTACTACAAGATAAAAATAAAATACCTTACGAACGAATCCTTCCTCTTCATCTTCTCCTTCACCCTCTCCCTCTCCCTCTTTTTTTTTTCCTTTCTTTTCTCTTCTCTCCTCACTTTCTTCGTTCCTTCCTTCCCTCGCGCGAGAGCTGGCCACCAGTCGCTTGAGCGCTCGGGTGACTCGCGTGCCCTTTATATAAGCCATCCAGTCGCCGAATGGTTTGACGACTGGAGGCTGTCGTCGCCCAACTGTTCGGCGATAGCACATTGCGCCGAACCGTTGGACGACTACGTTAATGTCGCCCCAACTGTCCAGCTATCGTCTTCGTGTCACTCGACCATTGGGTGATAGGGCCAGTCGTCCAACGGTTCGGTGACAGTATGCTACTTTTGTAAAAAATAAATCGCAGGTATAATTTTGTATTTTTGAATAAAAATGGATTATTTTTTTAAAAATTTCCCTCTCTTTCCCCCCTTTTGCAGTTCCAGCGATGTGCTCTTATCTCTGATATAGATTAACAATTTCTTTATATCCTCAGTTGCATCGTACCGTTGAGAAAAGGAAATGACAGTATTTTCAAACGGTTCAGCACATCAGGTTTAAAATATGTCAAACCGACCTGTCCCAGTTCTTTGCAACATATTTTTGACATGCCTTGCCTCATGGTTGCAGGATTGGACGGTAAGGTTGTGGTATGGGATTTGGAAATCACATCAACATTACAACATAGCTCCGGGGAATCAGATTGGATGAACTTGTGTTGATGCGTACAGACAATTATTGACAGTGAGCTAGCCCTGCAGGTTTTCAAGATCCAGGACCAGGTAGATTGCTTGTTTTTGTCTACCTGTACACAAACCATTTCTTTAGCCAGCTCTTTAGCATAGGGGGCCATTGGCATTCTCTATAAGGTGGCTTCATTTTTTTGGGGAGTAATCTGTCTTTTTGAATTTATTTGCAAAACACCTGTATAATCCTAGTTAGGCAATGACATAATTCGACATGCCATCACATCCCAGTGTTTTGCAGTGTTCTGTGTAAAATAACCGCATCTGGAATTCATCCGAATGCTTCACTTCACTCTGGCACTTGTAGTCATTAATCCTGTTTGATCCTCATCAGAGTGGCATTTAATTCGTTGGAACCTGCGGACTCGAGAGACTCGCTCGATGATTGATGGGAACTTGTGAACACTAAATCAGTGTAATTTAGTGTTGAAGGAGCATGAAAATCAGGTCCTGCCCTGTTCGTGGATCCCCATATGCTAGCTAATGCCGCTTTTAATCTGCTCGATTATTCGAGACTGGTCAGCTAAATTTGGCTGCACGTGCGGCCATGAGCTTGTCCGCTTTGCTTTTGTCCCAAGGATAGCTAGAGCAAAATCTACAGGCGACTCAGCAGATCGCTAGCTGACGGTTATCATGTCTTGACTCCACTTCCTCAAGCCCCAGTAAGATATATAATAATTTCTGTGATGTAATACTAGTGACTGGGATTTCAGAGCTCGTGGTGGCGTACCTGTTCCGTCAACACGTACAGCATGAATGAACCAAAAAGAAGAAATAATGTAGGGCGTATCAGAGATCAGGCTAGGCTAGATGGAAGCAAACAAAGATCGATCCAGTTTATGCATGGTTTCTCTCTCTCTCTCTCTCATGTCTTTTTTTCGAATATTGCAGCAGCCAATACACTACTTGATCACTCATGTAGCTCATGTTACATTCTCGTCGTGTAACACACACAGCATATACGTAGGTGCATCGATCAATGGAGCAGTACTAGATTGGGCTCCCGAAGCCGAAGCCCCAGGAGCAGCCGGTACAGTAGTTGGAGCTGGGGGTGAGCCGATCCCTGGCGCTCCATCTCCTGACGAGCTCCTTGTACTCCTCGTCCTCCACGATGGCGGCGCCGACCTTGCTCTTCCAGGCCTGCTCCGCCTTGGCGAGCTCCATCTCGGCGTCCTTGATGAGCGAGTCCAGGTCCAGGCTCACGCTCAGTCCCTTCTCGATCTCCTTGCGCTTCACCCAGAACTTGTCCTCCAGCATCGCCAGGAACTCGTCTTCCACCTCCTCCACGTCGAACGCCGCCGCCGCCTCCTCCGACAGCTCCACGAACAGGCACGGCTTCTCGTCCTCCGGCGCGCCTGCGATGTCCTCCTCATCGTCGGGCACCGGCCGCCTCGACCGGGACGAGATGGTGCCCTTCTCCATCGTGATGAAGCCCGCGCCTTTCTCGTCGACGACTTCCTCCACACCGCCGTCCATCTCGCCCACCGAGTTCTCGATCGTGATGAAGCCGCCCCGGTCCGACCGGAGCGACGTCGCCCCCCGCGCGGAGCCCGATGCCGTCGCTGCCGCCGACCGGTTCCGGAGGCAGCTTAGGTCTGGCAGGCAGGAGGCGTAGGAGCTCTTGCCCTTGTTCTTCCTCTCTCGTGCATGACCTACACGAGCATGTGCATGCTGTAACGAGGCAAACACTAGGGTTTCTTTGCGTCAACATCAAACTTTGCTAGAATTCTTCATACCTCATGCATGTGTAGTTCATGAACATATGTATAGCAAATACGAAGGGCTGAAATTAAATTAATTAGCTAGGCGATTGGCAATGATTTGTATCTTAATGAATTTGTTGTCTACAATTAATCGCACGTGTCGATCCATGTTTTAGCATATGCATCATCAGTTACGTACGTACCATTAGCCCCACGGTTCTCCTCCTGCTCCATCACTCTGCAGTACACGCTCACGGTGAGCACCGCACCGGCGGCCGCCCCGCCAAGCGGGAAGCTGAGCGCCTTGCCGCCGAACCTCGGGTTGGAGCTCTCCGCCGCGGCGACCTCGGTGAGGTCGACGGGGAGCGCGCCGAGATCCCCGTTCGCCGAGTCCACGAGAGCCGCCCACACGGTGAAGCTCCGCAGCGTGGCGCCGCCGGCGCTGAAGTAGTGCAAGAAGACCTCGTCGAACGTGGCCGCGCCCCGCGCCACCCGCGCCGGCGCCGTGTGCTCCCCTTCGGCTCCTTCGCTCCTCCACCCAACCACCACCCCTCGGCCCTCCACGGCCGGGGGGAGGCCGGTTGCGTGCTGCACCTGGAGACACACGACGCAGCGCACACGCCGAGGGCGGAGGCCGCTGAGCGAGCCGAGCAGCCTGCACTTCCACTGGCCCTCGCCGCCGCCGTCCGGGGAGCCCTTGGCCTTGTGCAAGAGGTTGAGCTCCTCCGCCACGAGAGAGGATGAGCCATGGCGCTGTGGCTTGCCTACCATCTCGGTAGCTGGAGGAAGAGGAGAGGAAATGCAGTGCAAGCTAGCTAGGTGTGAAGAGGAGAGGATTATGTATACACATGCATAAAGGTACAAGTGTGGTGATGATTTGGGTAGCATGGCATGTCTCACCAATCACCAGCATGTGGCTGACGGTGACGGGTGGTGTGGAGGCAGGCAGGACAGGGAGGCCGGCCCTAATGCGGAAAGGGAGGACCATGGTTAGGGTTTCGTAGCATTGCTTGGCTATTATGTTTGGGAGTGACTATTGCCAAGACGACTGAAATTTTTTTGTCTCTCAGTCACTTGAAGTTGAACTCCCAATCAACTAAAATTGCAGTTGTTCTTTTTGGAGGGGGACTGCAATTTTAGTTGATTAAGAGTGCAACTAAATGTAAATTTAGTTGCACTCTGAATCACCTGAAGTTGCAGTTGTTTTTTTTGGAGGAGGGCTGCAATTTTAGTTGATTGAGAGTGCAACTTCAAGTGACTGAGAGACAAAAAAATTTCAGTCACCTTGGCAATAGCAAAACCGATTATGTTTTACTTGAACATGAGTGGGTGAAGCCTTAAGGTGAAGGCATGCATGCATGTTAACTTCATTGTGAGGAGAAAGAGAGCCTCTTGTACAGATATCCTATGATCACTAGCTGGCTAGCTATGTTACATCTTGATTGCCCAATACTGCTTCGGCTTAACAATAAACTAAACACCATGTAGATTGCATGCTCAAAAGGTTGGATTTGTAAGCTACTGCTGCCTTTCCTAAAAACGATATAATAAATTTTTAATGGAAAGGCAAAAGAATTGATAGGAGATCATGCCACAAGCAAAGTCCAACTAGAGTTAGGGGTGGCACATTCATCTTAATTAACCACTGTATCTGGATTCTGGAGGGAACAAGTACATGTGCCATGCTGCAGAAAGTGAGGGAGATTAGCACAAGAACCATGCACAAATTAATCCCATCTAGTCCGCGTATGTGGTCCTAACCCATTGGTGACGGTAATAAATTCCTACCTCTTGGACTTAGCCAATTCCTACCTCTTCTCATGCACCTGCATTTTGCTCTTTTCTGTTTGATTTGATGTTTTCTAAGGGGTTAATTGGGGTCCAGTTCTAGGGTTAATCGGCAACACTAACACATGTCGAGACACATGCGTATATGATGCGGGAGATTGCCCGATCTTTACGACGTAGGATCAATGAATAAAATTTGGATCCGTGCAATCTGACAAATCGATAGCGCCAACCACTGTTAGAATAACAATCTACGACAAAAGAATTCGTCCAATCACACGCTCGTGATCCCGTCTATTCGACCACCAAGTAGACGCGTCGTCGCTCCGGCCAATCACAAGGAAACACAAGAATGACGGAGAAGAACGCCCGATTCTCCTCTATGTTGCAATTATATACAAAATCCTAGGAGAAACAAGCGTATAGCTCTCTCTGAAAAATAATAGATTGTTTTTCTGTCGTTCGTGGTCTATCTTTTTCCCTGCTCGGGCTACAGAATTAAAAAGTCTATACAGAATAAAAAAGTCTATGCTCGGGCGACGCGACCCATGAGGTCCCTGCAAGACGATGTGACAAGATGTGTGATACTAGTCTTGCATTTGTTCAATTCTTTTAAAGGAAATGAATCCAAGTGTGATCGACATTGTCCAATGAAATCTCTTCCACATGAAGCTTGTGCCCTCGTGGTACGTACATGCCTAATGAATATGAATTAAAACAAATGCCGGCAAATCACTTTGGCTGAAATGGACACCATGGTGCTTCAGGTATATGATTTCAAATGCACAAATTTAACCTAATTTTGGATATATTTTTTAAAAATTTCATTTTTAGGGTATATATTCATCTACAGCCATTCAAAAGAAAATACATACATTTGAAAAAACTCGAATTCAAAGTTTTACAACAATTGTTTATCACATGCTTTGCTGATACATGTATATAAAGTCGAATTTGATGATTTTTCATAGAACTCACTTTAAAGTATCTTATAATTAGGGGCAGAACAAGAGTAAAAATGACCAGGATTTACCACTTTATTATACATATAACAACATATATAATTTTTAAATAATATTATGACAAATAGTAATATATCCATCAATTTTTAATATCAATACTTCAACATAACCGATGGCAGCGTATGATGATAAAGAAGTAGTGATCGAAATACTTACCACAATTAAGAAGCTCGATAATAATATTGATTAGTCCCAGCAAGTTGAAGGAACTAAGGGTAAAACCACAAACAAAATTTGGCCAGTATTGGTAAAATAAATCATCCGGCCTCAATAGCCCGTTAAAAGAGAACAAAATTACTTAAAGTGTTCAAGTAAAGAAGAAGAACAGTCAAATGTAAGTTAATTCATTAACTTTTAGTATTTATATTATTTCAAATTTATAAAGCGACGAACCATAATATCATTGTTAGTTTTTGTCAATTCTCGTTAGTATATCATTCATGAAATCATCACCAATTAATTGAAAATTTTAATTAGATATTTATATGTTCAACAGTTCAAGAACAATAAAATAGAAAATACATCCGATAGCTTACTTGATATTGTGACCAAATACTACAGTCTTGCCTCCAATTTGCAACGAGCTAGCTCGGTATTCCAAAAAACAAAACTAAAACACTAAGTCATAATTCTACAATTCAAAAAAAATTAATCGATAATCATCACATTAAAACCCCAACTCACAAATTTAACCCCTATTCTTGAAAGAAATAGAAGAATTAAGAGAAATTTAGAGCAAAGAATGCACTGATCGGGTGGACCTGAGTTTCCTTTAACCAGCAAGGGTGCGAGACAACAGGGATGAGGCGGTCCGGTGATGAGATAGCAGGCAAGGATGGCCAATGACGTCGATTTCTCTCATTCTCTAGCAATCAATCGTTGTCTAGCTAGGTTTGGCTGTGCGGTGGACGTGGTGCACATCTCCTGGGCGACCACGTGAAACGAATAGACGTTGATGGCTACTACGAGGTGTCATGCTTATCAATCAAATGAACGCTGTGGCATGTTGCGGTCCTCTCTCTTAGGCTGGCTTAAGAGCTAGCTAGGCCTGCTGTAGTTGCCTCATGGGTTGATGGAAGCGGAGGCTCTTCGTGGACTGCTACTAGTTACTAGAAATTTAGGTCGCTAGTGCTTCTTGCGTTTGGCTTCAAAGAGAAAACTGGGTGCACTGAGTTTAGACCGGACGGTTCACACATGGGCTGAAGGTGCTAATCCTTGCTAAAATTTTTTTGGATCCGATGTCATATGACACTGGGACCCATAAGTTGGTTCCGCCCGTGCTTATAATCATTATTAGAGTATGCTCAAATAGATAAACATGTATAACAACACTATTTTAACGGTATATAACAAATGTTATTATGCACACACTCTCTCTTTCTCACACACACACATATAGGACGCTGAAATGGGCACCATGGTGCCTGGTCACCAGGCCTCCCCACCTTTATATTGCATTTAGATGCGTACAAGTGCAATGATATATAATATATCAGGCAAATCAGTTAGCATTCATTAATTCAATGTTGTTGAATTAATAACTCGGGCGCATGTTAAGCTTTACTGGCCGCAAATTAGTCATTAAGGCCAATATGAGTACTGGGCCGTAATGTCCCTTAGGTGATGATGTTGGGCTTAAAATATGTGTTTGTTGGCCGTAGCGAATGTTGAATTTACTTAGGTTGGGCCGTGGCGAATGTTTTCAACCTTAATGGGCCCGTTGGAGTGTTAATGGGCTAACTGAGCCATGCATGTGTTGAATTGGGCTGCATAAAGTTGGCCTATACACCGGATGATAGTAGGGCCGATGGTATGGGCTTTCTACAGGCCGAGAAACAGGAAATATCGGATATACTAGGCCCAGCACGAGAAGCTAGCCTTCAAATTTTACGGCCTTAAATCAGCCTGCGCTCAAGACGGGAAGCACAACGGGTTTTTGTTCACAAATTTAACGTCCACAAATGCTGAATCAACTGTCCACTTGACGATCGGGATCCCGCCAGTGTGAAAACTCTGCTATACTTGGATGCCAGTATGTGATACAATCACTGCAAAACCAAAGGATAAGCACAGTTAGAAAATTATTTCAATCCATCTGCTTACAAAATGACAACCCCCCATATATATATATATATATATATATATACTCTCCAACACGACATCATTTGGCCAAGTACACTCTCAGTGATTGATTATCACACTCTCAGTGAGTAGATCGTGAAGGAAAATCCCGACCCAGTCAGTGTTTCTCAAAAGCCATGTTCAGCCCTTAGATGTCATCTCCCCCAAAACTTATTATAGCTAAAACATATGGGGTAAGAAATTAGCTACATAAAATAAATTGACTTTCCTAACCAGCGTCAACAAAAGCTTAAGTCCATGCAGGTTAGTCCTAAATCACAAATCCGGAAGCCACAAAATTCAGTAAGAAAACTACAGTACCACAATACTGGCACACTCGTTTCAGCTTCAGTTTCCAGCTTTTGGCTTCTAGTTCACTATTCCTTAATTTCGTCTTTTTTCTAGTTTGTTGGCTTTTTTTGCTTTTCTTTTTTTCCGTATTCATTTACATTGTCCGTGATGGGCTAATCTGTTTTTTTTCTATTTTTAATTTTTTAAATTTAATTACGCCAAAAAAACCACCGGCAACTGCAGTGCGAATTAAACCAGCTGCAATATAAAAAAAGCCATAAGCCGACTTATATAAGCCGAACTGAGCGGGTAAATCACTCAATCCACTGAGACCCCCTCATGTGCAAAGAGCTAAATCCATCAAGCACATAAAATATTAAAGTACATGACATTTACAGCCCCGGGCACAAAAGCATCATAAAACGAGTAAAATACAATGGTTTTGTAGCAAATGGATCCAGGGCGAATTCACCGTAGGTGCTTTTGGGTGCTCAAGCACCCCTTCCTTCCACCGTGGGTAAAGAAGACCCGGCCGACCGGCCGGCTCGGAGGTTGAAGAACCGGAGGATGAAGAAGGGCAGGAGTGAGTCGGAGTTGAAGATTGAAGAAAGAGGCTCAGTCGGTCTCTTAAGGCCCAGCACCCTAGCTGACCCAAATTAGTGGCGAATCTTGGCCCAAAACCCCAAGGACAACAGATGAACAGTAGATAAGGTCACAGTCTCACGGGGAAGATGAGGGGGAGGCTGGAGGCGATCGACAGCCCCGGCCCAGCACGTAGGGCGGCTCGACGTGGAGCGGAGGGCGAGGCCGAAGGCGGTTGGCCACTTGGTGTAGGCCGAGCACGGGCGTGGCCGCACGGTGCTAGCGCCTGGTGGGCGGTGTGCGGCGGCATCGATGCATCGGCAGGGCGTATCAGACCATTGGCAAGTCACTTCCAGGCGGGCCCCACCTATACCGGGACCCATCACGCGGTGACCGCTGCTTCTTCTGGAAACAGGGGAAAACCAAGCTCGTTGGCCATCTCAATTCAGAACCTCAAATGCAACAGCCTTGAAACAAAGAGGGGAAAAACAGAGAGAGAAATGCAAACTTAGGCGATCAACACTGGATTCATGGCAATTACAAAATGCAAACTTAGGTCATAATAATCCTTTTTGTTACATAAGCCAGGAGGAATAGGAATACATATCGTCTCTTCATCTCTATGAAGAGAGCTAAGATATACTATACAGAATGCAATCGGATCAGATCGATGCTTCCAGATCACCATCAGAGCCTCTCCAAAATACTTCACCTGTTGCGGTCAAATCACTTCACTGACATGAAGACTTTCCAGCTTGATCAGAATATCAAACGCAACACCTTCACTGCTAGTGTTCACCGACTTCAAAGCTACGCAGATTGTGGAGTGACATAAGGAGAGGGACTAGCACAACACACTCAACTGTCCGATACTGTCTCTTCGGATGACGCACCGGTGCCGCTCGCGGTGCCGCCGTTAGGTCCTGCGACAGCAGCTGCCCTCTGATTTAGATCCAAGGCTTCATCTGTCTGGAACAGTTTCTTGCTGACCGTGCGCCACTCCGCCTTCCTCTTCAGCGCGCGCTTCAGCGATGCATCAAGGAGACCATGTGGCTTCATGTCATCAGGTAACAAGGAGGCAGCTCGCAGGCTATCATTAGGTGGATCTGCCGCAGAATGCCCTGGTGCCTGCAACTGCATGCTCGGCCACATCTCCGAGTCAAGCCGGCTTATACCGGTCTCAACATCCTTCGTAAGCCACTGAGGAAGGCTGTTGATTGGTTGTTGGTTAATGGGAAGGAGCTGAGACACCCTCTCTGATGGTTCTTGGTAACAAAGCGACCTGTTGTCGTAGTATGACTTATGGAGCTTGGACGCCCTCCTGCGCCTGCTGGCACTTCTTCCATACGAGGAAGATGCCACAGGGAAGCCTCCCAGAGACATATTTCTCGCCCCATTGTCAAGTCCATGAAGGTTTAATATGCCCAGGCTTGATAAATGATGCTGTCCCCTCTCTGAAGCACGAGCATTCCGAAGGTACATGTCTCCCAACGAAAGGTCCGTTTGAGCTGTAAGAAATGGAGACTTTGAGCATCCAGAGCACGAACTGCTTCCACCATAATCTTCCTTGATATGTGGAGGCGGTGTAGGACCTAGAGCAGACACTCTAATTGATTGAAGGAGATCTACACCCAGAAGCTTCTTTTGCTCCTTGTCCCATTGCTTCGCAAGATCCTCAGCCATTCTTGAGTTTGAAAATCGTAGTCGTGTATCCCTCAACATTGCATTCCAGTTATTTGTTCCATACCTCCTAACTCCAATCCAAAGAAAATCCAATTCTTCTTCTGACCAGGGAATCGAGTGCCTTGTGTAGGAGTATGTGCCCAGCCTTTCTGTCAGCAAATGAGATCCACAGGAATTGCCTTCACGAAACAACTTATCGTGCCTCAGGGCAGACACACTACTGTCTTGGAAACTATCCAAGCTAAGGTCTAAATTGAATTCAGGAACCTTATCCATTATTCTGAACATCAGTTCTGAAGGCATGCTCCTTGGTTGCTTGAAACTCCCAGCGTTCCATGACGGAGCCGGATCAAAGAAATTTGAGTAAGATGACTGCATGGTTGAGGTTCCTTCATGATGTTGTCGTTTACCATGGATGGCATCTTTCTCCTTTGTAAAAAACAACCTTTCAATTGGAGGGGACACTTGCTTTCGTTCATGACCAAATTGATCCTGCAAGCAGTGGGTAAATGTTTGAGATGATCTGAACGAACAAATATATACGCTTGTAAGAATTTTTTATAATGCATGTATGAGCTAACAATGAACATGATTCAATCTTGTAAACAAGGTAGTGACTGAAATTAAGAGCAAATAAAATACAGTTTGCTAAACCACCCACAAATAAAATGTACAGAAAAAGAAAGCCCAACCTCCCCCTTTAAAATGAAAGTTACAAGTCTAAATTAATTAAACACGTAATTTTACTTAACTGAGAAAATAATCCTCATTAAGTGGGTGAGGCATGGGGGTTCAGGACGCATGCCAAACTACAAAGGAAACACTTCATAAAAGACAGGCCATTTTATCATCCTCACCTGATCAGGCAGCCTTTGAACTGATGAATCATCCAAAACAAGAAGCCTCTCTTGTGGTAATTCAGCATGATTCAGGTTGATCTGCCCTAAAGCAAATGTACTTTTGTTTTTCTCCCGGACCACTTGATCAAGAACCTCTGAAATTTCCAGGTCTTTCCCCCTCTCATCACTATCATCATCCAAGACTATAAGTGGAATATTTTTTGTTGAACCTTGAGATTCTAGAAGATCATCTGCCACAGATTTATTGGTTGGTTTCAGCAAATTCACATTTATTTTTTGCCTTGGTGACTGTGTATAACTAGTTTGCCCATCGCCATGTCCCTCCCCCTTCACTTCAACAACTTTTGGTGCTTCAATAACGCCTGTTGGTGTTTTGCTTGAGTCCTCCACTCTTGCATCTGGCTCACCGATCTCTCGCACAATAGTGAACTCTGACACTGGTGTACCATCATGTTTCGGAGTTAAGCTTTGATTTTCTTCAGCAGGCTGTGGGGGAACCATATGCTGAAACGAGGATTTTAGGATGTGTGAACTACAAAAGGAGCATTGAATTAATTCTTGGCACATAAGTTGATCAACCTAACAATATCACTCAGAAGTCAGATCGCAGTGCTAACAAGCAGAAATACAAGTGCCTTACCTTTTTTGTTCAAGCAAGTGTTCGGCTGGCATAGATAGTCCACTACTTGTTCCAGCTGTATTAACCTGTAAATGAATTGATTTTCCTCAGTTTAAATGCAAACGATAAATACTCTAAATGCTGTAATGTGGTAAAGTGCATATAAATACTCTAAATGTTGTAATGTGGTAAAGTGCATAGAGGGAAGGATACAGTCAATAACCACATATCTGGAAGATAACGGCATTGTGAATACACAATGCAAACAGTAGAGAAAGTGTACGCACAATGACATAAAAATGGAATTTTATTAAAAGGAAACTATAAAGGAAAAATCATAATCTACAAGATGGTTGTAAAAAATCACACAGCCTGACCAGCAAACCAAGTAGGCACTTTCAGCACCTCATGCATGGTGCCAGCCTCTTTCAGTACCTATGTTACCTTATATAACAAAATGTTTATCATGGAGTGTATTTGTAATTGTCTTTTATTGATGCGTATCAAAAAGTGTATAATATCACACCTTTAGCATCTGGACATCTATGTCATAGCCACATTACATATTTTCCAGCCTAATGCATTGATCAGTTATTGTACATATACATTATGAAATCATGTCAACCGTAGAAAAACTAATAACTACCTTATTCTTGTTTGCCAGCTAGCATAAAATTATTAGGCAGCCCTCTTTCACACAAAAACTCTATATAATCTGAACACACAGGTAGTCAAATCCATATTTCCAAAACTATTACTTCGGCTTGAAAACATTATATCAGAATATTAGACCCAGAAAATAAAAATAGAAACCAGCAACAGGTAAGGGCAGAGTTAAAGTCTGGCTATTTCACACAAAGGCAATTAAATTACCTTCCTCAATTTGAAAAATATCCACCTCGTTTGTATATCAAAATCCAGGTTCCCAAGCAAAGTACGAAGTAAAAAAAAGATGATAGGGCCATGACGAAGAGTTTAACAAAACCTTGTCATTTTTGTAGCATAGTACAAGCGTGTGGTAAGACGAATGGAACAACCTACCTTTTCTTTAATTTGCAAAGAGTTGCCACCAATTTCTTTGAGCAAGGGTGTAGCATTAAGTGACGAACTTGGTTGGGTGCATGTCAGCATTGAGCACTGTTTGTAGTTGCCTTTTGAATAATTTTCCTCTGCTGGCTCATCCAAATTAATTTTCCTTTTAACTCGCCTACAAAAGGTGAGCAGAGGACTAAATCTATTCTTACATTGATTAGGTCTGGTAGTATCACTTGGCCCTTGATGGGAATTTATTCCTGCAGGTGCAGAGGTACTAGAATCTTCTATCTGATTAGTTGTCCCGTGAGCATGCATGAGATCACACACAGAACTTGAAGCAGGAATTGGATTATTTGTGCCATTGGTGCATTGTAATTTATTCTTACATGCCTCTGCTATTGAGAGACTGGCAGCACAACAAATCTCAGTTTGTTCCTTTTGTGGTAATGATTCGCATAGCTGAAGCTCCATTTGTTCTTTCCCTGATGCATGTGCACTTTTCTTAGGTGTTTCTTCTTTGATGCTTTGTTGCATTGACTTGCAGACATCCTGATGCTTTGTAGAGGTAGACTGTCAATTTTCCAGATGAGAAAGAAGTTAGACGATCAACTTATGAACACAGTAAATTCTCATATAGCATCAAACTTTATGGCACAATTGTTTTCAGAAGATATGCTTATATCCTGGTTTAATCATACAATTTTCAAGGCACAGATGATAAGAGTTCTAAAAACATGTGGCTATTCACACTTTTAGATACAAAATGTCTGCATCATATTGTACTGTTCGGCTCAGCAAGTTTTATGCCCTCTTTAGGAAGGCAGGAAAATCAGAAGTAGTTTTATGCCCACCTTAGAAAGGCGGGAAAATCAGTAGCAGCAGCTGTGACATGGGCAACCACATGTAATAAACATCAAACATCAACATCAATAGGAAGAGAGACAAGTTAAGGTTCCTCACAAAATTATCTTCATTTAACATGTTATTATCGGCATCCACCCCATGTTTTGGGGCTACACTGCTGGAAGCAGCAGAAGACTCTGGAATTGTTCCATCAGCTTTATGGGCATGTGATGTAACACGTTTCCTCTTGTAGGTTATCATGAACTTGGTGCTCATCCCTGGAAGAGCCGATGTGATTCAAAGTCAAGATTGCTAACTGTATCAGATCTGTTCCCCTGTGCTTACTGCAAAGAGAAAAATGAGAAGCTATAAGTAAAGTTCCACCCAGTGATACAAATGTGGTGAAGCAAAGGCAAGAGACACTAGTGTCTAGAATGCAACCACGAGATTTTCATGCTTTAGATCCCCATCGTTCTCTGCACAGGCAAGTGAACACTAAATTGTGCCTTAGCTTTTATATCTTTATCTTTACTACTTAAAAGAGGGAGTTGATGGTGGTGGTTCATCTGCCCCTCTTAACTCCCTTTTACACCTCCCTAAAAAATCTAACAAAAAACAGAAAAAATCAATCTGCCAAAAATAAATTGCACCGCTCTAAAAACTCTCTAGCAAAAGAAAAATA
The DNA here is from genome assembly GCA_036346245.1 of Bonia amplexicaulis. Classification (NCBI taxonomy): domain Eukaryota; kingdom Viridiplantae; phylum Streptophyta; class Magnoliopsida; order Poales; family Poaceae; genus Bonia; species Bonia amplexicaulis. Next base: position 125,901 of record JAYGGG010000194.1, on the reverse strand, counting down.
GAGCTCTACCGGGTGCATGACACCCCTGAGAACATGGAGGCATGACACGGCTAAGCGTGGAGGCGAAGCCGATGGTGTGGGCCAAATAGGCCGATCTCAACAATATCGACTCGACATATCGGGATAATATGAATTTTTCCGTAACAAAGCATGGACATTCAGCTAGTTATCGTTTAAATCAAACCCTAATGAGCCCAGTAGTCAACAATGCCAACTCTACTTGAACGAAGCCTACATGACAGAAGAAAATGATTATGATAATAATCTCCTAGAATTCCTCCGAAAATATAAAACAACATTTTATCTCAGACAACCGGTTATCTCCATCAGCGAATTGAACCTAAGTCATAGAATAAGAACCTCAATCTTTCCCTTCAATACAGACCAACGCTTTTGGAAGAAGATGATAATCCAATTCCACCTGTTCCGAATGTGACGCCCAACTCTCCATTAGTAAAGCTAACTCAACACTTACCCGTCCATCAAGCAGTAGAATTTCCCGCATAAATAGATAGCCACCATATATTTTGATCTCAAATGCACACAGTAATATTTCCCAGCAGTTGCATAAACTTGAATATTGTCAATTCCAGAAAAGTGCTCTACCTCCTTGTAACCATTACTGAATCATACATAATCCACAGACCAACTCCGAACTCCAAATCAACATCGCCCACATCAGGCATGAGGAAAATTCCATGCAAAATCGAGCCTCACTTGACAGAATGATCACCCTGGAACAGGCGCCTTTCACAGCCCGGCTCCCCTTTCCCCCTCCTCGCTTCAAGAAACCAAATTACTAAACCAGCTACTTGCAAACAGACCAAGAGCCGAGCTAGAACAAATTTCGTGGTGGAGAAACCATTACCTCGATTTGGCGGGGTGGTCAGGCAGCCAATTTGGGATAAATTGGACGAAAAAGTGGGACGGAATCGGAACGGGACAAGAAAGTATTTCCCTTCTTATGCATTCCCCTTTTTTATTTCAAGTTGAGGGGAAGAGAGAGATAGAGCAGCGCATCGGTTTCAATGCTGTGGTTGGACGGAAACGCCCCTACCAGCTAGGTGTCCATACACAGCGACACAGATCTGGCTACTTCGAGGAGGGGTAGTTCTGGAAAGCTGGAATTGTTGGAGCCGGCCGGTCGTCCCCAGGAGGGGTGTCAGAAGCGGCACGAGTCTCTTGTGTTTTGCTTTCTTGGGAATGAATAGTAATGTTTTGGTTTATCAAGTAGAGTTGGCGCAAGAGACGAGTGCGAAGACTTGGTGCAGTAGGCAGCAATAGCAAGAAAGCAGCAGTGCCAAAGAAGTTTAAGCCTTGTTTGGAACGTGTAGAGAATATACAGAAAATATGTAACGCATGGGCCAGATTTGGCTCAGCCCAGCCCACGCAATGCCCTTTAAGAGAGAGAGAGAGTTAGGAGGAGAAGCAAAAGCCGATTTGCTCTTCTCCTTCTCCGTGCTCCCCCAATGGCGTGCCCCCTTGGCCTCGTTTCGTCGAGTATGTCAATCTTCGCTTTGGGCCACCTATACGAAACAATCCGCTGGGTGAACTCATTCACCTACGATGCATCGACTCCATTGAAGATTTCTATGATCAATTCCTTGCTCTTCTTTGCCATTGCGATGACATGATCGAGAAGCAACAAGTCCAGATTTTTGTCAAGACGATCATCGCGTGAGTTGGCAGGGCTTGCATGATCTGAGTGCACCACAGGCTGTCTTTGAGGATCCCCAGGGCCTTCCGCCTGTTCGCCGCTTTGATCATCATATTCACCTGCTTCCCGGGACTGCTCCCATAGTAGTTCGGCCATATCGATACCCCCATCATCTTAAAGATGAGATTGGGCGGCAATGTGACAACATGCTCCAACACGGCATCATTTGGCCAAGTACATCGGCTTTCTCTTCACCGGTGCTCCTCGTCAAGAAACACGATAATTTTTTTGGCGATTTTGTGTTGACTATCGCGCTCTCAATGAGCAGATAGCGAAGGAAAATCCTAACCCAGTCAGTGTTTCTCAAAAGCCATGTTCAGCCCTTAGATGTTATCTCCCCCAAAACTCATTATAGCTAAAACATATGGGGTAAGAAAGTAGCTACATAAAATAAATTGACTTTCCTAACTAGCATCAACAAAAGCCTAAGTCCATGCAGGTTAGTCCTAAATCACAAATCCGGAAGCCACAAAATTCAGTAAGAAAACTACAGTACCACAATACTGGCCCACTCGTTTCAGCTTCAGTTTCTAGCTTTTAGCTTCTAGTTCACTATTCCTTAATTTCATCTTTTTCTGGTTTTTTTGGCTTTTTTTGTTTTCTTTTTCTTTTTGTATTCATTTGCATTGTCCGTGATGGGCTAACCTGTTTTTCTATTTTTAATTTTTTAAATTTAATTACGCCAAAAAAACCACCAGGAAACTGCAATGCGAATTAAGCCAGCTACAGTATAAAAAAGCCATAAGCCGACTTATATAAGCCAAACTAAGCGGGTAAATCACTCAATCCATTGAGACCCCCTCATGTGCAAAGAGCTAAATCTATCAAGCACATAAAATAGTAAAGTACAAGACATTTACAGCCCCATGCACAAAAGCATCATAAAACAAGTAAAATACAATGGTTTTGTAGCATCTAGATCCAGGGCAAATCCACCGTAGGTGCTTGTGAGTGCTCAAGCACCCCCTCCTCCCACCGTGGTTGAAGAAGACCCGGCCGGTCGGCCTGAAGGTTGAAGAACCGGATGATGAAGAAGAGCCGGAGTGAGTCGGAGTTGAAGATTGAAGAAAGAGGCCTAGTCGGTCTCTTAAGGTCCAGCGCCCCAGCCGGCCCAAATCAGTGGCGAATCCTGGCCTAAAACCCCAAGGACAGCAAAACATCAGATGAACAGTAGATAAGGTCACAGCCTCATGGGGAAGATGAACAACACAATGTGACACCTGAACAATAGATAAGGTTACAGAGAGGCCGAGACGCCGAGTCGGAGAGAGACTCACCGTCACGAGTCGGCGGCCTGACGCCAGCGGGGCCGGAGGGGAGGCGGTCGGCGACTCGGCGAGGGGGAGGCCGGCGGTCGGCGGCCCCCAGCACGAGGGCGGCTTGACACGGAGGCGGAGGGAGGCCGGAGGCGGTTGGCCACTCGGTGGCGGCCGGGCGTGGCGGCGTCGGCGAGGCCGAGCGGGGCTAGCGCCTAGCGGGTGGCGCGCGGTAGCATCGGCGCATCGGCAGGGCGTATCGGACGCATTAGAGATTCGAAGAGGACGAGGCGACGAGCGGACTGAGTGTTTGAGCGACTGAGCGGAGCCACGGAGGCTATTCCCCATTCCCCAACGAGGCAACGACTGAATGAAGTGTTGAGTAGGTGAGGCCGTGAGGGTACTCTATACTCAGTACTGGCTAGAGGTGAGCTGCCAGCTGCGTGAGCCATGAGGCCCAAAGGTTTCCAAGCAATCCCATTTTATTATTGTTCTACTGATGCAAATTATTGTTTAATGGACACTAGATAGCAGCCATTAGGCATTAGCCGATTAGCTAATTTGTTTAATCAGTTGTTGACTGGTTGTTGTTTAATTATTCTTAGATTTACAAAAATGGAGAAGCGAACTTTGCACAAATATTTCTCAGACAATGCAACTAGCAGTAACCCTCCAACCATAGAAAGCAGAACTGAAGCAAAAAAGGTTCGGCATGAATTTGATCCAAATAATATTATTGCCGATCCAGCATGTTGCAAACCAATTGAAGATTATCCTAATGAGATTAGAGATCAAGTTAGGAGAGCATATTTGTTGAAGGGTCCAACTCAACCAATTGGTCATGATTTTCCGAAGAAATACAATGTTCAATTGATCCTTTCGGTGGCAACAACATCAGTTGAAAGAATTTTCTCATCAATGAAAATTATTAAAACAGATTTGCACAACAAGGTATCAGATGAATGGCTCAATGACTTGATGGTGTGCTATACTGAGCAAAAGATATTTAGAAACCTTGATAACAAAAGAATCATTCAACGCTTTCAAGACATGAAATCTCGTAGAGTGAAATTGTGTCGTAATTAGATTTAGTGACTTAGTGGTATGTTTTCATTTCATTTTTAATGCTCATGGACATTCACAATTTAATATTGTATCACTATATTTGATATTTCTTATCTACAGATCGGTCCTCACATATTTATGAATATTTGGAGGCACATTATCCATTAACATGGTACTAAATTTATTGTATTGTATATTTTCAATTTATTCTCTTCTTATTTATGTATGAATTTGATATTCCAATGGCAAAAAACCAGTAGATGTAGCTTTGGTATATTTATGTTGTGCTACAGCCTCATCAGTAGAGCTCCCCCTCTATTTTCATCCTGGATTCGCCACTGACTGGATCACAACACGCTATGAACAAGCCCTATGCAAGGTATTGCTTAATCTCCCCAAGCCCTTGCTCAGAGCCTCAGATGAAGCACTAATTGGCAGAAATCGCCCAAATAAACCAAAGGAGACCCTCCACCACGTATGCATCAGACTAGCGCCTCAATGGAATGAAAATTTCACCACTGAACAATACAACCCAAAACTGAACTTATACAACGTAAAAAAACCCATTAGACATAAATGCAAAGCTACTTGCTTCAAATCAAACGGGGTCGCATCCGAATCTAACCATAACCGAACGAAAATAACCCCGGTGATTCCACCACCGAACCACGCCAAAACGGACCAAACGCATCGAAATTAGGTCGATCAAAGCCCGCACCCGCAACACGAATTGGGATGGAGAAGGGGGAACGAACGACCGATGCATAGAATGGCCCTTGATTTCCTATCCAGGATGATTTTACAGCAGGCAACGCGTGCAGTTAGGGTTAGGGTTAGGGGTGGCTCACCTGAAGCGGCGCCATGGAGCGATGTGGCGTCGGCTCACCGCCGGATGTGGATTCGGAAGAGCGAGAGGAGCAGCTGGGTACGACGAGGAGGAGGAATCGGCGGAGCTAGAATGGCATGCGGCGACGCCGAGCTCCACCTCCGCGCCTCGACTCGCTTCCCTTCCCTTCTCCTCGAACCTCGAGGGGAGACGGAGGGAGCCTCCTCACCTCATTATACCTACCTGTTCACTGGTGCCCGCCGCACGCACGAGCCCGGTTCAGACACAACCGTCCAGGCACTATTCATTTTGATACGGCAAATAAATAGTTTATGTTGTGCTAGTCCATAGGCCGTGGTGTGAGTCTAAACATGATCCACCGAAGTTTGCCTACTCCTAGACGGCGTTGAAGGCGTCGTGTGCAGTGATTTTCTCAAGAAGGTTGTGAGAAAACCCGACGAAATTGTGAAGGTTGGAGCTCACCTAACCGGAGCGGGAAAGAGCTACTACTAGTGGTATTGAGATGGAAAGCTTAATTCGTAGAGCCGATCCGATTTGTTCGGGCTTACCTCAACGTGGATTAGGGGAGATCGGTAAGTCTCCGAACACCACTGTAAAAAGAGAACATGCCAATTATGGTTTGTTTCCTTGTACTTAATTTATATTCAAGCAATTTACATATATATAATTAATTTGATTGCTTGTCAACCTATAATTGCAAACCTTGACCTAGCCTAGAATTGTTTATGCACTTAGACGGATTTATTTGTTTTAGGCTCTATTTGAGCTAAACCAATTGATTTAAGCTTCCGTATTGTTTACTTGGTTTAGGCAAATAGAAAATGTCTTGAATTAATATTAATAATTTAAAAAGAATTTTTAGACCGCCTATTCACCCCCTCTAGTCGGCCTCCTCGATCTTACAAGTGTGGGGAACCCATTTTGGGGCCTTGGAAGGCGGGAAGATGGACGGTGGTAGCTGGCGGTAGGAGAGAAGGCGGTGGACTTCACGACGGCTTAGAGGTGCTCCGGTGAGGTGGCAAAAAGAGAATTGATTTAACCATCTATGGGGTACAAGGTTCACGGTGGTGGCGGTGGTTTGGGTCGGGGAAAGCTCGGCGGGGCTGTCCACGGAATAGGCCTTTGGGCCAGCGGTAGCTTCAGCCGCCAAGGCTTCCGACGAGCGCTCTCACCCAGAGAAATTCACCAGCGTGTTCAAGAAGCAAAGGAGATCATGTCAGCGGCTGCAATTGGGAAATAATTGATGAAAGAACAGGATCCCCGCTAGGGCTCACCAGGCACAGGGAAACTGCCGGCGGCGATGCGGTGGATTAAAGCTGAAATAGGTGGCTCGGGGGAGGTATGTGGGAGTGGTATGAAGTGTTCGGCAGTGGCTACTGGGCTTAGAACGTGGTGAGTGTCGGTGGCCACAGTGAGACGGTTTGAGTTCGTCTCTCGTACGCGAGTGAGGAGATAAGATGGGCTCTACCATTGCGCAGAGAGCAGGGAAAGAGGTGGCACTGGCGTCCTATCTGTTGTCCTGTCTGTCCGTCCGGATTATTGGGGGCCATTACGCAAACAAGCAGACGTACGAAGCAGGCCGGCAAGAACAAACAGTACCGGTTGGTTATACGTAGATCATACGACGCAATGCACGAATGCAGTGGCATTGGACGCTAGAAAGAAGATCCACAGATCGAGCTGTTGAATTCTGCAGCTTCAGGGCCAGGTTTAACGCTAGTGACAATACGAGCTGGTGAATTCTGCGTGGGCAGTAACATCTGCAAGGACGCACGCACCTGGCAATTACAGTTACTGGCCTTGAAAATTCTGCAACAGCTTACTCCATCATGCAAGCCATCATCCACGCTTGAGTCCATCAGAGGTGCGCGCATGCAGAGCAGTGCCACGGCACGGCCGTCTGCGAGGCGGCTGAGCCTGCGCGGCACCGGCAGTTTGGCTCGTCCAAGAAGACAATATTATGCTGGTTGCATTTGTACTGAATGCCAACCAACGATTGGCATTATCATCAGGCAACTATGCAGGCTAGTACATTGTTACGCAGTAGCACCGTTCAATAGCTTACAACAGCCTGCCGCAAGCAAAACCTTCGGAATATTAGTCATGGCCACAGAAGTACAGATATTTATGCTCTGAAATCTCTGTAATTGTTTCATCAAGGCCACAGAAGCAAATATATTTATGCTCTGAAATCTCTGTAATTGTTTCATCACGATTGCCGCGATTTGCTTCACTTGCATCTCCAACTCAAAAATTGACAGAACATTTGTGCGTCCTTATTGACGAAAACAAGAGCAGGAGCAAGCATATGCATCGTATTTGGTCCTGCTCACGATGAGGCAGCTGGCGGCGGCAGCAGCTGATGGCAAGAAAACAAACACAACAATATACCTGCAACTAAATGATTAGTTCTACAGTGTATCCAGGAATGGGAGGCTACACCTCGGAACTTCTTATCTTCTCGCTGACAGTAGAACCAAAAGACGGCCCACCCTTCCGATAGCAGACAAGATACTCCACTGGGTAGCCCTTCAATTTGTGAGGCATGATTCCGAGGTCCGCAAAAGTGAGAGCTGCATCATGTTTCAGAAAACAATGTGAGCCTATGCAATGAGCGACAAAAATGAAACCATTATATTACTTGTAGGCAGCATATTTACCGTTTTCGGACACTAGGGTGTCTTCAGAAAGTGCATTGATCTGATCCAGATTGAAAATGTAGGGGGTTGGCAAAGGAAAAGGCACTTTGTTTAGCAGGATTTCTCTTGGAGAAGCAATAGCCTGCAAAACAAGCATAAAAGTCAATATATGAGGCCACCATTGATGCTCAGGTTGTCTTAACCAATGCATGCTGCTATTTAAATTCGTACTCTTGCAATAGGAAGAGGAACATTGACATATCGTGGCCATTCACGTATTGTTTCATACATCAGCTCAGCCTGTAACATCGAACAACATTTTCATCTTTTTTCTCATACAAGTTCAATATTTATTCATTCTTGCATATAGCAGTTGTGTACGATAATTACCAGCTCATGAACAGTGTACATTTCAGGCCCACCAAGCTCGTAGGTCTTTCCCATGCTGGTGCCATCATCCTTGAGGGAGTTGACAATAGCAGCAGCAACATCCACAACATAAACAGGCTGAATCCTGCAAAAGGTTGCATTGAAATAATTCACCTGCTGGTAAAGACATTTTAAGTTGTACAGGAGCAAATCATTTCATGTTCTAGACTCATTTTCGAGTCAAGGCATTATAAGAACAGTCAACAGGCAAACTCAATTACTTTGTAGATCCACCACCAACAAGTGGGAGGAAACTCCAATTTCTAGCGAATTGTGCCCATCTGTTCAAAATCCTATCTTCGGTGCCAATCATGGTTGCAGGCCTCATAATTGTAGCCTGTTGACGGATACAAACGAGTTTTTGGTTATAGTCATTGCCTACAGAAATGGGAAATATTCAATGCTAACTTCGGGACTTCGGGTAGTATAGTAACATTAGTTATCATTGCCTCATGTAGCTATTGAAGTTGAGAAAATGATTATTACCTCAGGAAATTCTTTCAATACAGAATCCTCCCCAGCAGCCTTTGCCCTCAACATTTTCGAAGGTGAAGAGGCTGATGCCCCTAGGTAAGAAACCTGAATAAATCTCACGATACCCCCATGCTCCTTAGAAATCTGTGTAAAATCCAGAACATCTTGTTACTAGCCAGTCAATAGAGAAAGTATTAACAGGAGTTATATTCTCATGTTGCAGGAAAAAATTATATTACAAATGACAGAAAAAAAAATCAGTTTTACATGCAGCACAAGTTGTTAGCGGGCTTAATGAAATTATGGAACATGTATATTCCCCAGGGCAACACTACTTGAACACAAAGAGCACTACGATTGCACATTGGAGAGAGAGCAAATGTGATCTTAAACTAATAGACCAACAGCTCAGTGGAAACAGAGATAAATTTCTTTACTTTGAAATGACACTACGCAAAATGTAAAGCAAAAACCTCTATCTCCAAATCTAGAAGCTAAACACCATAAACCTTTACAACAAGGGACAGAGGGATTAGCATTAACCAAAAGGCCAGCTAGACAGATAATTACCCATGCCAGAGCACCAAGCTAGAATATCTTGTGCTTTGGATCATGCTGGATGAAACCTAGCCAAGGTCATCTGAGTAGCTACAGTTTGGAAATTAACAGCTACGCTTTATGTGATCCTGCCAAACTAAAGTTAGCGCTCATATGCAACAAGCCAACAAACCAGTCGAACAGTTGCCTGTCTATGCTGATGTGATCTCAGGTTGAGCATAGGCAAGCCAGAGCCCGGAGACAAGAACTCATGTTGGTTGCCACTGTTGAGTGCCATCTAATCCCAATTCTCAACAGCCTTGCAGCAATAGTCTACATAATTGGATAGCAGACGTGCAACAGGAAGAAAAATGGATGTGTATACAAGACATACCATTGCAAGTTGTTTAGCCATATGATGGTTTACTTCTTCGAACCCATAGTTTCTTGTTTCATACTCCCGTCCTGTTGAAATTTAGTTGACATAGTCAGACTGAGGTTTGACTATGAATACAATTTATCTCAAGTAAAAATACCTATGAGGTTAATGACCACATTTGACTTGGCCATGACAGCCTTAATTGAATTCACATCTCTTGGATTGTACTTCATTGGAACAATCTACCAAAAAAAAAATGGAAAATACATAAAAGAGAAAGAGGAAATGGGTTACTGACTAACACAACTTGTAACTTATTGTACCTGACCCAAGTCACCCATCAACTTCAGGTGGCAGTGACTATCCTCGGAACCTCTGAACGGGACAAGCACTTGAGATCCCATCTTTGCTGAATAAAAATAAGATATTGAGTAATCCTCAAATTCTACTTTCTTTCCTTAGTGATAACTCATTAGGTGATAATACATTTTGATATAGCACCATAGCCTTATCATCTCACCAAGTTGTTGCACGAGGTAGCGTCCAAGAAATCCAGTAGCTCCAAATACCGTAGCTATGATTCCACTATCAAGAAACACGGCAATGGTTTTTTGTTGTAAACCCAAAGCAAGGTTGACAGGTTAAGGCAACTCAACATATTATTAAAAAAACTCTTGTTCGACTGAAGACATCATTGATCCAAAAGACGCAATCATGCTAGATCACAAAACACCAGTACATTGCACACCACACACTACAACCTCAAGTGCTAAATTTTACGTGTTTACCACATATCAGTGCACAATAAAACGAATAGTACTGTAGTATGGCAAAACAATTAACAATGGTTGCCACTAAATTTGCAAAGGTTTAGATTTTACTCAACACAAAACCTTGCGATGTTAGGTCTTACCAATAGAGATAAGTGCCATAACTTCACCAATTACATGGTGTACAATGCATCTACATGTCTAGACCCGTACATGTTCTTAACTGCCTGACTGGCCCAGACCCCAAGCTGTGCTTACAGGTTAACATTGTTGTAATATTTGCGGTATAAGCAAGGATATAAATATAATTCCAATATAATCATAGAAGCACATCAAGGACACCAATTCATATATGCATATCATAACAAGAATGAAATCATATGAATTGAACATATCATTCATGATATACCACATATTCAATGATAGAGACAATACTACTCTAAACATGAATATGTATGACAAGGTATAAAGCATATATCAATTATAACCAGCAACAAGATCTAGATTTAATTGAATATTTGTGCTCTCAGATTGTAGGGTTACACAAGATTAATCTTGGCCGTCCCGCTACTAAATCATATACTCTTCCTTGATTGGTTATTCAAGTAATAAAAACAGTCTTTTGAGTTCAAGACACAACCTCTATATTCTCAAGAACAAAAGTATATCTAGCAGGTATATACTCAGATAGCAGTATTCAATATATACAAGTCCATTCAGTTCATATCAATCTTTGCTCAAAGAGTTAAAATCTAAATTGACAAGATTCTTCACAAGTATGTACTCAGCATGTGAATTTGCTAGTACCAGAAGACAGCAAGAACCGAATGGTACAAGAAGTATATATATCAATGTCTAGAGACTGTTCTGCAGAGTTCAAAATTGTAATAATAGAGTTGACAACAATTATAGAGCTCAAAGACTATTTTAACCAATCTCAGTATATGATATTTATCATCATTGCGCAACAACCGAACCCACAAGCAATCTATGTCCCCCAGTACTAGATGATGTACAGAAAGCCAACAATCTAGCACAGCTCACACAGATTGCAAACAAATGGATAATTTACTCACAGAACCGGCAATATTCGAAATCACCAGAAGATCAAGGGCTAGGCACGCTTGCGTGCTGTCCCAGAAAACCTAATGCCCTCACACCACCGTGAGAGAGAGCAGTAGGCACGGAGATACAAAGCCCTCTTGCCGGGTGAAGCTCAGTCGGCAAGTCGAGGTGAGGTACGCCGTACAAGTGCGGGGAGGAGCCGCCAAGCACCTCACCGAGAGCACCAGGAACCACAGGTTGTCAAACACCACAGCAAAGACTCAAAGAAGAAGAGAAAGAAGCTCACAGTTCATCGATCCCCAACCAAAGAGCCGCCACCATATATAGCCGAGAGGGAGGGTGAGCACTCGGATGTCCGCCAACCGCCGAGACCGAGTCTCACGCGCCACCACCGCCGCCAATCTCACCTTGTATGCCGGATCTGAGGATCGAGTCTCACGGGACAAAGAGGAGCAGCGAGCCCACGGGAGAAAGAGGGAATGCGCGAGTCGCACGGGAGGAGGACCGTAGGGAGACCGCCGCCACCGAGCCGATCCGCCGGCCCGCCAAGCCCGCCTGCCTCCGCCGCATGACCTCCGGAATCGCCGCCATCGCCTCCTCAAACACCACCCGCCGCCATGAAGAGAGAGAAGCAGTGGCCCCTTTAGATTTCTCCGGCCACCGACAAAGGGCCCTCTTCTTATCTCTTCTATTTTTTTATCAAATAGGAAATTCCCATTTTGCCCTTGTTTATACAACAAACATAACTACCAACCTGCTTGCACAATGTAGAGAAAGCTCAACAATCCAAATGTCAAGTGATAGCTGTTGTATATACCGAGGCGGGATGGTAATTTCCCATTTGATTAAAAGAAAAAAAGAAGAGATAAGAGGGCCCCCGCCGGTGGCCTGATGAGAGCTAAAAGGAGGAGCCCGGCTCCCCCTCGGGGCGAAGCGGACGCTGGAGAGGCGATGGCGGCGGCGATTCCGGAGGGTCACATGACGGAGGCAAAGGGCTTAGCGGGCCTGGCACTCGGCTTCGGTGGCGCCTCCTCTCTGCGGTCCTCCTCCCAGACGAATCGCGCAACCCTCTCTCCGTGAGTTCGCCGCTCTCTTCGTCCCGTGAGACTCGGCCTCGATCCCATATGAGGTGAGAGTGGTCATGCGGTTGTGGTGCGTGAGACTTGGCCCCGGCCATGGCGACCGCCGTGTGCTCGCCTCCTCCCTCTTGGCTATATATGGCGGCGGCTTTTGGTTGGACATCGATGAATAGAGTGCTTCTCCTCTTTTTCTTTTGAGTTTTTTGCCTGTGGTATTTGACATTAGTGGTTCCCTGGAGCTCTCCGGTGAGGTGCTTGGCCGGCTCCTCTCCTGTGCTTGTGCGGCGTACCTCTACCTCGACTTGCCGGCGCATCTACACTTCGGCAAGAGGGCTTTGTATCTCCATGCTCATCGCTCTCACTCACAAGGTGTGAGGCAATAGGTTTTCGGGACGATCGAAGCGTGCCTAGCCCCTGCTTCGGTGATTTCAATATCACCGTGATGTGAGTTCATCTGTTGCTTGTTTGCAATCCTTGTGAGTCGTGCTAGATTATTGATCTTTTAGTTCATAACTGCATCGGGAGACTTTGATTGCATGTGGGATCGGTTGTTGCTCAATGATAATATACATCATATACTGAGATTGGTTGGATTAGTCTTTGAGCTCTAATTGCAGTCATATCTGTTGATTCAATCAATTTGAAACTCTGAAAATTAGTTCTCAGTTATTGCTATATCATTCTTGTGCAATTCGGTTCTTCTTGCTTTCGCATTGATAGCGCTTCATTTGTTGAGTACATCTCATATGATCCTGACAAGTTAAAAATAACTCTAGGGAGTAAAGATTAAACTTGTATATGAATGGTCTTGTGAACCTGTAGACTATTGCTATCTGAATATACTCTTGCTGGATATGCTTTAGATCTTGAGAATATAGAGTTTTGTGTCTAGAGCTCAAAAGACTAAATTCTTTATTTGGCATAACCAATCAATGAAGAGTATATGATTTAGTAGCGGGACGGCCAAGTTTAAACTTGAGCAACCCTACAAACTAAGAGCACAAATAACATTAAAACTTGAGCTTATTGCTAGTTTATTGGTACATGATTTATACTTGGTCATACATATTCATGTTTGGACTAGTTTTGTCTCTAGTTTTGAATATGTGGTATATCTTGAATGATTTGTTCAATTCATATGATTACATTTTCATTATGATTTGTATATATGGATTGATGTCATTGCTGTGTTTATATAATTATAGAGGAATTATATTTATGCTTATACCGCAAAAATTACAACAACAACAACTTTCAACTTTGACACGTAACATACTCCAACAAGCTAAAGCATAAAGCCTCACTAACTGAAAACTTATGCAGCAAAACATTAACCAAAACAAATGCCCAAAATCTACAAGTAACACTCTTAAGATCTAATCTAATTGTTGCAATTAGCACATTTACTGCATCGCATGCACATGACAACCAGATTTTCTCATACCTTACATAAAACTGTGAAATTACCTACATTTGCTGGAACACAGCATCATATACCCCCCTATCTAAACTCCAATTCGGCTCAAATTAGCTAAAACCACATTTCAGAAATTTTTCAGGCTGCAGAATTCCAAAGGCCACACTGTAACAGAATTCCAAAGGCCACACTGTGTTACAGATCACACCATGAGAACAACGGCATCGATCACTCAGATAACTCGATTCGACACATATGCTGCAAATGCGACCATATGAGCTAAGCATGATCTGAAGATCTAAGCATGAGGAAGGTCATGTCATCATCGCATTAGGCAACCCATCTCTACCATGGAAGCACGATTAGATCAGAACATTAACACAATCTAACGCACAGAAACCAAATCACTGGGAAGGCCAAACCTACAGTGCTAAACGCACACCAGAAACACCGAAGTGCGCAACATAATCAATCAGAAGGAAATGCCTGAGCTCTCACCTCACAGACGACCTCCCTCCGGTGCCCTTGCGGACGAGATGCCCCGCCCCCTTGACCGCCGGCGCCCTCGCGGACATGTACCTCGCGCCATCCGCTCCGCCCAATCCTGCATACAAACCAAACCACCTATAAGATCTACCCGCCAGGGCTCGCGCGGCGAGGCTAATGGGTGGCTCCGGAAGGTCCCCGGGGCGCGTGCATGCCTTGGGGAGTGAGCGCGGGCTGGGAAGCGGATCTGAAGGCGGCGATGGCGGCCGAGGATGTGGGGGAGAGGTGGTGGTCGAGGAGGTGACGCCTCCACGCCGCCGCCTGCATCGTCGTCGGTGGTGGTGGTGGTCGGAGGAGGAGACGAGGAGGCCAAGTGTGGTGGTGGCGGCTGCCGAGCCTGAGAGGAAGGCGTTGGAATCTAGGAGTTGGTGGCCCAGGCCCAGTTCAGTACGAGGCAGTTGGGCCGGATTGTGTTAGACTTCTTACCAGGCCACGTTGGAAAGCCGTCTTCTAAGCACACTCCGCGTCCGCTTTCTCCTCCTCGCGTCTTCTCCGGCGAGCTCTACGCCGCCGCCGTCGACGGGATGGACGCCCAGACGCCGTGGAGGGCCGGTACTGTGGCCTCCAGGCTGTCTTACAAGAACGCTACCGTCGCCGTGTGCGCCATCAACCTCCTCGCGGCAGCCCTCCTACTCCACAACTACTTCTCATCCTGGCCGCGCATCGCCGGCGGCCACCGGTTCGATTCTGGTACGGAATGATAATACTCTGCTGGTTTTCGACGTAGAAAATATGATCTTTCGTTAGAATGATTGTGTAGAGAAAAATTTTCGATTTGGTCCCAAATTTAGAACTAAATCTAGCCAAATTGCGAGCATTTCCTTTAATTAAAGTAAACGTGGGATATGACTATATGAGCCTCTGATAACACCACGCCACAGGGAATGTGGAGCTGTTTGGTTGCAAACACGAGCACCGAAAAAGATGAGAGCTTTTCTTTTTTCCATTCGGAATTCCAGATGAGCTCTGAGACCGTGCTTGCTCCAAATACTACAAGACATGTTCCCTCCCCGTCATTGTGTAGCTGTAGCCTGTCTGTTTAGGCCATCATATGTCATAATGTCAACAGTCAACACACAGCACCTTAACCGCACTCGATCCATTTTAATGGGGTTAGCTGGTTTATCCTTTTTCTTCCACTGCAAGGGTTTTTACCATGGGTGGTAACTCCTTATGGAAAAATTAGATCATATAGTTGCAAGGTATTTCACTATTCTTTGATAACGCAGTTAAATGAAAAGACCGAGTCCTACTCTTCTGCAGCTCAGCTACGGTATATATGGGAGTCTGAAGAGTTGCGTCGTGCTATGGAGCCTCTGGATTTGATTAGGAGAGTAAGTCATTGTACACTTTTGTTTCTTTGTTTCGTGTGATTTGATGAAAGAAAGAAAATTCATCGCATTGCTAAACAGAAAATTCTTTTGATAATGCTCATTGACTGTTACATAGGTGAAGGAAATCGAGCAAGAAGCTTATGGTGAGCATGGCATGCCAACACAAGAAGATCCCAAGCAGACAGCCGCTGTTGACTTATCGAAAAGGCTGAAAGATTTAAGGGCAGGGAACGATGGCAGCAGCCAAAAAGGTTCTTTAATCCATTTCTCAGTCTCTTTCCTTTGCTGCATATTTGGGGGCACTTGTGTTCCGTCAGTTGAGTTCTTTATCATATGCAATATGCCTGTTAGGATTTGAGGAAGCATGGTACATTCACCAGAAATAACTCTATATGTATAATCAGTGTTATTTGAGCCTGGATGCTTTCATACATGGTTGTAAAGGTATTTGAAATATTGTCGTTTTGCTGTCAATTTCTACCCCATACTTTTTAAACGCCTTAGCATGTCAAGGTTTATTTATATTTTGGTTTGACAGCTTCCTCATCCCATTGCAAGCTGGCATGTTTAATACATAATATTTTTAATTTACTAATGAACTGGATTCGAAGAAAAAAAGTTTCTTTTCTTGTTAAAATCCGCTGTCCTTTATTGTGGCTAGCAGCATAATAGTATGATCCATGAAATAGAAGAACAGTTGCACGGTGGAGAGAATTAACTAAGCTGAATGTGCAAATAATACAGTTGGATAGGGCACAGATCAAAGAGCTTCAGCGCGGCACTGAAAATAACGAAATAAGTATTTGCGATATTGGGCTATGTGATTTTAAAGCTGGTCTTGTAAGCACCAGCATGCCATTCTAGTGTCTCATCAGCTGCAAGCACTGCAAAAACTGAATTAAGCAAATTAAGCGTACAATTGTATATTTATGTTGTTGTCACCACTGACACTGAAGTCAGTAAATGTACTCTGTGGGAAGTAATATTTTGTTTTCCAACATATGCATAGTAATTGGCAATTTATCGTACTTGGATAGTAGTGATCTTTAAGCCATGGAATGTCACATGGTAATCTGTAGAACCTGATTATTTTTTGGTAAAAAACATCTCCAGCTCTTGAGGAATGGCGTAAACGAAAGATGGAGCGTGCAAGGCAGCGGGCGATTGAAAAGAATGGGACAGCTTCTGGTGTGAAAACGTGATTAAGTGAGAAATATTGCATAGCTCAAGGGGTGTTTCTTATTTGGGTAAGCTCTGGAGCTGTTGTCGTTCGTAATGTTATTCATCGGTCTGTTAATGTGACATAACTGTGTGATCTCTGATGTCTGTAGAATTAGTTGTAACATTGTTGTTGTAGAAGAAACGAAGTTTAGCAGAAATCAATTGCTGCATGGTGCTGTGTTTAGCACAACATGAGCCACCTTTCGAACGCTCCTGTAAAATAGGTTGTGTAGAACTAAAATATTCTGAGGTGCATGACTGCAGCTGTTATTAACGAGATAGCCGGTAGTAATGTTTTGGTGTTTTTAAGTTAAGAGAAAAACAATGGGCAAGGCATCTCGATGTCAATTTATATCATCCAATTTTTATCCTCGTACCTCTGAATTTTCATGTCAACCTCTCTTGAGCAGTGACATCAACAAAAGCAAACTCTCCTAAGCTAACGCTGGTTATCCAGCAGAATTTTGGCTTCAGACGGCTTCAGTTTTTTTTTTTTTTGCTTCTAAGTTTTGCCTTTTTATCTTTTTTTTTCTCTGTATTATCCTAAAAGATATTTCAGTGTTTTTCAAATTTTCTTTTTCCCTTATTTTTTTATTAAAAAAACTAAAACCCGCCAGATCCTTTACAGTAAAAAAAGACGAAACAGTAATTAGTAGAGTTCACCCAGGAGATAATTTCGATATTTTTGGAGACCATCTTTGTGTGTTGCGCAAAATTCAACTGAGTGGAATGCTGCACACCTGCTTGGCAGCAGCTTGGGAATCTGGAGGCGTTCTTGAATTGTTAGATATGGGCCGTTCGGTTGGGCTGAAAAACTGTGGCTTATAGCTGAAATTGCACTGTAGCGACTAAAATTTTATTGTAGCTGAAGGTGGCTTATTTGACGCAATTAAATTTAAAAAAATTTAAAATAGAAAAAATAGGCTAGCTCATCACGGACAATGCAAACGAATACGGGAAAAAAAAGAACCGGCAGAAAAGCTAAAAAGGCCAAAAATTCAAAAAAAGACGAAATTTATAAATAGTAAAAAAATAAGCTAGAAGTTGAAGCCGTAACGCGCGCGGGCTCATCTACAAATAAAGACTTGGCTTAGTTTAGCCCGAGTTTATGATTTCTAACTTATTTTTTACTATATCTAAATTTTATCCTTTTCTAGTTTTTGTTTTTTAGCTTTTTTACTGGTTCTTTTTTCCGTATTCGTTTGTATTATTCGTAATGGGGTAATCTGTTTTTTTATTTTTAAAAGTTTTTAAATGTAGTTACGTCAAATAAACCATCGTTAATTACAGTGTAATTTTAGTTAGTTATAGTACGATTTTAGTCATAAACTAGCTTATTTTAGGACGCTGGTAGAGGCGGTAGCTCTGAACGGTCGAATCCGATGTGGACACATGGCAGCACGGGTGAATTCATGCACAATGGATTCACCTTCCACCACAACTGATTACGGACATGTTCTTTTTGGTTGTGGCTTGTGGTTTTTGGGCTTTTTATGAGAGATATTACAGACTAACAGAAACCCGCGTGTGGTTTTTGCCGATATAAATGAAGTCGGTACAATATATACTATAATTAACTAGTAGATTCTATCTTAAAAAGATATTTTATTTTAAAATTAATTACTATAAAAAGAATTAAAAAACAGCTTTTAAAAGCCGAAAACAAGAGACCTATAGTGCTGCAACCTTTCACGATCGGTGGCCACTGACTCCGTGACACGTACGTGTTCGTGGAGCCGCCCACGCAAACCACATGTCCTCTCCTCTCCTCTCCTCCCACGCAACGCACCGCACCGCGGTCCAAGATTTCCCCCCTTGAACAGTAATAAAACACACACTTGTTCTCCAGTTACTGCTTGCTTCTCCCTTCTCCGCTGCACTAGCCGTCGGAGCAATTGCAGCCGAGTCCTCGGGGTCTTCGCGAAGCTTCCCCATGGAGGCCCCGCCGCATCTCCTTCACTGCGGCCGCCCCCCGCACCTCCCCGGCTGCCGTCGCCGCACACGCCCCCTCCGCCGCGTCCTCGCCGTCGCCACGGAGCCCACGCCAGCCGCCGCCTCCTCTCGCCCCAAGCCCAGGAACCCTAACGGCACCTCCTCCACTGTAAGACATGGACGACTCCCACAGTTTCCTTCCTGTTGTGTACTGTCGCGATGATCTCGCTGACGCCGAGATTGTGTTTGCTTTGGTTTTTTGTGATGCCTGTGAATGGATGAAGAGGTTCGGGAGGTGTCCAAGGAGATACAGCGAGTGCGCAAGCAGATGGAGGAGGACGAGCAGCTCGGCTCGCTCATGCGCGGCCTCCGTGGACAGAACCTCCGTGACGCCCAGTTCGCCGACGACAACGTCCGCCTCCGCCTCGTCGAGGTCAAAACCCACCTCCCCAATTCACTCCACTCCATCCGTTGTGCTCTCTACTTCACACAATTTCAGACACCGACCGCTACTTACAACGGAATTGAATACTAGCTTAATGTGCTCTTTTACTATATCTTGCTTTGGCTATAGTAGGTTGTTATTTAAATTCTGTTTTTTTTCTTCCTGGTTCTAGGTGTCATCTGTGAACAACGATGAGGCACTGCCCTTGTGTATAATCCTGACTTCATTTCGGCATACTGGAGCAAGCGTCCGAGGGCTGTCGCCACCAGAGTTGTGCAATTGTTGTCTGTTGCTGGTGGTTTCATCTCTCGTCTCATATCAGACCTTATTAACAATAAACTCAAGGAGGTAGCACCCCAATTCCTACATCTGTCTTGTTGTTTTCTTTAAATCATGTAAAATCGTCTGCTAACTGCTAAGTCTTGTTTGTGGGTGGTCCAATATTCATTGATAGAATGAAGTAGCACGTGCGATTGAACTGAGGGAAATTGTGACATCTTTGGGTCCTGCTTATATTAAGATTGGGCAAGCACTAAGTATTCGACCAGATATTCTGTCCCCTGCAGCAATGACTGAGTTGCAGAAACTGTGTGATAAGGTAAATATTGCTTTTGATCCCACTTTGTTCTTCCTTGCTACCACACAAAGTATAAACCTGTTGCTAGAAGTCCCAGAAGAGCTGAAGTTTGCTAACTCGGTTATCTACTACTACGTCAAGGTTCCTTCATTTCCAGATGATATTGCAATGGCTCTTCTGGAAGAAGAGCTTGGTCGGCCGTGGCACGTAATATACTCAGAATTATCTCCCTCCCCAATTGCTGCAGGTAATTATACTAAAAATCTAGGTATCATTTGTTTGCTGCATTGATCAGTTAAGGTTAAATATTATCAAATGAAATCATGTCGCATAAAAATAATCACTGCTCTTGGACTATGCTTATGTATTGTGCCACAGCTTCTCTGGGACAGGTATACAAGGGCCGCTTGAAAGAAACCGGAGATCTGGTAGCTGTGAAAGTGCAGAGACCATTCGTACTTGAGACGGTCACCATAGATTTATTCATCATTAGAAAGTTGGGGTTGGTACTAAGGAGATTTCCACAGGTAAAGATTTCCCTCTCCTTGGTAAGAATTGATTGCGAGGCTATCTTCATTAACTCACACTGAAATATTACTGAATACTATCAGGTCTCCCTTGATGTTGTCGGCCTAGTAGATGAGTGGGCTGCTCGATTTTTTGAAGAACTTGATTATGTAAATGAAGGGGAAAATGGCACTCGATTTGCTGAAATGATGAGAGAAGATCTTCCACAGGTAATTGCTTTGGTGCACATATCTATTTGCCTGGTAGAAGCAGCGCAAAATATGACTGTTGGATTTTTCTG
Source organism: Bonia amplexicaulis (assembly GCA_036346245.1). Classification (NCBI taxonomy): domain Eukaryota; kingdom Viridiplantae; phylum Streptophyta; class Magnoliopsida; order Poales; family Poaceae; genus Bonia; species Bonia amplexicaulis. The sequence continues at coordinate 105,364 of JAYGGG010000194.1, read as the reverse complement.
TTTTGGCCTAATTCCATATAGACATGCTAGCTTCACTGCCAAGCTGTTCACTTGTGAATTTATTCAACAATCTTCCAGGTTGTTGTACCAAAGACGTATCATAAATACACATCTAGAAAAGTTCTTACCACACAGTGGATAGAGGGAGAGAAGCTGTCACAAAGTACAGAGGATGATGTTGGATCATTGGTCAGTGTAGGAGTCATATGCTATCTAAAACAGGTTAGTTTTTATATCATTGGCTGCACATTTACTCATACTATTCCCAAATTACATGATTTAACCATTGCACGCACACTTGTTGATGGGAGGAATGTTTTTTACAGTTCACTCAAACCACTTTTTTAAAAGAAAGTTTGATCATGTTATGTATATTGTTATTTGCAGTTGCTTGATACTGGGTTCTTCCATGCTGACCCACATCCCGGCAATATGATTAGGACACCAGATGGAAAGCTGGCTATTCTTGATTTTGGTAAGTCAAGAATATGGACAATCTACAAAAATGCTTCTCATGTGAAACTCTATTATTTAACATTATTTCTCATGAAGTAGTAAACAAAAGTTTTATATATTTATCCATTCCGCAGTGCAGTCATACAAATGACTAAGAATTTGAATTGACCTTTTATGTCATGAACATTAGTTTATAAGAGGATAAACATCCGTTGGAGATGGGTCGGACGACGACGACTTGAGGTAGAACAGCGCTAGATCTAGAGTAGCTGGTCTAGGGGAGAGACCAGAGCTAGGAATTGAGGACTTGAGAATACTTCTTCATTATTTATTGCTTGATGATAATAGATGCATGTCGTCCCTTTTATAGGGATAACTCGACTTGACTTCTAATAAATAATCTCTATCTCTAAAAAAATCTATCTCTAATAGATGAAATATATCTATAAGATAGTATACTCATCTGATAAGGAAACTAACTATTATTATCTTTATCCTAACTAATGTAATCATGTCATACGCAGCTGCTATAGTACCACGGGTATTCTTCACGCTTGTGAACAATGTGCGTGAGCAGTTATTTCAGCGCGTGATAACTTTCCCCCTTTGGCGACAGCTCGTCCTTATGCTGTGGTGGTGGACATGGTTGTAACTCTTGGTAGATCCAATCTGGCGAGCAATTGCAATGCCTCGCATGGTAGATTAGTAGTGTGTTAATGACAATTGTTGGCAAAGGTGTAAGGGCCTTAGTGTTGCTCGATGTTGAGAAAGTTGCCGGCAACGAGGGTAGCCAACGTGGAACATCAGTGGCACGCTTCATGGTAAGCAGAATTGGGATCAATTGCTCTACTACCAATAGTTATGAACCATAATTCATAACAGGATAAATATCCATCAGAGGGAGGTTGGACGATGACGATTTGAGGTAGAACGACGCTAGGTGTAGGAGGGCACCGGTTAGGGGAAGGAACAAATCTATAGTAGCTGGTCTAGGGGGAGACCAGAGCTAAGAATCGAGAACTTGATAATATTTCTTCATTATTCATTGCTTGATGATAATGGATACATGTTGTTCCTTTTATAGAGATAACTCGATTTGATCTTTAAGAAATAATCTCTATCTCTAATAGATGGAATATATCTATAAGATAGTAACCTCATCTAATAAGTAAACTAACTATTCTTATTTTTATCCTAACTAATGTAATCCTGCCATGCGCGGTTGCGAAGCTACGTGAACAGTGCGCGTGAGCAGTTATTTCAGTGCCTGACAACTTCTCCCCCCTCAAGTGTGATGAATCTTAATTCATCGGGGTAAACACCGCTGAGAGGAAGACCGGGTGGCATCAGCTTTGTGGGATGAGAGATTTGACTATAGACTAGGATGACAAAACTTAGGGAAGAGATCAGATTATTTCATCTTTATTGGTTGATTGATAATGGATGTATGCAGGCCCTTTTATAGGGATGACTTGGCCCTTAAGAAAGCAATCTCTAATATAAAGGAACTAATCTTGTCTAAAGGAAATTAATATTATCTCAATCTAACTAATCTAATCTTGCCTTGCACTGTTGCTACAGTACCATGGGTACTGTTCACGCGCAAAATAGTAATTCCAGCATGTGACAACTTCTTCCCCCTTCGGCGACAGCTTATCCTCGAACTGTGGTGGCAGCCATGGCTGCAGCCCTAGGAGACCCCAACTTGACGAGAGACTGATGCCAATTGGTGACCTTGAAGACTGCGACCTCCACGCAAGGGTGCAATAATATCGACAACATTTGTGATTGCCATGGTAGGTGCGGTGGCAACCACAGCAAGCACAGCGACAACCATGGCAACGTTGTGGTAGGCTTCCACGACAACGCAGTTGCCATGGTAGGCTTTGGCAGCGCCCCAACAGACTTTGGTAATACATCTGCTGCCATGACAGACTTCGGCAGCACCATGACTATAGTGGCTAGACTCGGCGGACAACAGTAGTGCTTTGGTAGGTCGCAGTAGCGCTGCTGTAGCTTTCAGTAGTGCCACTCCTGCTGCGGTAGGTCGCAGTAGCATTGCGGCAGTCCCTGGTAGCACCGTGGCACGACGCATCAGCGCTGCGACAACCCTTAATAGGACCACGACAGGCTTCGATAGCACCACAGTAGGTGCTAGCATCATTGTCGTGGCCGGTTCCAGCTTCACAAATGGCAACGATGCGGCTACCTCTTGCTGCGCCTTCTTCTCCTTCTGATCCACAATCATCTTCTCTAAAGTGGCGTGCATGTCGAGAAAAATGACCGCCATCTTCTTATCAATGTCGTTGGTAGTAATGACCATCTTGTTGGCGTTATTCTTTATCGTAGCCAATGACTCGGCAACAATTCTTGTAACCATGGTAAGCAGAAGTCGTGGAAAGAGATCGACTGCTCTGATACCAAATGTGATGAATCTTAGTTTATCGGGGTAAACACTGTCGGGAGGAAGACCGGGCGGCGTCGGTTTTGTGAGATGAGAGATTTGACTATAGGCTGGGATGACAGAACTTAGAAAAGAGACTAGATTAATTCACTTTATTGGTTGATTGATAATGGATACATGATGGCCTTTTTATAGGGATGACTTGACCTTTAAAGGAACTAATCTTGTCTAAAAAACTAATATTATCTCAATCTAACTAATATAATCCTGCCTTGCACTGCTGCTACAGTACCATGGGTACTGTTCACATGCAAGAACAGTAATTCCAACACGTGACACTAGTAGTACAATGACATGCACTCAAGCAGTTTTTTTCACTCTCCATAACTAACTGGTGTGTCATACACTTGATTAATGCATGACAAGTGCAAACCTTGGAATCTTTTCATTTGCATATGATAGCCTGTTCGTGTTCCTTTTGGCAAAATTTGGTTGCTGAGAGTATAATAAACTAATTCTGCTGACTAAATTTCAGGTGGGGATTAATTGTATCCTTCTTTTCGATTAACCTATTTTTGCCACATTTTGTTTCCATCTCCTTTTATGCACATGGAGAAATAAAAATTGGATCCTTTTTGTAGGGCTTGTAACAAAATTGACAGATGATCAAAAGTATGGAATGATTGAAGCAATAGCTCACCTTATTCATCGTGATTATGATGCAATCGTTAAGGACTTTGTGAAGCTTGGTTTCATCCCTGAGGGAGTTAACTTGGATCCAATCTTACCTGTACTGGCCAAAGTTTTTGATCAAGCACTTGAAGGAGGTGGTGCAAAGAATATTAACTTTCAAGAGTTGGCAGTGGATCTAGCACAAATAACATTTGATTACCCATTCAGGATACCTCCATATTTTGCTTTGATTATTAGAGCCATTGGGGTATTAGAAGGTATAGCTTTGGTGGGAGACCCTGACTTTGCCATCGCGGATGAAGCATACCCATATATTGCACAGGTTAGCCTCTCAACCTTTGATTCAACTTCATGCCATCCCCACAAATTTCTATGCTTAGCAAGGACACTATTTTACTAGAATATCTATGAAAAAGACATAAGACAGGCAGATACATATTGAAATCTTCTTTCTTCCATTGGCCTGTTGTTGTAAGAGTATTCATACATCCATTGATGGATATATAAGCAGTGTTACAGCCAGAGTATATATAGGCAAGGGGTCTAGGGTTTGTCCAACAAAGACCACCCTGGAAACCCTAACAAACAACCTAACAACCCTACCAGAAAGTGACTAGGAGCACATGGGCATGACAGCCTTGACAGGGACACTGTCTAACACCCCATGATCGGGCGTCCGCACCTCGGACGTTTAGGCGGACCGAACTCATCAAGACCGATGAGGAAGGCCTTTGGTGAAGATGTCGGATCTTGGGAAGTAGTGGGAACATGTAGTACGCGAACATCACCAAGAGCCACTTTCTCTGGACGGTGAAGATCAATCTCAATGTGCTTGGTGCGCTGATGTTGAACTGGGTTGGAGGACATGTAGACCGAGCTGATGTTGTCGCAATACACCAAGGTGGTTTGCCGAAGGGGAGCATGTAGTTCCAACAGAAGATGGCGTAACCAAGAAGCTTCGGCCACGGCATTGGCCACAGCTCGGTACTCAGTTTCCGCTACTGAACGTGACACCGTGTTCGACGCTTGGAGGACTAGGAGACCGGTTGTCGCCTAGAAACACGGCATAGCTCGAGGTGGATTTGCGTGTCCGCAACCGCCCCCGATCAACATCGAGTATACCACGAGATCGATCGTGACGATGGTCAAGAAAGAGTCCCAAGTGAAGAGTGCCACGAATATACCAAGGATCCGTTTGAGAACAATGATGGGGCTCATGGGGTCGTGCATGTGAAGACACACCTGCTGAACTGCATACGAGATGTCCGGTCTGGTGAAGGTGAGATACTGGAGAGCCCCGGCGAGACTGCGGAAGTCGCTGGGATTACTGGCAGGAGCACCGTCTGAGGCGGATATCTTCGGATTGGTGTTGACAGGAGTGGTGCATGGTTTGCAATCTGCCATGCCGGTAGCTCTAAGATGTCCATCATGTCTTGGACGTTGTGAGAGGAGACCACCATGAGACGTGCGCACATGCATTCCCAAGTGGTGAAGCTCGCCGAGATCCTTTATGGAGAACTCGTGTTGTAAGGCGTTGATGATGCGCGAAGAAGTCCGATAGATGAGGCGGTGAGAACGATGTCATCAACATAAAGGAGCAGGTAGACGATCTCTGAGCCGCGGTGGTATACAAACAATGATGTGTCAGACTTGGTCTCAAGGAATCCGAGGGATAGCAGATATGAAGCAAACCGGCTGTACCATGCACGGGGAGCCTGCTTGAGACCATAGAGATTTGTTCAGGTGGCAAACAAACTCCGGATGAGTAGTATCCTCAAATCCGGATGGCTGTGAGCAATAGACTGTCTCAGACAAGGTCCCATGAAGGAATGCGTTCTTCACATCAAGTTGGTGAATCGGCCACTGCCTGGAGAGAGCAAGAGCAAGTACTGTCCGCACTGTTGCTGGCTTCACAACAGGACTGAATGTCTCGGCATAATCCACTCCCGGGCGCTGCGTAAAACCACGTAGCACCCAACGAGCTTTATACCGCTCGAGAGAGCCATCAGCCTGGAGTTTGTGCTTGAAGATCCATTTACCAGAAACGACGTTCGCCTTGGCCGGTCGGGGAACCAACTTCCAGGTGTGGTTCTCGGAGAGAGCGATATACTGTCCTCCATAGCGGCACGCCAATTGGGGTCGGCAAGGGCGTGGCGTTCATAGAACAGCCAGTGGGGTCAAATTCGATAGAACAATTGTTGTCAGAAGTAAATTGACGGACAGAAATGAGGTTTTTAATGAGAGCGGGAAGCCGGGACATTATTGAGGCGAGGAACCATGAAGGGTAGTCGTGGGGTGGAAGTAATGTGGAGAAGGAGCCATTTCGACAACAATAGAGGAAGGAGTAGGATATCGGAAATGGAGGAGGAGAAAGTATCTGGGATCGAAGACATGTGAGAGGTAGCCCCCGAGTCGAAGTACCACTCGGGCTATGGTGGAGGAGTCAGCGTCATGGTGGAGAAGGCGCTGGCGAGACTGCCTTGATCCCATGTAGGCAGACCGGCAGGAGCGACGGAGTGTCCAGTGAGACCGCCTTGGTCCCATGGAGTCGGGCCAGTAGGAGCGACGGAGTGGCCACCAACCGAAATCCCCGGTAGGAAATCCAAGATGAGGACCATGGAGGCGAGGAGAGGTAGTTGATCTTGAGTAGTGGCCAGCAGCCTTGGTGGTGAGAGGCGGGCGCGAGGCGAGCCGGTCCCGAGAAGCGCTGGGAGGAAGAGGAGCAGGGAGGCCGAGGACCGCCACATGTGGATGGTGCCATCCACAGGTTGTAGTAGTTCGGCCACCGCCGAGCGGAGGAGCCGAGGAAGCTTGCGCCACGGTGCTTGGGTGCAGGGAGACGTGGTGCCTGGCCGCCGGGTAGGGCGCTGCCGCCGGCCCACGGAGCGGGAGAGCCACCGCCCACCCCGCCACGGTCTTGTGTGTGTCGAAGAGGAGGGGCGCGGCCGGCGGTAGCGAGGTGGTGGCGGAGGTAAGAAGCACGTGGCGGGTGAGGACTTCCGATTCGCCATATGGAGTTCTTCCAGAGTAGGTCGCGACGCGCTCAAGGAAAGGGAACTACGGCTCGGTTGGAGGTGAAGACCAATGGCGGTGAAGTTTTCGTTGAGGCCGCGGATGATGTTGAGGACGAGTCCGGCCGGCGACAACCTCCCCAAGGTCCGCAAGCGCATCGGCCATGGTCTTGAAGCGACGACAGTAGTCAGCAATGGAGAGGTGCCCTTGAGTGAAGTTCCGGAACTCGGCGTCGAGGTAGAGGGCGCGGGACTCCCTGTTGCCGAGAAACTGAGTTTCGACGGCGAGCCAGGTGATGCACGCGGTGGCCCAGCGTTCCAGGACGACCTCGACGAGGTCGGGGGAGAGGGTGCCGAGAATCCACGATTTGACGACGCAGTCCATGCGAACCTAGTCGGGGAGGTCCGGATAGTGGTCGTCGGTGAGGACGTGATCCTCGAGGAGTACTTCCGAGGCGAGAAGGAGGAGCTCACGCCAGCGAGTGTAGTGGTCGGAGTTGAAGTCGAGGACGAGCGGAATCAGGGAGCGGATGTTACGACGCCGACCGCTGGGCGTGGATGGTGGCGACGGCGGCGGCTTCGTGAAGGAGGAGGGCGTCGTGGAGTGGCGGAGTAGCCTCGTCCGTGGATTCGTCGGCGTCGACTTCTCCGGCGGCGGCCATGCTGGCGGCGCGCTAGGCGGCGGCATGCTCGCGTTCGGCGCCGCGGCTTCGGGCGTGGGCGGCGGCGGCGGCCTCGCGCTCAGCGACCTCGGCAAGGCGCGAGATCGGCGGAGATCAATGCGGCGGCGCGCGTCGCGGGCGCGGCTTCCTCGACCCTGGCGGCGGCCTCATCAGCGGAGAGGAGGTCGGCAGTAGGGGAGGAAAGGGCCGGCGGTGGAAGGTCTCCGGACATGGCGGCCGAGAGACGGGGATGAGCGGGAGCAGGGGATGAGCGGAAGCAGGGGATGAGCGGTCAGAGGACCGACTTAGTCTGATACCATGTAAGAGTATTCATACATCCATTGATGGATATATAAGCAGTGTTACAGCCAGAGTATATATAGGCAAGGGGTCTAGGGTTTGTCCAACAAAGACCACCCTGGAAACCCTAACAAATAACCTAACAACCCTACCAGAAAGTGACTAGGAGCACATGGGCATGACAGCCTTGACAGGGGACAGCCTGTCTAACAGTTGTAATGGGAGGTTGATTTTGAGTTTTTGTATTTTTGATTCATTGTTTTGTTTGGCGATAACAGAGGCTACTAACGGATGAATCACCTCGACTAAGAAGTGCCTTGCGTTACACAATATATGGGAAAACTGGTGTTTTCAATGCAGAAAGGTTCATTGATGTTATGCAAGCTTTCGAGAACTTTATTCGTGCAGCAAAGAGTGGTGGTGGGGAGAACATGAAGGGTAACATGGCTGGGCTGGCTGATATAGGAACTCAACCTAGCACCAGTTTAGTTCCTGTATTTCCAATGGCCATATCCCAGCCTGAGCAACCAGTCAAAGCTCGGGCTGCTCTTGCTTTTCTACTCTCTGAGAGGGACTTCTTTCGGGAGTTCATTCTTGATGAGGTGAGCTCTTATGCTACAACATCTCGCAATAATTTAAGGACTAGCTGTTGTACTCGGTGCAGTAATGTACCGAATGCAGGGTAATATACTTTTCCAGCGCTGTCTTATTGAGCTCTCCTATTTTCTACACTGTAGATTGTCAAAGCCATTGATGCAGTTTCAAGGGAGCAACTAATACAAATTGCTGCATCTTTTGGGGTTGGAAATGCTACCCCAGTTTTCAGCATGGTTCCAGTTAGGGCCAGAGCATTGCTTCCTACAATCACAAAGGAAGACAGGGTCGTCTTGAACAATGTTGAGAAGGTCGTGAAGTTCCTAACAGCTGGGACTGCAAATCCAACAATGGACGGGGTATGCATGCCACACTCTGCTTCTTCTTCTTCTTTTTTTGCTCAATATAAAAAAAATCAAAATGTTGCTGATATATATATTTTTTGTTTCGTTGTCAGGACGTAAATATCGTGTATCTATTACAAGAGCTTCTTCCTGTGTTGCCGGGCATCTCGTCGAAGATCCTACCGGATGTGTTGAGCCGGTTGTCATCACGAGTTTTTGCACGGTTGATCCGGGAGGCATTTTTGTAAAGTGATTTTTTCCTCTGACAGGAAATTACAAGCAGTTATTTCTCCCTTTCTTTTTTCCAAACAACACGCAATTGATGATAGAAGGTTGTACAGCCATACGATGTATAGAATCTATACCTATATATGCAAATTAACCAACGTTTAACAAGCAATTCTGACTGTGCTAGTGGAGATCCAGAGTCTGCAGATGGCAATTGCATCATGCAGAGAGGTGTTTTGCTGTGAATGTTAGGATGGGTAAGAGTGCTAATATTGGATACATTTTCTGGGTATATTTATCCCCTGAGGAGCTGGGCTATGGCATCATCATTCATATATGCTACAGTTTATTCAGAACACATACCAATTGTTAACTTGAGCCCTTAAAATGTCGTACTCAACTACAGTTCTCTTCAAGTATTGGGCATATGTAGAAGTATGGGACGTGCTCTCCAAGTCCCAAGAACCAAAGCTTGCTTAGATACAATCATACGAGTGATGCTTAACTATCACACTTCTATGGAGCAGAATTCTCTCTCTGGGAAAGAAAAGCACCCACGTATAACAAACATAGTTCAGGCCGGCATCTTACAAGTCAGGCTCAGGAGTCATAAAATGGATACATGAGTTCACATTAAACATCTCATGAAATGAGACTGTAAGGTCTCGAGAGCAAGGCAGATGCTTGCCTGACATTTCAGTAAAATGAGAGTTTTGATTTTTAACCTTCTGTTGGCTTCAATACGGCTTCAACTTCTGTGATTGTAGTCTCAGCATCTCCGATCTCAGTACCTTGTTCATTCGACTCCTTCAATTCAGCCTGCAATGAAACAACAGTTGCAATGGCTGAAGAAAAAGGTTGCAGAGAATTTCTAATATAGCTAGAAATTTTCTTATACAGTACCAGAGTTGCTTTCAAGTCTGCCAATGCAGCTTCAAGTCGCTTGTGGCAATCTGGGACCATCATCCTCGACTCAGCTAAAACATTCTCCTGCAGAGGTAAAGGGCATTACCATACAGTTTAAAGGACTCCATATTAAGTCACAAATTGCATGAGATGCAAGGGTACTAACAGTTAGCATTTTCTCCTCTAAAAAAACAGTTGCATTAAATATCTTGGACATGCAGATAAGATCTTGGTACAGTTATGACCTTTCCCAATCTCAATAACATAAGAACCACTTCAGAGCTCCTCAAATTTTTATATGAATTATAAGACCTCAATAAAGCCTGATAACTAATACCTATGTAAAACTCTGAAGATGTGATTATCAATGAACATAGTAGTACTCTGAAGAATGTGTAAATCACATGTTCATTTGATTCACAAGTCTACTGAGAACTATGTCAATCAAGTCATCAAGATGCTTTAGTGGTAAGATTACATAGGCTGCCGACAAATAGCATACATCTGAGAAATGCAATTTTGATTTTAACCGAAGAAGCTAATCCTTTCTCTTGGCCAACAGAATAGCATATCTTACCAAATCGCATGGACAGAACCACAAGATTGAATTACAACCAAACACTACCATGTTCATGAGTAAGGATAAATACTGGAAGACTTTGATTGCAAGCCTTAGGTCAATTATCGGATAACAAGGATGGATTGGAAGCAGAACTGAACTTCTAACCATGGTCCATTACAGAACAAAAAAACACAGATATTCTTCAGTGGTTGAAGTTCTTAACATCAAGGGTTTCCTCCATAGAGAAAGCCCAGATCACTACAATCATCACCACTATTGTAGAAAACATTGTGATAGCCTCGCAGGGATTAGCTACTTCTATATTTGAATCCGAAATCATTTCAATGGTACACCGTTCTAACTAAACAAACATTGTTATTTCTGAATATGGCCATTTTTAAAAGAAAATGACCCAATTACACAAGAATCTGGTAGCTACCAGATTGACGCTCATTCATTAATTCCATAAACTAAGAAACAATGCTATAAGCAACCATTCCAAAGGGAAGCAAAAACCTTTGATAAGTATCTTAGTCTTTTAATCACAGAACATATGATCCTAGCAAAGGAAAAGACAACACCTGGTATTACCAGCACTAGGAAGACAGATCAACAACTGTGTATTAAGAAAGGAAACATGCTTATAAGTAGAAGATTCTCACCTGCTGCTTGAGATCATAAGGATCGGCGCCTTTCTCCTTCATGTCAGCAGTCTTGGCCGCCTCCTTCTCCACCTCCTCTTCGTACGAGCGCAGCTCCTTCACGATCCTCTTGCAAGTCGACGACTTGATCTTTAGGCTCCTCAGAGTCGCCATCCTAAAATGCAAAAAAAGGAAGGCATCGATAAACAGGAAACTTGAAGCATAGTCAAGGAACCGACGAACAACAGATGGGAGCATCAAGAAATGGAACGACTAAAGGAAAAATACCAAACGGATCGGATCTTTCTCCCTGTTTATGGTGAGCTCCAACAGGTCAGATCGAGGAGGCAAAGATTAGGATTACGAGGTAGGAAAGGGCCGGGGGGGTGACCTACCTTAGGGTTGCTTCTCCGGCGAGACCTCGCGGCGGCGGCGGCGCTGTGCCTCTCGTTTTGGACCAGTAGCCGATACCACCTAAACCCTAACCCACTTGGTGTCGTCTTTCGGCTAAGCCCAGTGGCCACTCTAGTGGGCCAGCCCAGTATTAGCAACTCGTGCGTCCAACTCTACTCCTCGTCGGCGTCTCCTCCGACCTAGGCCGCGCCGCCGCTGCCTTTCTCGGCGTCTAGCTCCGGTACTCCATCTTTCTAAAAACGCGGCTAGTGATGTACTTTATTGGACAATTGCAACTTGAAGTGGTCAACATAGCCAACCATCTCCAAGTTGATGGGTTAAGGTGTATCTCGATCATGTGTATTTCTGCAAACCTAATGCACTGCATTCTAACGTCAACTCAAAGTAAGTTTCTACTTCCTAATTTTGGTGCATTCAGGAATCAGGAGTAACTCTCATTTTCACCATTGCAGGATGGATTGAACCCAAGCAAGGCACCAAATCGGCCACAAAATACATCGATCGGTCCAAATAAGTGAATTACACACTGCCTCCTGGATCGATGAGCATGAATGCAGCTGGTACGTTCTTACAGCAGATGAATCCATGAAGTATATATGCTTTTATTCCCAATAACTAGTAGCATGGACTCGATCATGGTTTTGGTCTACTCAGAGTGGTTTCAGTCGGCTTCGAGTGGTTTTAGTCAGTTTTAAGTGGTTTTGATTTGCTCTGAGCGGTTTTGGTCTGCTTCGAGTAGCTTCGGACCAGTCCAATTGGGTCCGAGCAGCATCGAACGGTTTTAAGTAAGCACTTGAGGATCAGACGATGTTCGATTTCCACCAAAGGATCGGACGGCCTTCGAGCGGTGCGATCAAATATTCAGATGATGGATCGGTCAAAGCTATATGTTTTTTTGTACGGCCGAAGCTATGGTGATCTGGTCAAACTGTATGGTCGAAAGAACAATATTCGGAGGTGAACAGTGATTCAGCTGGTACTTGAAAGAGTACTGTAGTAGAGCTTGGCTTTACGATCACGTTCAACTTTGACCACGACCGACTTCAACCGTGTCTGAACGACCATGGCATTTCGACTACGTCTGGCCTTGACCACGGCAACTCGACTACAACATTTCGACGACGACAGACTTCGACCACGTCCGGCTTCGATAACGTTTGACTTCGACCACAACAGAATGACCACTGAAGGTGATAAGAGCTACAATATTTTTTCATGGTCGTAGTTTTCTATTGTCGTAGCTACAATACTTGATAGTCGTAAACTTTACCGGTTGGTACTCAATATTCGATAGTATTAGTCGTACTCGGTAGTCAGAGATTTTTTAGGTTTAGTCTAAGGCTTTGTGATTGGTTGTCATAGACTTCACGGTCGATACTCATAGACTTCATTGTCGTTTTGAGTGCTTCATTCTTATGATCTTCGAGTATCTGGAGTACTCGTGTTGAGCCGGTGGTTAGCAGGTCGGTACGTGGTGGTCGGTGATTGGTGGTCGTTGCGACAGTACCAAGTAAGTACTCGGTGTTCGGAGAAACAATACTCGTAGATTTCGGTACTTGAAAGATGGGAGTACTCGGTAGTCGGAAGGGCTCAATACTCGAGGGTCGTCGTTTTCGTGATTATGGTCAGCAGAGGTGTTGCGATCGATAGTAGTAGTCGTACTCAGTGGCTCTGTAGTCGGTAGCGATGTGGATGTTATTCCTGAGTGTTTTGAGTGGAGCGATGGTATTTTCTGAATACTTGTGGTTTTCGAGTACTTGTTGAGCTAGCGGTCGTATTGAGTCATCTGGAGCTGCTTTGCGGTAAGCGATAGAATGTGTGGTCATGGACGACCTGGTTGATGGTCGTGGGTGGTTTTATTCTTGTCTATAGATGTACAAGGGTGGTGTGAGTATGAGTGTGTGCTGATGACGGTCAAGTTATGGAGAATTTATGATGGGAGAAAGTTTTTTTGGTCTTTTTATGTGCAGGTGAACGTGAAGACGATCATGATCGGTGACAAATATGATCGAGACTAGAAGAAGGTAATATGTGCCATATGGTCCTACACTTGTAGACATCCATGGGTTCATCCAACCATCCATAGTTCCATACAGTTGCATCTCGATCTCATGCGTGGTCATGGCACAGCGCTGTCGCTATTCTGCATCGATGTACTGCTTGTGGGGGCTTGCTGTGCGTGTGTACGCGCGCATACTTACATAGCTCCGCACATGACGTGTTTGTGGGCGAAAAGCAGCAGCAGCAGCAGCAGCTATGAATGATGGCTTGCCGATGAGTTTTTGCCAGTTACTTATCTGTTGCTGCTGCTGCTGCATGCCCTCCCAATATGAATATGGCTCTGCTCTCCCTTTCTCTCTCACACACATACACACTCACATACTCTCACTATGTGTGTTTCCTGCCTGTTGATTGCCAGGACCAGTTTGCCAGTGACAGCAAATTTGCTCTGGCAACAAATACGTGTTGTCGTCGAGACGTATGCGTATGTATCTCTGTGTATGTACTGAATTGAATGCTTTTCTGCTTGGTTTGGTCGATTCGAATTGAATGCTGCATGAACTGAACTGATGGGAAGCTGATTGCCTGCTGCTGGGGCATGGCATGCAGCTGCGTCGTCCAATGATCATCTTCTTTTTTTTTTTGCTTGCCGATCCGGTTCTTGCGTGTTGGATTGCAAACTTTTCCCGGATCTTGCCGGGAAACGCGCTTGCGCCTTTCGGCCGGTGTTGGCGTCGCAAACCTGTCGCAACGACCGACCGGAACCGGAAATGAAGCCTGCTCCTCGGTTTCAGGCCTGGGGCTGGGTCTGAGATCACTGTATCTATCTATCCTCGGGTATGTTCTTTTGTGGTTGTGGTTTATAGCTTTTGACTCCGGTTTATAGTTTTTGACTATTTGTATAAGAGATTATAGAGTAACTGAAATTCATGTGCAGATTTTGCTGATATAAATGAAGTCGATATAGTATATACTATAATTAACTAATATATTCTATTTTTAAAAAGATACTATATTTAAAAGTTAGTTACTACAAAAAAAATTCAAAAGTTAGAGTCAAAAACCATAAAAGAACAGACCCTTCATATATGACTCCATGTGGTCATGGGGTAGTATTGTATGCCTGTGCCTCGTAGATATTAATTTAACCCGAGGCCTTTTTTTCCAGGTCCTAATGTGAACACGCACTCGTACTTGCCAAGAGCTCGCGTGTACGTAGACTATAGAGTGGTTGCGTAGACGCCAAGCAGATGCAGCGGGGCGTACGTACGTATGCGCAGCCGCAAAGTACAGGCGCAGGCACATGTACTGACATGTATGCACGGGCAAAGAAAGAAAGAAAAGACGACACGAGCGAGATGCCGGTGTGTGCGAGACACGAGCACACATGCGCGCTTGGCTCGTGTGCATCACAGCAATACATATTTATAAGAAAAAAAAGATAAACGTTATTACAGAAATATGATTTAACAATCTAATTTTGACGTAGCGGATATACAAGCTCAAAGTTATCTTACAATACAAAAAAAACTACCAGGCAAACTTAAGCGCGGCTAAAATCTAAAACCAGTCGTCTTCAGCGTAGTATGGTTCTTTTTGAGCTTCATCAGCAGGTTGATCGTCACAATTCCATTGATCTTTTGTTTGTTGTTTAGCAAACCAGCAAGTCACAAGAGTAAATCGTAACTTAACTGCTTACAAGGATATTCAAATGGAGGGAATATACTGATTCTATTAACTTGAGTAATACAATTTTATTTGCAAATAGGAAAACAAGAACGAAACTCTTTAAAATTAAAGGGGTTTTCTTTCAACATTTATTTGCTCAGCTTACTTAAAATTAAAACATAATGAAAACTACTTATGCCCCGCTGTTGGAATCACCCATTAAACACAGCTTCATTTATTAGAAACATGGCGTTTTCGAATACCATTTATTTCATTCTGTAGAGTTGCTCAGCTTTACTCACCAGATTCCTTAGACTCAATGTCACGCGATAGGCACGTTTCAACTAGCGTGCGACTGGGTTAAGAAAACAAGGTTTTTCACTGCTCGGCTCTTTATGTAGGCTCTACCTGGTAGATCCACTCAGACTCGGTTTAACTAGGTAGACCTAACACTTTTTTCCTGTCCTGAGTGGCCTCTACCATTGTTAGCTATGGTTTTACCGTTTCGCATACCAACCCCCATCATCCACACTCCTACCTCCTGTAGAGATTCTATCGAGTTAAGTAGCTACTAAACTAAGGTTGATAAATCAACACCTGTGATTGAGCGATCCATTGTATCCTTTACTCAGCATAAGGTTCTTATCTTTACTTTTCACTTGAGGCTACCAACCACATCCCAAATACCTGTGCTCGACGGCACTACCACTCATCTGCTCAAGCCTCCACTTTAGAGTAAGGTCGTGGACTTCAACCATCTCGTGGATTCCCACGATTCTTTCTTACCCTAAAACCATTTTAACAATTCTACCGGCCAAAAGGCAAGTCACTTAATAGCACAAAATTTTGAATGAGCTAGTCTACAATTATTTATACAATAATTAAATATTACTACAATTGTCAATGTGAATATAACCTCAAATTAAACAGGGCATTTTTCAGTGGTAGGACATAATTAATTAGCAAGTCATTCTAAACATTTATTTTAATTAAATAGCATTTCACAAATAATATTAAATTTCATAGGATTTAATATGATCAACAACTTGTAACTTGCTTTGTGCTCTGCAAACTCTACTATTTCGAAGACTTCGTTGCTCGATTCTGGTCCTTATACCATCGCCTTGGAAAGTTCAGGAGTTAGTGCAAACATATAAAATAACATAAGTCCACGCTTGAGTCTAATCAAGCTAGAAAAATAAATTAAAATTAAAATACAATAAAATACAATAAATTTCAAATGGAGGGGTTTGTATTTATTTAAAGCTCAATTTGGTGGAATGGAGGTTAAAAATGAATTCGCGTCGTCGAAATGATCGAAACGGGGTATTTTTGGATTTTGGGGTTCGGGGTGAACAATGATTTTGAATAGTAATGAACAGTATCGGGCCGGCCCAAAGGAATAGTCAGGCGGTTCGACGTGTCTCCTGCACGTGGAGAGGAGAGGCGGTGGGAGGCCTACGATGCGAGGGTGAGCTGGGAAGGTGACACTGGCTCTCTGCAAGAGTTGGTGAGGGAGTGATGGCCGCGGTACGGTGCGGATGCGTGTGACAAGCGAGAGAGGCGGTGCGCCACGGAAGGAGAGAGGGCGCGAGCCAGCGGCGCGCGAAGTGAGGATGAGGGCAAGGGATGCGCAACTGACTGGTGGGATCGCGGCGCCAGCACGGGATGGAGCGGTGTGAACGCGAGGGAGCGGCGTGGCCGCAATCAGAGGCGGCGACGCGAGGGCGCGTGGAGCGACGACACAGTGAGGCGGTGGGGAGACGGCTCTGCCGCAGGGAGCCAGTGGAGGGAGGGAGGCGGAAGACCAAAAGAGGAAGACATATTTTCAAGAGACTGTTAAATTGGGTAAAAATTGGAATTCATGTAAAACTCAAAAGAATTTAAAATTTTTGAAACTTTAAAGTTGATGCGGCTTAGGTTAGCAGAGCGGGCTGACACTGGTGCAGAGTGTACCTGTCACAAAATACTAACTAGTTAGCATATCCAAGCGCAACGCTTGTTGGTCGATCGCAAATGCAATCCAACCAAGAAAAGCCCCTCTTGTTATAATGGCGGTCGATGCAGATCGTTGATTTTTCTATTTAATCAGGGTACTCGTCGTCATCATTACTCCGCTGGTTTCTGTACGGGCGCCATGGAAAGCAGAGGCACAGCAACCAAAGAAAGTGGCAGATTTCTTCACACTTGAAACGGCCACCACCTATCACGCCGACGAGGAACAGACAGGCGCAACCTGCATCGCCAGGCAAGAAAAAAGCAACTTTTCTCAGGAACGCAGAAAACCGTTGCGACCTAATAAATGTGCCTCCCGACTGCTTCCTATTCTTTCCTCCGGTACACTATTTCTTCACGCTTCACACAGTTCTCACTAGTATGCACAAAGCCAACAGCCACACCAACCAAGGCCCTGATTTTTATTTAGCTCTTGGATTTTAGTTTTTGTTTCCTCCGAAGAGTCGAACAAATAGAGCAAATTTTCTAAATAGTTTTTCGAGTCTAAAATCATATATACTATTCTATCAACGGATCCATTATTTGGTATCATCTTAAAAAACATCGACAAAAACCGTCGGTTTAAAAAATAGAGCCGAAATACAACTTTCCTCCCACAAGCCAATGGCAATGGCATGCATGGCAATCGATTGCAATGGCAGAAGGGCAAATTTCAAATCAAACTTCCTGTTGCATTTACCGCTCCCTTGCCATCCATGTTTTCTTGATTTGCTTCAAACTTCGATTGCTACTAAAACACTCCACACCACTCCAACAAACGGCAGCAGCAAAAGAGACTGCAAAGGCAGAAGAGCACACATCTTATAACACTGCAACCAACACTAGTGTCCACAGCTTAACATCGTCTAGTACAATATCTAGTACAATTGTACAGACAAAACTCTTTCTTGATTAAAAAAGGTTTTCCTCCGGGCATTATTCAAGTGGCAGATTTGCAAGTAACAACAACGCAAGGGGCTTTACAAAGACACAGGTGCCCACAGGTTTGCAGATGCTTTAGCTACTGTTCACATGGAGTAAATCTGTTGTTTAGTATTAGGAGAGTTCAGAGGGCAGACTTGTTTACCCTGTAACTATTTCTTACTACCACTGCTCTACATCATTTATCACAGGTGAGAAGAGACAATGTAACAGCAGTTGCCACTAGCCCTAAAAATAAGACTGTGTAGAGCAGCAGTGGCAACTTGCAAGCAGGTGATCAGGACTCAGGATGGTTACACAGCAGATGCTCCAGAAATTCACATGTTAGCCTGAAAAGATAAACAGGGCAACAGACCAACCTTTGGCCCTCCTCCAGGTCCCCAATAACCTGCAGCAGCTCTCCTGTGGTATGCTACGCAGTAGCCGTTGCCTGACATGTGGGTCCTGATGGCACACCCACATGAAGCTACAGTAGCTCACATGTCAATGCTCAGGCACACACGCAGCCACAATCCTAATCCAAGCAGACGACAACCACAGCACAATTCTTAAACCAGCAGCAAACAATATGGGTCAAATTATATAGCTGAATGGCACGGGACACCACGGCTCCATGTTTGATGCCGTCGTTCCAGATTCAATGAAAATTAGTTCCCACTTGTAAATTTGATATGCAAGCTCAAGAGATTCTCTTGTGATTGTTTCTCGTTTTGGCAAACCCCAAAAATATGCTAATATCACGGCGAAGACAAGGCGGTTGCCTGTCTGATTCACCGCAACATGCCAATGGGCAAGCAACATTTGCCTTACTGTTAAAACGGGTACAAAGTTTCGCTATAGCAGTATAGCCTATAGGCCCTACGTTTCAAGTAAACAAATGGTGCACTTGAAATAAATAAATCACAGTTGGCATGCATCCTAACGAGATTACCTCGCCTTGTGAGTCATGTGGACAGGCTCTACGATGCCAAGCTGCATATTTTGATGTCTTATGCATCAGATCATGCATTGGACTGATTGATCCTATGGGACCCCACAAAGGAAGCAATATATTTTACACTCCTTTTCTCTTCTCTAGTTTAATTTCTCCATCTAGAATGAGACAATCCTAACCATAAGTAACTCCAACAGCGTACAATAGAAGGATGAAATTAGTTATTTTTGTCTTATGTTGTCTGTGGGAGAAAAAGTGATAAGCACAACACTGACACAGTTTATTTATCAAAACGTAAAACAGATCAGCTAATTACAACAATGCCTCCATATCAGAAAAGGAGATGATATATTATGCAAAGGCACGTTTGGCATCACATTTCTGCGGTACCGTGAATAAATGGAGCAGTGTTACAGCAGCAAGTTCCACGTGAACAGCAACATTAGGGCGCAGAGGCAAAATTAATAGTAGTGTGGATGTACCTCACTAGATGTTGTTAGTCAGATCTACAAGGGCCTCTTCAATCAGGTCCTCCAAAACCATTGCACAAACCACGGTGTTGAGTTCAAATGTCTCTAACAGTGTCGTGTCAGCACTGGCCATTTCCGCCACCTCCCTCTTAAGTATCATATCCACCAGGAGGTTTCTTTCAGTAAATTCGCCAGGCGGATACTTGTCAAGTATCGACCAGTTTCTTATGACTCGCCAAATTTCATCAGCCGCCGAATAACTGAAATCATTCTCGCAATCTTTGCGTTCCAAAGAACATGGCCGACCCCATGGGTAAGCAGCCGATTCTGTTGTCCAGGTGAGCTCAGTGAGTGCTTCATTGACAGCGTCAAAAAGAAGCCTCTCTTTTGACCCCCTTTCCCTCAACTTAATTCCGTCTTCTAGGTAATCTGAAAACTTTTCAAGCAACTTTGGATCCAGAGGGTTTGCTAATTTGCAATCTTCTCTATCCATGCCAGCAGAGCAGACTAACTTTTCGATAAATGTCAACAAGTCTTGGTCTTCATCAGCCTTAGAGAAAAGTCTTGAAAGTCTCAAAGAATTTGGTGACATGACTTCCAGTGAGGGATCCTCCCGAGACAGGGATCGTGAAAATGACCCGATAAGCGGAGACCTGGACAATGCTTCTGCACAGACACGTACAGATGTCATTGACATAAATTATGAAAATTACTTGAGTTAATTGTTTGATGAAATGGGTTTCCAGCTTACGTGGGGATGCAGTGATGAAATTTTCAGATGAGCACAGTAGGCTCCTATTGTTATCACAGAGAAATGGTCCATCTAGTACAGATACAGGACTTGGTTGGTCCTGACACTCACCAAAGATTCCTGGTGCACCAAGACTTGGCATGGAAGAAATATCCTGACAAAATAGAGCTAAACTTTCATAATTTGGACTTTCGATGGCCACAGTAGTAAAAGTACAAAAGCATAAACAAAGGTGGTAGTAAGATAACAGTGTAGAGCCAAAATTTCGTAATTTGAAGTTTGTATGGCTACAGAAGTAAAAGTACAAAAGTATGAACAGCTGTAATAAGACAAGTTTTGAGAAAGAAGTGTTCAATGACCTTGGCAGCGATGCTGGCCATATCATTAGCGCGACAAGAATTAGTCACAAGTCTTTGCATAGTATTCTCATCAATGTTAAGCAAAGTATGTTTCTGTGGAGTGTCCAGCGCAAAATGGTTAGAGTCTTCATTGACATCACCAATAGTCACAGCACTTCCATGCTTGAGCGTATCGTTAGAAAAAGAAGTTCCATATGGATCTAACTTCTCCCGAGCTGATTTCTTATTTTTTGAGAACAGACTGGAAAGTTTTTCCCTAAATGATGATGACTTCCTATTCTTTTCCTTGTCGGCTTCCTGAGAACCAATGGCTACTCCATTCAACTCAATGCCTCCATAAGACAAAGAAACTGGAACAGATCTAGACCTTGGCAAACATGTGAAAGGCTCTTCCGAATCCGGCTCAGGTGTTTGGCTCTCCAATGTTACCCCCAAATTCTTCCTGATCTTTCTTCACTTCAGGGATAGTGAGCATCTCACCTAGTGTGCCCATACTTCTACGTGCTTCCCTTTCTTCCTCACCACCACTCACATTTGATGATACCATTGACCATCTCTCTAAAATCCGTCTTTTGGCTTCCCTAACCACCAATGGTTCACGTTGATGGGATGTCTGACTAGAGCATGATGCAGAGTAAGGGCTGCCGCTCCTGCTCAGGAAATCCCAAGAATGGCCAGAAGTGGGAGTACCAAACTCCAAATCCTCACTTATTTCACCGGACACTTCTTTCGTGTTCTCAACTTCTGACTTACTAAAGGAGTCATCTCCAATATAAATACCATGTTGTTCATAAGAGAGCAGGCTTTCTTCATCCTGCTTGTCCTTCAAGCGCATCCTCATCTGCCAAGTGTTCTCCTTGGCCAGTCTTCTTGAGCATACTGTTTCATCGACAGCCACCATGCTATCATCTTCACTATGTGCTGCTGTTGATGACAATAATGGGGACCTTGGAATCTTGGCTTCATGGGACTTTGCAAGTCCTGGCTTTAGTACCACAATTCTTGTTGGTTCAGACAAAGTTGAATTTGCTGGGGAAACATTTAAGCTCTGATGGCGCCTGTATCTGTTCCCTTCACTTTCATCTCCATCTGAATATAGCTGCCCCCACAAGAATGTTGCCATTTCTCTTCATTAATTCTTTGCCTTTTCTCTTCATTGATTCAGATGGCTTCAGTATAGTTATTTGCTTTATTTCGGAAGGTGGTGTAACAGGTTGGAACTCATAATGGTTGTTTGATAACAGTGGATTTGGCTCATCAAGGAACTTCAGGAATAGGTCTTTATTTGAGCTTAGAAACTGTAGTGCTTCTTGGAACTCCTTCGAGTGGAGAAGTTTCTCATCTGTCGCCAGACGTTTTGCTTCAGCAAACTTTTCATGGACAAGGGACATGCTCTTCTCACAAGAAGGCCCCTTTCCTTGGTTTTTGTTCTTGCTGCTATTGATTATTGAAGGTTGATCACTAAAAGCACCCCATGTTCCTGACTTTTGGTGTTGGTGGCATTTGCTTTCCTTCTTTGGCTTGAGATTTCGGCTGTTCTCTTCGAAACCGCCAGATCGATATTCCTTATTCGATCGTCTTCCGATATCAAATCAGATTGGTGAACTGGAGCATCATTTAGACCCATCAATCTCGCAACAGCATTAAGTGGCTCCTCGTGAGACACCCCTTCTTTCCACATGTCCTGCCCCATGAGCATCTTAGCAGGCGTCACACCAGATCTTTTAATGGGTGAGTTTGATCTTTTAGTTGGAGAGTTCCTTCTTTGCTGACTGTCCCTCTGTAGTTAACAAGAGAACGGCATATCACATATATGTAACAGTAAATTAAGCTTAGGTTAAAAAATAACAGAAACGAAAGGAAGATGAACCATTCACATACTTGTTTATCTTCTATCAGAGTTGGGAATTGATTAATTGCCATCTCG
This sequence comes from Bonia amplexicaulis, assembly GCA_036346245.1. Lineage (NCBI taxonomy): Eukaryota > Viridiplantae > Streptophyta > Magnoliopsida > Poales > Poaceae > Bonia > Bonia amplexicaulis. The sequence continues at coordinate 83,102 of JAYGGG010000194.1, read as the reverse complement.
AAAGTATTACTCCGGTCTTTACCAGCCGGAGAAACTGCAAAGCATATGCTACATTGCATCAGAGATTGGTGAAGCAGAATATATTGCATAACATTAAGTAGAAATCCACAGACGCAGAAGAATTCTTACATAACATGGAGGGAAGAAAAGGTAAGAACGAAAGATGGGTACCATCTCTGTGAGCTTTCTCGGTGAGCATCTTGGTCGCGACCACGCCATTGCTCAGGTCGAACATGTTGATCATCCTCCCCAGGCATCCAGGGAAGGGTCCCAGAACCTGCAGGTCCTGCTTCTTCTTCAGCTTCCTATCCTGAACCCCTTTCATCACACCACCCTGCAAGCAAATCCACCACAGCACACATTATAAACCACGGACATGGGGCGTCCTATCAGCAGCATTAGTACTAACAAGATTTCGAAGTTTGTAACTTTGAGACAGAAGAGTCAATCAGTTCCAAAAACTTTTGAACCACAGAGAGGGGGGAGAAGAGGAGAACCCGACAAGACAAGCGGCCAGGAAAAGAACAAAAACAACTGCATCCAAAAGCGCCCCTCACATCGCCATGCCCGGCGACGAGAGAGTAAGGAATCAACACGTGAAACACACTCCCCCACCTCCCTCCCCGAGGAGACGAACCAGCAAAGGACGAGACTACGGGCGGGAATGGCAACTATTATGAGAGAGTGTGAGAGAGAGAGTGAGTGAGAGAGAGAGTGAAGGAGATGCCGCCACAAGAACTCATCATCACGTTTCACCGGCCTCGAAAGGCCACAGGAGGAGCCAAAAGAGAGGCACAGAAAATACGGTAAAGGCAGGCAGGCGAGTAGAGTACTTGGATACTTACATATGTACATATGAAAAGCTTAACGCAAGGAGAGGCTCGCTCGTTGCGGCAAAGACCGTGAGGGAAGGAAGGACGAGAGAAGCTTGCGAATGTCGCACCCACGCCGCCCGCGAATGGTAGGGAATTTCTTACCCAAACCGAGCTCAGCTCAGCTCCCCCAAAGGCCAAAGCAATGCGTATGCGTCCAACCAAGAAATTAAATCCGCACGAAAGGGAAAGCAGGCAGGGCAAGAAAGCTCAGCTCGCATTTCCTCTTTCCTCTTTCCCAAACGCACGAAGCTGCGACGGCAGAAAGGGAGAGCGACGCAGAGAAAGGCACCAACTTTTCTTACCCAAATCCCAACCAAAGCAACGCAGATCAAATCAAGGCACAGGCGGGGGTAAAATAAAAACATAGAACGGAGTAAATTAAAGACGCGATGGAAATCTCGCGGTTGGGACGGAACCTGGTCGGCGAAACGCCGGAGCAGATAAAACCAAGAACGAAACCGGAGATAGGCAGTGGTTGGCAGAAAAACGAAAGCTCCTCCTCCTTTCGTTGGTTAAGTTATTCCGCGAAGAACAAAACGCAGCATCAGCAGCAGCCGCGAAGGGAGAGGGGGTGTTTGCAGCCAATGGCGATGAGGCCGGAGGTAAAGTCGCGCGAGGCGACGGTCCCCATGGATCGGCCCGGCCGGGTTAGAATTAGATTTGTATAGAGTAGGGTAGGAGAAGGTGATGGTTACTAGCATTAATTAATTACTACTACTCCTAGCAGCAGGTAAGGCAGGAGGAAGGAAACAAACTGCGGCGTGAAAAGATTAAGGGAAGCGACACATAAATAGGGATTAGAGACAAAATGCGAGAGGGATTAATCCAAAGCGAAGTCACACCTGAAAAGGCGCCGCTTTTGCGGACGAAAACGACGGAATGGAGGAACGAACGGTCACCTCCGCCCCAAACGGGTGGGGGGGAGTGCCTCCTCTGTGATTTCCCCGGCGGCGAGGCGAGCTCCTCACGCCATCGCGGATGCCCTGCGACAACGGCCGGGAGGGATGGTGGCAGGCCCACCTGCCAGCGCCGGAGAGCGGCCGATCGGGGCCGCGTGTCAGCGGGGCAGGACGCCCAACCGTTCGAGCAGCCCCTTGCCCGTGCCGACCGCCGCCACCACGAAGCAGCACACACTACCAAGTACCAATGCCGCTCCGCGCGAGGGGAGGCGAGAGTGGAGACAAGGCAAGCAAGGCGAGGGTAGTTAGGGGGAAGAGGCTGAGGTATCTCAACAGTCTCTCTAGTTCTTCGCAATGGCGCACACGGAAAGGAGTCTGGAGTTTAGGGGAGAGAGAGGAGAAGTGTAGGGGGAGGTGGAGGGAGTGGCAGAGCACGTGAAGGCTCATTAATGGGCCGCGGCACCCGCATGAAGGACAGAATTTTGATCAAATTTAACACTGTTTGTCACATATGAATATCAAATTTAGTATTTGAATCATCGTAATTCTATTTTAAACCTCTTTCCCGAGCGTAGGACTTCGTGAGGGTGACACGTGTGCAGTGGTGCAGCGAGATCATGTGGTCCCGGACCGCACTATTTGCACTGTAGCATCATGCGGTCCGGGACCGAATGATTCGAGCGCCGTCCCATCGCCTCGCCGAAAGCCACCGACCGCGTCTGCTTTTCCCTATTTTTGCATGAGCTGGTGGCACGTGCCGAAAGCTGCATGTTGTATGGTGCCCCCACCTGTGATCTCTTGTATGCCCACTCAGTCACGCGATAAAATAGTTCAGATGGCATGCGTTTGGCGATTCGCAGCAAAGAGTGGCCTCGTCTGTGGTTGGAGCCTGGACAGAGCGAGAGAGGGAGTGAAGGGAAGGAAGAAAGGAGTGTAAATATAGAATTTTGAGTTATTTTCGTTTGGAATCAGAAGTTTTTGCAATTGCGAAGTTGTAGATCGCCTTGTGAGCTTCAAGAAAAGGTAATTATCATCCCTGTGTGACTATAATTTTATCGAAATGATTAGCGTGTAATTAGCCAAAATGTCATTTATGAATGTTGTTGTATGTCAATCTTTGATAAAATGTTTGTTTGTGTGAAACTTTCCATATATGAAGCATGGTGTATTATAGTGTACAGAATATGTTGTAGTTGTCTTTTGTAAACACATTTAATTTGTAAAATTTACAATCTTTTGCAAGCCGCCGCCAAAGCCAATGCCAATTTAATTTACCTGGTAGGTCACTGTAAAAATAGAAAGAAGAACGAACATTTCCAAATTCAACTACTCTTGATAGGAATTCATTTCTAAATGGACTCACAATCAATCCCAAATGTAGTATTTCCCAGCGTGGACAAGGCAAAAATACTTCTCCAGATCGATGGAGGGGAGCAGTACGGCCAAAGGTGCAACTTGACAAGTTGGAAATTTCACAGCGTAGGAACTGCACAGCCTTTATTTTCCTTTAAACCACAACAGATGCAGGGAAGGAGATGAAATGAAATGCTGCTGCCATGCAGTATATATGTACCCTCTAGTACCATGCACTGACCACATATTTCTGGATACCGGTAGTTATTATTACAATCCAACCTCATAAATTGGGGTTGCCCTTCGGGGGCACACATGGGCATAAAGAGGGAGAGGTTAAACGAATAAATTGAAATAAAATTGAAATTCCAAAAGGACTTGATGTCTTGTTTAACTTTGATTTCTTGTGAACCCTAGCCTAATCCATCACCCATCTCAGCCATTCACACCGTGAATCCTCTGCTAAGCCATATTCTCCGTCCCTCTGCGCGCACGCGCTGTTCACCATCCGAAAATATCGCCGCCGTCCATATTTTTTTACCGCTGCACCTTCCCACCACTGCCACACCACAGCAAATTGGTCAGAGACCGTACCACCTCACCCTTCTCGCCCTGACCCCCTCTTAATTGCCCTAGTCGAGCGTCAGAGCAAACGGCAAAGATCGCTGTCACTTCTGCCTTTTCCGCCTCCTCTGCTCTCTCACGGCTGACAACCCCGCACCGCAAAGAGGTGCTGGGGTGGGCTGCGGCTTCTCTAGTGTTTTGCGTAAAGGTAAAGGAGGTGCTGGGGTTGGCATGGGAATGGAACACAAGGTGGTGCTTCTATTTATATGGCAAGAAGGTGGGAAGTGGGATTAATTCAGCTGCATTTAATCCAATGTTGGTTTTCAGTTTTGCAAAACTAGAAACCAAAAACTAAATTTTAAATGGGTTTGAAACTGAATAGGATTGATTACTAGTAGTGATGGAAGGTGTTACTTTCAACCTTTAATTACATTAGTGGGTGGGAATTGATTTTTGCATGCATGTCCGAGGCATTTGGTGATTTGTTTGAAGAACAAAGAGAGGAGCTGCCTATTCTGATGAAGAAACAGGAGAGAGGGTAGCAGGTTCTTCAGTTGGAGAATAAGAAAGGAAAAAAAGAAATAAAGAGAAAAGGGAAGTGCTATCTATACATAAGAAATAAAGTGGTGAGATGACAACTGAATTAATGGAATTTTGGAAGGTAAGCGAGGGAGAGGAGTAATTTTAAGATGGGTGGCCTGGAGGAAAGTCTCATTAATTTTAGAAAAAGAGAAGTGCCAAGAAAATATTTGGATCAGAAAAATAGAATGTATTTTATGGAGATTTTGCAAGATTTGAATTTGATTTTTGGAAGTGCACAGAAAATTTTAAATGGAACTGAGGCTTTGAAAATGAATTAGGTTTTGGAATTTGAAATTTAAAATTTAAAATTTTGGAATACCAAATAAACTTCAAGTACTCAAAATGATGGTAGAAATAGATAGATTGGAATTTTTGATGAATTTAGAAATTGTAATGGGTCCAATCGGAGTTAAAACCAAAGAGAACGAGCTTTCGGAAATTTGAAACTAAAGAAAAAAAAGGAAAGTAGATTTTCTGAATTATTTTTATACTGGAAATTCGATTTATGACATCAGCGTCTAATTTCATTTTTTGGCTGAATTATTTTTACATTAAAAATAATTTTATTTGAGTAATAGGTGGGGTTGGGTTTATGGTGCACTGGGTTCACGGGTTGGCTTGGTTCACCGTGGACTCGAGAGCGCACGGCTTCGGCTGGCAGTTGGAGATGTCAGGCTTCTGAAGCGATCATAAGCTCACGGCTTCGAAAGCGATCGAGGCCCTCGACTGTGAACAGAGGTCCGGAATGCCTGCTTTTGGAAAGCGATTGGGGACTTCGGCTTCTGAAGCGATCGGAGGCGCTGACTTTGGCCGGCGATCAGGGACGCATTACTTCTGAAGCGATCGAGAACATCCTCAGGGGTCATGAGACGTATCTCGGTGACATAGTCGCTTGGCAACATTGTCGTCGTAGCCGTCATTCATCATATGCAGATTAAGATGTAGATGAAAGAGATGCGAGAATATTTATACCGTTCTCAACATAGGATGCCATGGCCAGGGCTTGTATAGATCATTGCCTCGGGTCTCTCTGACTTCTCCTTCTTCTTCTTTCCCTCTGCCTCTGTTTCTCTATGGGTGCGCTTGCGTCTTCACCTTGTCTGCGTCTGCGGTCCTTCTGCGTGAACCTCTTCTCTCGTGAACGTCCGTCCTTCTCCCCCTCTGCCTTCTGTCCTTCCTCCCTTGGTGAGTGGAAGCGCATGCGAGGGCTGTAGGCATTGTACGCGGCTCCCATGCGGTGCTGATCATGCCATTTAAAATTGAGATATGATTTCTGATCGACTACGGATTAGTTACTTTCCAGGACTCTGCTTTTATATCAGAGATTTGTTAAGCGTTATCTCCAACCGGATAAGGATACGGTGCGACCATGTCTTGTTGTTGATTATCTACAACCGCGGTCGAACTGCACAACGTGGTTGAACCAGTCTGATCGACGCAACGTGGTCGACACACGTGATCACAAGCAAAGCTCGGTACCCCTAAGTGACCGACAATATGGTCGTACCGGTCTGATAGACGCAACGTGGTCGTAACGGCTAGTCGACAAAATGTGGTCGTAGATCGGAGAATGTGCTCGACACACATGGTCGCAAAACATGGTAGTATCAGCACGATCATCACAGCAACACGGTTGACACAACATGGTCGATGACCCACGAACTTGGGATGATCTTGGCACGTATATTTCCTGGTCGGCCCTGGACTCGTAGCCATATGAGGCGCAATGCGTCGACCGTGCACCGACAGCTTAGGGACCAGATCGCGTGTCGTTTCATGACCCGGACTTAAGTAATTTGAATCTTGGATAGCATGTGCACGTATCGAAGCTTATTTCCCAAACATACGTCTCAGTACTTGCTTTAACTTAAAAATAATTGTACAAAAACTCATCAAACAAAGAGATTTTGTGGGTAAAGCTGAACAGCTCTATAGAGTTATGATTAATAGTATTCGAATACACTGTGCTTCCTGTAAATGAAGCTATGCTTAATGGGTGAATCCAACAACAAAGTATAAGTAGGTTTAGAATTGGTTAAGGATGGTAATCAAATTGTTAAAACCCCAATTTCCTTAAGAAGGTTGTGATTTTATGTTTAAAATATTTACAACTAAACTTGCATCCTCATAAAATAGTAAAATCATTATACTCCCATCCCTTGGAAATCCCTGCATGTAATAAAATAACATTCCCCCATGTGACTTGTTGAGTACGGTGATTTGTACTCATCCTTGCTAAAAACATTGGTAAAAAGTACGTGGCAAGAAAATGAGGAAGTCTACGAGGACAACGTGGAAGAATACTACGAAGTAGATAATGATTGAAATTAGAGTTGTTCTTCGCTAAGGCACGCCTGTGGTGCTCTTTTGTAATATATTGTATCTAAGGGCCGCATGCTCCGCTGTAAGACCTGACTGATAAGCCGTTATCTTGTAATAAAGTTGACTTTTGTATTTGAGCTTATGACGCAATGATGTACACTCGACTATAGTATCTTACAGCTGAACAGTCTTAAACAGTTACGAGAGAAATACAATACCCCTAGAAATAGGGACGGTACATAAATGGTATACTGCCCTTGCCTTGAAACATCAGCACCTCCTGCCTGCATCAAACGTCCACCGCAATAAATCTGGTCTGGGACAGCCTGTTGGCATATGTGGTTACGAGCTGCAGCTGTGCGCTGTCCAGCCTCTCCAAATACGGCAAGAATGCTGGCCCGAGCTTCAGGTATGTATCAACCAAGCAAAGCACAACAGCCTGCAATGCAGCACAGAATAAGCAGATTGTAGCAAGCAGGGCTTAATTCATGGGAAATTCTCGACCAAATATGATTTGGAAAGTACATGCTGCATGCAGGAGTTTTTGAGGTCTTTGCCTGCTTCATGCTAGTCTCTTGAGTGTGTTTTTTTCTTGGTGGATTCATCCATGTTTGTGTTAAGTAGCACAGATATAGAAAAGGCAGGAGCAGGATTCAGGGTGCACAAATGGCTGTCTCCAAGGCTCAATGAAATGCAGAGGGTGCAGAGCTTTGATGTCGACTGGATCCAAATAAAGGTACTCACGAACTGAGCTGTGATCAGTTACGAGGAATATGGCCCAGATAACTGAAGGGGACAGACCAAATATATATCAATGAAATGCTACTGAATTTCTGAACAAATTGAGTTGTGCTACTGGGAAACGCTCAACACGTCACATTGTAGCTATAGTCTTATGCAAATTTTAGCCAATACAGCTCAACATGGGCCTTACCCATGGAACTATTCACACAATGGCACTTTGGAAACCTTTTTCCTCAAATTTAGCTCCCAGACATCCGTTTTTGCAAATTTAGCCTTCTCCTTGGACTTAGCTTGGTAGGATGCCGGCCAGCCACACACATCGCATTTAATGCCCTCCATTTAATTAGTGTGTATACTTAATTAGCGTCGATCGCATTTAATTAGTGCTAATCGTATTTAATTAGCGCTATTCATGAAAATTAATGGCCGTTAATACCTTGCTGAGGTTGGGGAGCTCAGCAGCAGCCTGCTGCCGAGCAACTGTGGTTCGGTAGGTGATGCCGAGCTCCTATAGTGTGGCAGGTGACATGTGTCGCATGCAGCGATTGCCGAGCTCGGGGAGGGGGCTAGATTTGCAAAAACAGGCAATCGGAGCCAAATTTGAAGAAAAAAGTTGCTACAGTGCCATTTGTGTGAACAGTTCTTACCTATAGACCTTTCCTTGAACAGATGAGGTTTGAAAAAATTCTGAGCTATTCAAGCCGATTTCTAGCACAACTTTTTAGATATTGTGGTTCATGCATGTAAGGCCTGGACAACTGAAAGATGAACCGGGAATTCATGCTGATTTTTCAATTTCTAACTATTCCCATGACCTTTTGCCATGAGGAATTTTAGGGATGAAAGAATTAGAGCAAGGTTTCTAAGAAAATAGAGGATGCTCTTAAACACAATCTATAATAAGTGGGAATGGATGAACCTTGCGAACATATGGACTATGGTTTTGGAAGGCATCCAACAGTGCAGGAAGAAATGTCAACAAATGAGTCATGAGGTCGTCCTGTGACAATCGAATCACAAGCTGCAAAAAGAAAAGCAAAAAAAAAAACAATAAGGGAAAGAAAAGTTAGCTGTATGCAGGTCAAAGAAAACCAAGGAGTCATAATGTGCAGATAATGAAATGGAGAAGATTAAACATGAGCTCATTCACAATATCAACTGACGGATTAGACTGGCACAACTACTGATGTTAACACTGAGCTCGGGCCATGTGACCACACACAATATCGACACACATCAACTGAAACATAGAGGGATGATTACCTTGCTCAAACTATTGATGCTGATAATAAGAATTTTCTCATCATGGCAGGCCAACTGAGAAGCAATTGCCTGTATATTTAAATGAGAAACATAAATACCAACAGCTGCGAACAAAGAAAAAAAATCAAAAGGAACAGCAACAAGTTGTCCAAGGCGTCCATCAATTCAAGTCCAAAGAGTATCCATAAGACCAACAACATATGAAACAAGCTTACCCCAAGGCATCTCAATGGATCAAATTGAGTAACCACAATTGTCAAGCAGATATGGGCCTGATTTACAACCTGCAATGAAAACGACATTAAGGCTTGAGAGCGCAACTTTATGGTTGCATCAGAAAATGCAGACCGGAAAGAACACCACCAGTGTAGTAGTACCTTCAAGGCAGCATCTTTGGTTGCATGCAGCAATTTAACTATAAGAGTCTCGATACAATTTTCCATTGCCTTTCTCTGGAATACATGGCCATAGCAGAGGTCATTTTCATGGAAGGTGACATTAAATGATGGCACATAAAGAACACAAGTACTCACTGTTAAGTTCAGAAACACTTACTTGCTTTTCAAGAATTTCAACCAGTAGAGAAAGCGCAAGCTCTCTGGTGGATTCATCTGGGTCATCAAGCATCTCAAGAACAGAAGAGGACATCTGGTGTAAATTCTGAAAAAGGAGCAAGTATAAGGTGACGTCGCATGCAACAAACCTTACCAGAGGAGAAGAATGCTCCTTAAAGATCAAAATAAGGTTATACAAACCTAACCTTGATTGACACAGAGTGACCATTTGTCTCAGGAACTTCGTCCATTTGATTCACTACATCCTGTTTATAAAAAATGATATATGTTACCAAACTACATAAAAGAATCCACAGACGACTCACCTGTAGCAGAAATGGGAACAAGCTCAAAAATAATGATCAAACAAAACATCAAGCAGGTCAGCCAAATAGTTAGAAACCTGATGATACGTCTGGGAAAAGCTTGGCCCGTGATCCTGACAGTCATTCACCATGACATCCTTATTTCTGATAGCTATCCCCAGTATGCTCACATTTGGCTCGTCAAATCTCGTCATGTTGCTGCCCTCCTTGTTTGGACTCTCAACTGTGTCCTCTGATATCACACTATAATCAGATCTGCTAGTGAGACCACTCCTTGACCTTCTAGTATTAACCTTTTTGTCCATCATTTCAGCTTTGTGACCATAAGCTTCATTACTAGATTCAGATTCAATCTTCCTAGTACAGCGCTCATGGACTTCCAAAGAAATAGTTGGGAAACACTGCAGTGCAGAATGAAATACATCATCAGCTTTAACATAGTTAGATCGATCTGCGGATTCTGAGGTATGCTGTTTGGGTTTATTTTGCTTTCCGACGAAACCTTTAGCATAAGGTTGATCTGTAGCAGCAAAGGGATCAAAAGATGGCACCTTTTGTCTCTGTCTCCTTTGCTGCAAGAACTCTTCCAAGTCACCCTCTAACGTAGGAATTAACTGCTTCATTGACCGTCTAAGTCGCTTTTGTTCTTCCATTGACAAGCTAACTAAAAAGCTTAACATGGATTCAGGATCATAATGGGAATAGATCGATGAGAAACCAATTACTGCAACCTCTTTTACTTTGTTGTTTTTATCCTTAAACAAAAGAGCTAGCTTTCCAAGCCATGGCTTAAGGAAACTGCTGCTAGAATAGCTGTCAGAATTGACTGTGCATTTTACAAAAGAGGCATTTGCAAACTCAAGAACTGCCAGTCTTGACTTGGGAGATTTCTGCTCATCTAGTGAACGGAGTAGACAAGGTAAGAGAGAATCAATGGAATAGCTTTCACCTGCAAGTTTCAAAATTGCTAAGCATTGCTGCTTGATTGATTCCTTTGGATCATTTAACTGAGAGAAAACGTGGGGAAGCGTCTTGTCCAGATAATGTTCGAATGGCTTCTTGAAAAATGGCATGATCTCAGCAAGTGATGAGAGAGCAGCCTGTGCCACTTTGTGATGAGGATCATCCAAGTACCGACTAACAAGCCTCATAACCTTCTCAAAATTTTGTTCAACTTCCTGAATGCCTTTTGGTCCACGCTCTAGCAAAGACTGCCGTAAGAAATTGAATGCATATACCTTCATCATCCAATCCGACCTCGGGTTAAGACCTAAAGAAAGTGCCTCTGTGAGAGATGAGGGCACATCCATGTTATTAGCCATTTCACCCAAAATGAGTTGCTTGTCATCTAAATCACTTCTGGTACTGGCATAAAACCAATTTGTCATCTGCTTACTCAAGAGAGGTCGCCGGAAGTTAGGAGTGTAATTATTCCGTGGTTCCTTACGAACAACACCCTTATTAGGAGTGCTGACACAGTGCTTCTCCACCTGCTGGGTCTCTAGTTTTCCACCTGAGCTGCCATCAGAGCTTACTTTAACAGGGCCTTGCTTTAGCAAGTTTCCTGATTCTTTCAAACTAACGGAAGGTGACAGGGTCGACATGTCAGAAGGATCCCCTGATGCTTGAACTTGCTGAGAAGTTATATCTTCAATATTTGGCCTGCACTCAGCCTTGTCTTGAACAATTGTTACAACAGTAGCTTCAGACAATGAAATTTCTGAAGTTGGTTCTGGTGCAAATGGAGTGGCAGAGGGCAGATCACAAACTGATGATTTGACACCTGTATTGTTGTCTGGATTCAACAACTTGGTCAATATAGCCCAATATTGCCAATCGAGAAAAAAAAAACAAGGTATTTTTTCCATGACATATACCTGAATCACATTCATCATGGTCTTTGTCTGGACTTCGTTCTTCTTCAAATGTGCTCCTATCTTCAAATGAACTTCCAATAGCTGAAGTTCCATCTTTATTGTATTCAGCCGGACTTTTAGAGGTCATATCATCATGTTGAAGGGATGTTTTCACCTGTACTGATTGCATGTCTCCAGAAAAAAATGATGTACCAGAATCAACCTTGACAACTTTGTCCATTGCAGTTGGAACACAAGGACTAGATTGAGGTTGCCCTAATTTAAGCCTTTCTAACGGAGAAAGGTGCTTTTGATGTGTCTCGGCATCTTCATCGTTTATCATCTACAAAATTTAACAAAATAAGGTTAAATTATATGATAAATTAGGCAAATATGTCAGATAAATTTGAGGATATACTTTCTGCCTGGATGGTTCAAATGATGAGAACAGCTGATGCGAGCGATCAGGCCAAATCCTTGAGAATATCCTGTAGCATGCTCTAGCACTCGATCGAACCTTCAAATTGGAAAAGTCGCTTAAAGCTATGACCAAATCACCCAGCAGAATAGTTTTGAAAAGGGCATCCACAACAAGTACATAGCTAGAAGTGCAATGCAATTTACAAAATAGAAGTGCTAGGCGAAATCTAGGAAGCATTTGATCAAAAGTTGAAAGGAACTGCACTAACAACTTCAGAACCATCTTGTGTTGTGGAAAAGAAATTCAGAACCATGTTCCAGATTACCAACAAAGTTTAAACTGACAAAAGCCCTAACTTGAGGACGGCATCTTCTCTTATAGAGTGACCCAAGATTTGTAGCTTACATGATACCATTATGGACCAGCCCCCCTCCCCATTATTTTTTCATTTCAAAGAGAAAAGTAAAAAATGTAAATACGCCTTTCATACTAATCAACAAAGAACAATGGAGCCATGTAAATACCTCACTAGTTGCATCTGCTATGCAACACTTTATGAGGTCTTCATACAGATCAGCTGATCTCTGTATTTCTGGAGTATCAACCCAGTACTCTAGCATCAGTATTGCATACTCACAGCACCTACAGCAGGAACACCTTTTTAAGCATTCATCCAGGATTATGGCTATACCATATCGGTGCTTTTCTCTTACCTGGCACGAAGAGCTGCACTTCTATCATTCTTTGCAAATTCAATAATTCTAGGTAGAATACGAGCTACTTTGCAATTCCGCAGCAGCTGTACAGAGATAATGGGCATCAAACTAGATGAAATCAAATGGCCAAAGAAAGTACTTCGGTATGCACCTCTTTTATACAGTTATCAGCTGAGTCAGCAATTACAAGAATGGTGATTACAACATTCTTAAGGAGGACCTACAGATATAAAGACGATAAGAAAGTCAGTTTAGATATATCCAGACTGGTACGAATAGTTGCCAACAGATGTAAGATGAATAGAAAAAGGAAAGCAACAGAATACCGGAATAAGCAGTTCCGCACATGGTTCAAAGTCACGTAGTAGCTCTTTTGAAAGGAAATTTAGCAAATGGCATGCCTACAAATATCCAAAAGGAAAAAATGTGGTTCAATGAGTCTCCAAACAAATGATACAGAATGAGCTATTCAGTTCCATAGGGTCATAGACAATTACATATAATATCTGTTTTAGGGTCACACTACTTCGCTATGGTACTTATGTCAACTATATTGATTTGCAGTACATACAGGCAACATTCTCTTCTCCCAAATAGTGAAAAAAAGTGTCATTATTACAAACATGAAAACAGAAATGGCCAAACCTGTTTTACAACACTCGATCTCCTATCCAGAAGCTGAGTTATAAGAGGGGTCACGAGTTGCTTTAGGAGCATGGGGAAGGCTGAATAATCCGCAGCACCTGTAATAGAAGAGAAGGCCCTCAGAATAATTCTTTCACTAACCTAATTGATAAGGTTAAATGTTTAATGTGTATAGTAAAGCCAGCAGAAATGAGCAGGAATTAACGACCTCCAAGAACTAAGCCTTCCACTCTTTGCATTGCACTTATCCGGATTGACCACTCATTATCCTGCTGTAAAGTAGATGTTACTTTTTCTATTTCCCTTACTAGGTCCTTCTCAGAGAAGACCTTTATAGGTTCAACTGATTTTCTTGTAACATCTCCTTCTCCTGTACCAAATAAGGATGGAAAGATTGCATCCCAATAATGAGGAATAGCTATGGTAAGAAAAAAACCGTGAAGAAAGCATAACAGAAAAGGTAGAGTTTCAGGTTTCTTAAAAACAATTGCTTGTTCTTAGCCTGTTATATAGCCAGTTGGTTGTTATTCCTTGCAGTAGTAATTAGGTTGATTGGCTGAAACCTGTTACTAGTGAAAACTGATCCAGTATCTACTGGCCAGTAAGAATCATCCAAAACTATCTAGCCAAGAATAGTTACCGGCAGGAACAGATCCATGGCCAACCAGCCTTAATATTAAAATTCAATGTAGATCATTTTAAAACATACTCAGTCGGAAAGAGAGGAGTCTCCCTAGAAACTGCAAAAACAGTCTTTTAATACTTGTTTCTAATATTTCTAGTTAGTATTATTAAATGACGGCATGACTAATTGCACAAAGATTGAAGATCATTTACATTTCTCTAATGAACCAGCCAATTTATATACTTCGACGCAAATATGCAATCATGGCCATTTTGGTCAGTTAGCATCAATACTAATAAATTAACTGGTTTTGGAACACTTCTAGTGCCCTTTCAAGTATTAAAATTGCATTATTGATGTAAAAAATAGTTATTTGATAATTAATACTTGCGGAAAACCATGATAAGTTGGAAACCATTGTTTGAAACAGTAAGACTCTTTTTAGTGGTTTTTTATGGACTCTGGTTTCATAAAAACAAATTAATCTTAAATACACACTTTACACTTCTAGGTCTGAATTACTGAGTGCTTGCTTCAAAATAAAGTGCAGAATACCTGCAAGAAGTGAGATATCTCTTGTGCTGGTTTTTTCTTTGGGACTTTTCCTTACTTGAATGGTATCAGAGGATTCGATTTCTATTGTCATAAAATGACTGTGTTCGACATTTGATGTGCCAAAAGCTCTTTCTACATTTTCCATTCTTGCATTCATCTCCTTCATCTGCAACATCAGTACCCAAAGCACGAAGTGCACATATTAATTTTGAGCACATAATAACAATGCAAACTAATCATTTTTTAGAACTTACAACAAATAATTGTTTCTATTTTTCACAATAAATCTTGCACGTACAACCAGTAGCTTCCTTCAAAATTACGATGTATTATATATGCCCTCTTTTTTTTTACAAAGTGTTAAATCTTAATGGCAGTAGAATGCGTAAACATTTTTACACCAAATAAATTGCGTACCTAACTAATCCCAGTGTTGTGGGGATGGCCCTCACCGGTAACCATTCGGCCTGCTGGGCCAAAAGGCCCCAATAAGGTATAAGGACATGTGTACCCTTGGAATAGTACCTTATGGTAGGGGTGTTGTTGTAATAAGACCTTATGACCATGTATATATACTTGGATCAACAAGGGAGGGCATAGCTCATTTTCTCATACTCATTCTACTAGTCCCCTCTTCTACTGTTTGGCCGTAGCCACAACAGTTGGCGTCGTCCGTGGGGACGACGAGCAATCTGCAACCTTGAGAAAAGCAATGGCGCTGAAGAAAGCAACATTAGTGATCAAGCAAAAAAGGAGTATGGCGGCAATGACTACTGCGGCCGATGTGCAAAGGCCGTTGGTCGAAGGCCCGCCGGCCCCATGGCAACGACACGTCGGCGTCGTGGCCGGTAAGCGGTTCTCACCGACGGGGGAGGCCGGCTCTGACGCTAGCGCTAGTGCGATCGTCAACTACGACGCTCGCGCCACGACCGTCGACCACGACGCCCGTGCCACAACCATCGACCGCAGTGCCCGCGCCACGGCCGCCGACCATGACGCCAGCATGGGCACGACAGTGGACCTCGACATTTGCGCCGGCATATCCGCCGACCTGGGAGCTCATGCCGACCCCGCCGTCAAACCCCATGCCTACCGTATTAGCACGCCTACTGACTCAGGCGCCCAAGCCGTTTTCGCCAACAACCTCGTGCCGAGAGCCTCCGCGTCGGCAGGCCTCGCTGCACGAACGGCTCCGCGGACATCTTGTTCGCCAACGCCTTCGACTAGATAGGCATCCCCCAGAGCAAGCTCCAGCCATCGGCTATCCCACTCCAGGGCTTCGAGTGCCAACCACTGCGGGCCCTAGACTAGGTGCAACTACAGGTGTTTTTTGGCCAGTTCGACCAGGCGAGAAGTGAGGATATCACCTTCGACATCGTCGATCTCTCCTACCTGTACAATGCCATCCTGGGAAGGGCCATACTCAACACCTTCTGAGCAATCCCGCACCACAATTTCTTGTGCATGAAGCTATCGGGTCAGCACGACGTAATCACCGTATGCGGAGACCAAGACCTGGCACGCCAGATAGAGCTAGGCTCATGAGGTCCCCTCCGCAAGGTGCACACTGTTAGCGAGACCCTCGCCACACTGACACCGTCGTCATCATCAGCTCCGGGGTGGACGCCCAAGCCCAAGCCTGATGGTGATGTCAAAAGGGCCCCTCCATGACGCGGACGTTTCGCGGCAATTCTCCATTGGAGAGGGCCTTCCTCCGGGGTTCGAGTAGGAACTCCTCTGGGCCCTTCGCGCCAACGCGGACATCTTCGCATGGTCGCCGGCCGACATCACAGGGGTAGACCGCTACATCATTGAGCACCACCTAGCGGTGCGCCTCGACGCCAAGCCGGTAAAACAAAAATTACGATGCATGTCCCTCGAGCATCAGCAGGCTGCCAAAGTGGAGATCGCCAAACTGCACGAGGCCGGAGTCATCCGTGATGTGAAACATCTGGAATGGCACACCAACCCAGTACTGGTCAAGAAGGCAAGCGGGGCGTGGCGCATGTGCATCGATTTCACCAACCTTAACAAGGCATGCCCAAAAGACAACTATCCTCTTCCGCGGATCGACCAATTGGTGGACTCCACGGCTGGATGCAAGTTAATGAGCTTCCTAGACGCATACTCTGGTTACCACCAAATCGACATGGCAAGGGAGGATGAGACAAGGACTAGTTTTATCATTTTGGGAGGCACATACTGCTTCATCCTCATGCCCTTTGGTCTCAAAAATGCGGGAGCTACATTCACCCGCCTGGGCGCCATTGCCCTCGCCAACTAGCTTAGGAGGAACGTCGAAGCCTACGTAGACGACGTAGTGGTTAAAAGCACCCGAGCTGGGTCCCATGGCCAAGACCTCCAAGAAACCTTCGACAACCTTCAACAGGCCGACATTAAGCTAAATCCGGACAAGTGCGTCTTCAGAGTGCAAGCGGGCAAGCTGTTTGGATTTCTGGTGTCTAGACGAGGAATACAGGCGAACACAGAAAAAGTTGATGCAATCCTGTCCATGGAGCCACCCAAGACCACAAGGGAGGTCCAAAGGCTCACATGCCGACTGGCCGCCCTCAGCCGTTTCTTATCTAGATCAGCCGAGCGAGGTTTTCCATTCTTCAAAACGCTCCGAGGCTATGATGGATTCCACTGGACCGACGACTGCGTGGTGGCTTTCCATGAGCTCAGGAAACATCTAGCTAACCTTCCAACTCTAGTCTCCCCAACACCAGAGGCTCCGTTGTTGCTCTATCTAGTGGCCGTCCCACTAGTAGTAAGCGCGGTCCTCATCATGGAGGAGGGGTCCATCCAGCGCCTGGTGTACTTCGTCTCTGACGCCCTCCAGGGAGCCAAGACAAGATACACCGAACTGGAGAAGTTGGCCTACGCGCTTCTGATGGCCTCGCGAAAGCTCCGGCACTACTTCCTGGATTACAACATCACGGTGCCCTCGTCGGCAAGGCATTTAGGCAGGAATTCTACTAGCCCACTGCCACCGTAGACGCGCACGACCTTGTCAAGAAGTGTCAAGGATGCCAGTGGATGGGCAGGACCATTCATAGGCCCCCACACACTTCCAGCCTATCGCACCGGTCTAGCCATTAGCACGAGGGGACTCGGCGTTGTCGGCCCCCTGCCACACGCCCCAGGGGACTTACAATTTGTTGTAGTCGTATTCGAGTACTTGTCCAAATGGCCCGAAGCGGCCACCCTCGCCAAGGTCACCTCTACGGCAGTGCAGCGCTTCCTCTGGCAAATGTCATTTGCCGCTTTGGGGTCCCAAGGGAGATCACCGTCGATAATGGCCTGCAATTCGACTCCGCCGAGTTCAAGGCATTATGTGACCGCATGGGTATCAAGATTTGTTACGCCTTCATACAACACCCACAGTCCAATGGGGCAGTCAAGCAAGCCAATGGCACCATCTCTACGGGTGTCAAGAAGAGCCACGTAGGTCTCCCGAAGGGCATATGGCCACAAGAGCTGCCGAGTGTACTCTGATCCATCCGTACCACGGCGACGCGTCCTACGGGTTTCACGCCATTCATGCTCCTCTTCGGAGATGAGGCTGTCGCACTAGAGGAAATCAAGGCCCGGTCGAGGATGGTCCTCTCACCAGCTCCGACCGATGAGCGAGCTATGTCTTTGGACCTCCTCCATGGAATGCGAGTTGAGGTAGCCAACCACATCACAAAGTATATGTGCTTGACAGCGCAATCATACAACAAGAACGTGCGGCAGCGGGAGCTGAAGCCAGAGGACCTCGTCCTGAGAAAGGCGTTGCATGCCGCAACGGTCGACAAGCTGGAGTCCAAATGGGAAGGCCCCTACATCGGAATGGCAGCCTTCCGGCCAGGGGCGTATCGCTTGGCAACCCTCGAGGGGGTGGACCTCAAGCATACGTGGAATGCGGATCGTCTACGTCGATACTATGTGTAGCAGTAGGGTGTGTAGCCCAGATGTACCTCGTGCTTGTATATCTGTAACAGCTCACCTGCACAAACGGGAGGATATAAATGAAACCCTGTTTTTAGGTTCAATTCCTTGTCCTGCTATCCATGACTCCCAAGCATAAGCGCGCAAACTCTTCGGAGTATAAATCACCGTGCGGAGTCCATAGCACTCTGCGTGAATTCTACGTAGTATAAATCACCTCGCGGAGTCTATAGCCTCTGCGCGAACTCTTCGGAGCATAAATCACCGAGCAGAGCCTATAGCCTCCGCGCAAACTCTGTTGAGTATAAATCACCGTGTGGAGTCCATAGCCTCCTCGCAAACTCTACGGAGTCTAAAATAACCGCGCGGAGCCTATAGCCTCCGCGTGACCTCTTCGACTATAAATCACCGCATGGAGTCCATAGCACCCCGCGCGAACTCTACGGAGTATAAATCACAGCGTGGAGCCTATTGCCTTTGCACGAGCTCTGCGGAGTATAAATCACCGCATGGAATCCATAGCCTCCACGTGAACTCTTCGGAATTTAAATAACCACGCGGAGTCCATAGCCTCCGCGCGAACTCTACGAAGTCTAAAATCACCGTGCGGAGCCTATAGCCTTCGCGCGAACTTTGTAGAGTATAGATCACCGCGTGGAGTCCATAGCCTTTGCGCGAACTCTTCGGAGTATAAATCTCCACGCGAAGCCTATAGCCTCCGCGCAAACTGTGCGGAGTATAAATCACCGCGCGGAGTCCATATCCTCCAAGCAAGCTCTACGGAGTATGAAATAACCCCGCAGAGTCGGTGGTCTCTGCGCGAACTTTACGGAGTATAGCATCACTACGCAGAGCCGATAGCCTCCAAGCAAGCTTTGCGTAGCCTAAATCACCGCGGGGAATACATAGGCTCCGCAGGAACTCTGCGGAGTATAGATCACAGCGCGAACTCCGGAGCCCCTGTGCGAACTCCGGAGCCCCTGCACGAACTCCACGAACTCTAAAAGCCTCCAGCGAACTACACGGAGCAGGGGGGCGGAATGCGCTTTTGCTGACTTCATCCCACCACCGATTTCGTCGACGCATGTCTGAAGGGTGGGGGAAGGAGCGCGTGTTTCCAAGACTTCGTCCCACCACCGACTTCGTTGGCGCTCGTCCGAAGGATGGGGGATGGAGCGCGCCTTTGTGGACTTCCGTCCCGCCACTGACTTCGTCGACGCCCATCCGAAGCGAGCGTTTCCAAGACTTCGTCCCGCCGCCGACTTCATCGACGCCCGTCGGAAGGGTGGGGGACGGAGCGCACATTTACAAGACTTCGTCACGCCGTTGACTTCGTCGAAGCCCGTCCGAAGGGTGGGGGACGGAGCGCGCTTTTGCTGACTTCGTCCCGCCGTCGACTTCGTCGACGCCCGTCTGAAGGGTAGGGGACGGAGCGCCCGTTTCCAAGACTTCACCCTGTCGCCGACATCATCGACGCTCGTCCGAAGGGTGGGCGACGGAGCATGATTAGCTAACTTCGTCCTGCCGCCGACTTCGTCGATGCCTGTCCAAAGTGTGAGGGATGGAGCGCGTGTTTCCAAGACTTCGTCCGGCAGCCGACTTCGTCGACGCTCGTCCGAAGGGTGGGGGACGGAGCATGCTTTTGCCGACATCCGTCCCGCCGCCGACTCCGATGACGCCCGTCCGAAGAGTGGGGGACGGAGTGCGTGTTTCCAAGAATTCGTCGCCGCTCGTCCGAAGGGTAGGGGATGGAGCGCGCTTTTCCAAGACTTCGTCCCGCCGCTGACTTCGTCGACGCTTGTCCGAAGGGTAGGGGACGGAGTGCTTTTTGCTGATTTCGTCCTGCCGCCGACTTCGTCGACACCCGTCCGAACGGTGGGGAACGGAGCCCGCGTTTCCAAGATTTCGTCCCGCCGCCGACTTCGTCGACGCTCATCCAAAGGGTGGGGGCAGAGCGCGCTTTTGCGGACTTCTGTCCCACCGTCGACTTCGTCGACGCCCGTCCGAAGGGTATGAGATGGAGCGCGCTTTTGCGGACTTCCATCCCGCCGCTGACTTCGGCAACGCTCGTCCGTTCGCCCTCTTTGTCACTTTCCATCGCCTGTTGGCCGTCGACAGATCGCGGTCAACCAGCTCGTACTCCACCTCGGTCGCCGAGGAGCTTCGGCGGCCGGACACGCCGCCGTGGCTCGACGAAGCACCTGCGGCGGTGCGGCGAGGACGCTGATTGCAGCCACGAGCCATTCACCAAAAACGAAGGGCGACGATGGTTAGCACGCTTGCAGGCGGGCGCCGACGACACGGTTGAAGGAGCGAGGATAGTAGGCGCAGCTGCAACAGAGCAAATCGTGGGCGACGCCACCAACTATCGCACACAGAACAAGCAACAGGTAGGGTGGCGCTTCGTCAGGGGCGCCGGGTCTTAAAGGCGAAGCGCCTTTTTCGAGCATCCCTCGGGAAATCGTGCCACATGACAAGGCGCTGCACGACACGCCAACTACAAGTGCACGCATCTCCCCAACACAGCAATCGCACACGACCATAGTCAGCAAGACCAAATGCATAGGCCAACTCCTTACCAGGCCAAAAGGATGGAGGGGGCCAAAAGGCGTACGTAGCATGATCTTGGCCTGTTAAAAAAGAAGCCTTTTACCATGAGAGGCTCCTGTTGTGGGGATGGCCCTCATCAGTATCCATTCGGCCTACTAGGTCAAGAGGCCCCAATAAGTCATAAGGACATGTGCATCCTTGGAATAGTACCCCCATGATAGGAGTGTTGTTGTAATAAGACCTTATGGCCCTTGGATCAACAAGGGAGGACATAGCTCATTTTCTCAAACCTATTCTACTAGTCCCCTCATCTACTGTTTGGCCCATACCCACAACACCCAGCGTTGCTACATTTATCCAAATCTTAATTCGAAATATGATAATTATCAAATTATGTTCTCTAATCAAATAGGTTACATTCATGTGAATTGCTCATATTCTCGAAGGCAGTAGCATGTGTAGTACTATTACATTGTTGAAAACTTGCACTCGCTTTTTTTTATGATCTCATTTTTCTGTTGCATATACATTATCAACATTATGTTGGGGCTAATTGCAAGTAACTAGCAAAAACCCAACTGCTACTCATGCAAAATAAATAGATAATAATAAGGGAATAACAACGCCATAAGCTCTAAACAGTGAAGAAAAAGGAAACAAAATTGAACCCTCAATACCTCCATGAGCAGCACGAGGAACCTCCTGGCTGCCTCCCGCACGGCCGCGTCGCCGTCCCCGAGCCGCCCCACGACCAACGGCGCGAGCTCGTCTGCGTGGCGCCGCATCGCCTCCCCGCCGGCGGCGCATAGCGCGTCGAGCGACGAGCGCACGGCCTCGGTGTCGCCGCCGCCGGGGCGGAGGAGGCCCGCGCAGCACTCGGCGAGGGCTGCCGCGCCAGCGGCCGAGATCTCCGCTCCCGGCCCCGGCGTCAGCTCCCGCAGCCGCGCCACCGTGGCGAACGGCGTCATCTCGGCGGTGTGATGGTTTGATGAATGTAAGGTGATCGAGATGGAGGGAAACGCAACTAGGCGAGAGAAGCGAGGTGTGGGTTTTGCGGTGGTGGTTTTATAGGCGTTGGGTTTTGCGGTTTGGAATTGGTATCAACCGAGTTCGGTGATACTAGTTGGTATACAAATGAAGTGAATAATTTTTATCCGATCAATCAAATTTTTATAGAATAAATACAGATGAGATAAATAGGTATTCGATAATATCTATATCTAATTTTAAGAAAAAATATAGAATAGAATATGTGATAAGTTATATCCGTTCGTATACATTCATATGTCAGTTGATATGAGGAAGAATGTTGTGACTTCATATAGAAATAAGATAACATATAGTCGGATTACTATATCTAAACAGATAGAAAATACTACGTGTTTTACTTTCGATATCTCATCGATTAGTCTCTTCGTGTTCGCTCTTATTGCATCATATTATCTAATGTTATGGGTAAAGAAACGGATAATTTTTATCCAACCGATCATCTAAAGATCTATAGAATGAATACGGAATAAAGAAATGGGTATCTGGTATTATCTGTATTCGACTTTGACTCTGAGAAAAATAGGGATATGATATAGGATGAGCAATATCCGTTCGTATTTGCTCTTATTGCATCTCTATATATATAGCAGTAACTAGTTGAAATTTACTCTTATAATACACTTTTCTATTTTATTTTGCAAATATAAGATTAGAAATTTCAGCATTGTTTTTATAGCACTCTTTTAAGTTACAAAACACATCAATCGCACGACAAACATTTCTGCCTCTACTTTCTTTCCTCACCCTTCTCTCCACCCTATCTATCATCGCTATTGGCTCTCTGAGCTGAGTCGAAGACGACAAAGATCGTCGTCTGACCGGTTCTTAAGAAGGCGTGAGAGGTAAAATCGTCTAAAAAATGTTGCCAAATACTATTGGAACAAATTAAAGCGGTAAGTGAGAGTGCAATATATGTTTGCAAGTTAGAGGAAAGAAGTCGCCACGTGAGCATTTCTCCTCCATGTAACCAGCACACCATTTGTCTCATTCATTCTCCACGGCTGCATCTGCTTGTGCAAAATCTTCTTACCTAGGCGATCATACAACACTAACAACTGTCTTAAAATTCAACACTACAAACAGTTTTTTTTTTGCGCGAAACAAAACGTTGAACTGTCTGATTTTATGTCTTCCTTGGTAGAAATCTCAAGACAAATAAGCCTCCGGTGTCATTTTATAAACTGTATGCACGTAACTGGTTTTTGGCTTTTCTACAGTAACCGACTTTTCTACAGAAATTATCTTTCAGACGGAGTATCTTTTCTAAGTGGGATCTGCAAGTCCATTGTAGTAAACGATGTAACGACTCCATCTATATCAGTGTCACTCTCTCCGTACTCTTTTTTGCAAACAACCAAAAGGCATAAACCATAGCTAAAAACTGTAGCTCAAAAGAACAAGCATATAACAAGTGGCATTTATGTCCCCGGAAATTAATGGCGAGATTTCATTTGGGCAAAGAAAGGAAATCCTTGGTCGCACGTGTACGCAACAGATGTGGCCTATATGCTGGTTTTTTTAGGTTTGTTGTTTTTTTTTACTATAGTAACTAGCTTTCAAACAGTACATCTTTTAATGTGGGGTCTATAAGTCGATTATAGTAGATACCATACTAAATTTAGCTATATCAACCAAAATTATATACGATTACCTCTCTCTATACTCTTTCATAAATAGACAGAATTAAGACCTATAAGCCACGTACAAAAAAGAAACCCACCCGTGCGCACCATGTCCAACGCAATCGATCGAGAACGTACGGGACTCGATTCCCAGCCTAAATTTCTAGCATAAATCAGTCCTTTCAGCGTACTACATACTCTCGTGTCTCCTCCATCAGAGAGCGGTACTGGTAGTTAACTAATATTAATTACTGTTTCCGGCCTATCAAGAGGAGAAGATTATTCAAATTAATTGAAGTCAAGTATATATGAACCCTACATATGAAAAGGGTTAGATACCGGTGGTTCGATCAGCTAGTATGAACTATTCAATTCCATCAGGGAGCAGTCAGTGGCCGTTGCAGCATCGCTGTTGCGACAGGAATTCGATCATCTTCCAATAACTATATTGGCTAGCTAGCACCGATCCAGGAAAATATGTTAGCAAGTGTTCGTGTGCTTGTCTAGTTGTCTCCTTGTGCAAAGTTTTAATTACTTGCTTGAAACGTGCAGATACATACGAAATTGATCAAATAAACTCTTCTCTAAATGTAATACTTTTGGGTTGTTTCACTGTTCCTTTCGGAGCACGTACGTACTGACGTTTGTATTATCAGTTCATCCATCACAGGTGGCTACGCTCTCGTCTCCTAAGTTAGGAACAAGCTTAGGAAGATCACAATCAATCTGTAAATGGATTTGTCTGTTGGGTCGTATATAATATAGTGGTTAGAGGCCGACGAACAACCGGCCGGGTCAAAGTTAAGAAACGCGTACAGCAACTACTGCCACCAGTCGTCCAACATTAAAAATGCAATGACGTTTGCTTATACGCACGAAGAACTGACTGCATGTGCATACCTAAACATGCATCCTTATTCCTACATTGCTTTGCTGCTGAGCAATTCTGAAACTTAATTTCGATTGTACAGTCGGGAAATCCCAATATATATATATATCTCTGAACACACGCTCTGCCTGCTCTTGTTGCGCGTCGACTTTGCCTCTGAAATAAAAATGACTCGAAAAAAAAAAGGAGAGGAAGAAGGTACGTTGTGTAGTCGTAGCGTACATGGACGTAGACGGTCGAGCAGACACCGCAAAAACTTAGCCATCAAAATACAGACGGCCGGTGCATACATACATCCCTGTCCGTATACGTACGTGTGCATGCGTACGTAGCCTGTGGCGCCGTTGAGACGTGCGCGTCAAACCGCGGGCCGGAGCTACAGCTATCGTCTCTGAGGACGGCACGCCGATTCGCACGTCACCCGGACAATGCGCGCGCAAGCCGTCGTCGTCGTCGCTGCCTTGCGCGCAAAAGCTAGCCGTCGTGTTACCACGCACAGCCGCTTGCCAACGATCGATCTCCTCATCATCATCTGAAATTCTGCATCGCATAGCGCTCTCTTCCAGTGTTGTGTACAGTACGTAGCTAGTAGCTAGGAGAATGGCTTTAAAAAAAGGCTGGGAGAGAGAGATCGTCTGTGCTTAAACTATTACAGACGGTTTATAATAGCAACTGTCTGTGATATTTTCACAGACGGTTCTTAATACGAATCGTCTGTGGTAATCGAGACAACACAAAGCGATTATCACATATCATAGACGGTTTTTACTTACAAACCGTCTGTGATTATCAGATATCACGGATGGTTTTTAGTTACAAACCGTTTGTGATATTTACACCACAGACGGTTTGTAAGTAAAAACCTTCGATTATCACTGATCCGTAAATCCAAACGGTTTAAAAAATCGTTTGTGATAATGTTTTTAAACCGTCTGTAATATTGTTTTTCTACGGTAGTAGTGCGTACATAATGCACGTCGCGCTCGCTCGCACCTGATTGGAATGTCGCGAGGGAGGCTAAGCTAGCGGTTAGGACGTTGCATCAAGTACGCCCACGCTGTACAAGTCGTTTTTCTCGCACAAAATATGACTAGCTTGTGACAGACCAGAGAGCAGAAAGACAAGATGCACATATGTTCACGCGCGCTGTCCCGTTGCAACTACAGATAGAGACCAGTGGGATAAGGCCACACGAGTAGCCTTCCTAGCTGCCGCGGTAGTTCGCACGTCTTGACGGCACCGCCTTCCCGTCGTCGGCCGACGGCCGGGATTGGCCCGGCAGCGGCGGTTGGACGGCCATGAGTCGTTGGTTCTCAGTTCAGGGCCTGCGGTGGTTGCGTAGGAATAGGATCGATATATATATATATATATATATATATAGAAGCCTCTTTTCACACCCGGTGTAAGTTACACCCTATATCGTATCTCGCAATGTAGGAGTATCTCGCGAACGGAGGGTATGTACGTGTAGTATACAAGTATTTAAGACCATCTAGGTGGTATAAACAATTTTTCACAAGTGGTATGTACATTTTTCGACATACCCTTTTATGCGCGTATATAAGGGTATTTACAAAATACACTAAAAACTATGAACTCATTTACAAGTTTTTCGTGTGGTTCACATTGGAGTATTTTATAATTAGTATACAAATGTACCTAAAGTGATAAAGGAGTATTTCAAGTTTGTTTAGGTGGTATATTAGAGGTGGGTGTAACTACACCGGTGTAGAATGTATTTTTCCTATATATATATATATATATATATATATATATATATATATATATATATATATATATATATAGTGTACGAGCTAGGGACGGGCTCAACTCTCGTTAAACAAACCGAGCTCAACTCTTTGGCTTGGCTCGGCTCGAAAATTCCACGAGCCGAGTCGAGCCGAGCTTGTATCAAGCTGAGTCGAGCCGCGAGCCACGAGTTTTTTGTCCACCTCTAGTTGGAATGTGCGGTAGTAATTCTCTTTAATCAATAGCATCCGTCTTGTTTGTTTGGGCGTGTGAAGCCAAAGTCACGAGTCTACTACCTTAAGAAAAAAGTCATGAGTCTGTCTACATTCTCTGATGTTATATATAGATACTGGTTGATGGCTTACCAACCTTCATTGTCTTTTCCTAATAAGAGAGAAAGCTTCAGTTCTCTCTCTCTGGATCAGAGTAGGGAACATCATTGCGTATCAAGACTGACGAGGAATAGTAATTCTTAAATTATTATATCATTATGTTCTTTAAGTATATCTTTCTACGACCACTTCTCAATCGTAAGCTTTTCTACGATTGCGTAGTCATAAGTCTTTCTACGATCAGCTAGTCGTAAATCCTTCTATGACTATATATTCGTAAGTTTTTCTACGATCATATAGTCGTAAGTCGTCTTACGACCACCTCGTGGTCGTAGACCTTCCTGCGACCGGTTTATCTCCGACTGACTTGTCTACGACGACCTACTATATCGTGGGTCCGTCTGACAAGGTGGTTAGAATACGCGTTTATTCTTAATAACCGTGCATGATCTCTCTCTAATAATAACCGTCGCACGACGAACGGGCCATCACATCTCTTTGACAATAACTCTCGTTGGACAGTTATCACCCGAATCGTTAAGGCGTCTTTTGGCATGGAATAACAGCCGCCGCTTCGCTAACCATATAAAGGTTAACGTCAGAAATAAGGGGAGAGATCGAGAGACAGGGAGACCGAGAGAGGAGATAACAGAGGTAGTGTAAGACTTTTCGCATTACTTTCTTCTCCGATTGTAATCAATTCTCTTAGCAATAGATACACAGGACATAGGATTATTATTCTCTCAAGAGAATGTTCAAACCTATATAAAAACTGCAATGTCTCTACTCTACATGATCATAGTCTGAGTCTTTTAGAGCTTTCTCCGAGTCCAAATAAATTATACGTAATATCGGTATTAAAACACTGACAAAGACTTTCTTAGCTAGTCTCGCATATGCATGAATTCCCTGTACCTTATAATGCTGCTATATATTAAATTATGCTATGTCAACTTCTTCTCGATCCTTTTATTTCCGAAAGGTATTGTATTATGCCACTCGATATGGCCACGATTAGGACACTGAAGGAATGACACGCACCGCACCGTGTAATGAACTAAGTTAGGTGCCTCGTCCTCCATTACAAGTCTGTGCGCAACGCGGCCCAATTCAAGACTACTTCTTTTTTAATTGTGGGTCAAAGTAGAGTAGGTCCTGTTCTTTTCAGCTTCTAAAAGCTGATTTTCGGTTTTTCTACAGTAACTAGCTTTTAAACGAAATATTTTTTTAAGATAGGATCAACTAATTAATTGTAATACATACTTTACTAACTTCATTTATATTGGCAAAAACCACATATGAGTTTCTGTTACTCTGTAATCTCTCATACAAACAGCCAAAAAGTCACAAGCCACAGCCAAAAGCCATAAGCCGCAGCCAAAAAGAACAGATCCGTAGTCCGTTAGAACCAAAGAAAAATAAAATAAATAAGGGAACGTCTAGCACCGGACGTCCGTTCCGATCTAACGTTCGGGATAGACATTAGATCTTATTTGACATCCTAACTTATAACCGTTCGATCTTTTTTTTTTTTGAAATGGCACAATAATTTTAGAGCGACAACAGCACGTATAAGCTTGAAACAAAATTCCGCTTAGTTTGCAACTAAGCCATAGCAAAAAAAATATATAACATAATAATTCACCAAATCTGTTATAACAAAAAATTACTCTTGTGCGACACCGTGTGGTACAGCACCGTCATATCCCATTCAACCTCGTAGTACCTACCAGACAAAACAAAACAGCCCCGCCCAACCGCTCTACGTGTGGACAGGACTGAGTGAGTGGAATAACCCAACCGCTCGTAGGTGCAATGTCAAGATTTTGGCACTTTTGATATATTTTAAATCTCTATTTATAAGAGCTTGTTACTACAGAAAAGATCATCATAGACGGTTAAAAATCATCATCGCGGACGGTTTCTGAACCGTCTGAATTTATGTGTAACAGACGGTTTCTAAACTATCTAAATTTATATGTCTGTGATAACAGGTGGTTATCACAGACGATTCTTAAACTATATGCGATAAGCTACAACACATAATGTTTTTAAAAACAATCCTCTATGATATGTCTGCTAGCACAGACGGTTATTAAAAATAGCTGTCTATGATAACTTACATATCACAGACGGCTATTAGTAATGTAAGTATCATAGATGGGTAATACCAAAAACCTTCTGTGATAGCATACATATCACAGACGGTTGTTCTTAAAAATCATATGTGATATTTGACATATCATAGACGGTTTGGTGTTACAAACCGTCTGTAATAGCTATTTGAAAAACTACATTATTTTCTGTTTTTCGGCTAGTATTAGGAAATGCTAGCCATGGCCTTTGAAAATAAGCAAGCATATCACATATATAACAAGATAATCATTACACAGATCTTACAAATTAATTAAATAACGCAAGCAGATCATATATATATAGCACTGGACAATTATTACACAGATCTCATAAATGAATTAAACAACTGAATGAAGTACAATTGAATTAATTATTTGATTAAGCATAACTAAGTGAATTATAACCGAATCAAATGTTTGAACAACTAATCATCTTTGTCAGGGTTGAACTCTCCATTTCGTTGAATGACCTCCACCATAAAAAATTTGGATGGCTTTACTTGAACTTCAGCGAGCTTCTCAAGATTGTATGCACTTGAGTCGAATTCTACGCCATGTCGCTAGGAGTGTTAAAGCCATTAGCATATATATACACACACATATAGAAATTGGTAAACACGAAATAAATATTGGCAGGTTGACAAACCTCTGGATCTTTCGGCTTAGTGTCCATGATTTTCTGCATATGCTGTAAACGTAGAATCTACATATGTTGCCTTGTAGCTGTTGGTGGCACTACAAAAATAGAATTACATACATCGGTATTGTCAATTCTATAGACATTATTACGAAATGTGATACATGATTGTTATGCTGTAGCAGGTACCGAAAATCGCGTCATGTGTCGCGGTGTGGCGTTGGATTCCTTGTGTCTCCCTCTTTGGGTAACGTAAGCACTGAATGACCTACGTGATTCTAAAAAGTTAGCCTTGGCCATTGCAAACGAAAGGAAGACTACAATAGAGTTATGTATGGAGGAGATGAGTTTGTCTGTCAATTATTTACTGCACAAGGGTTAAGTCATGGTTGCCCGCAAGTAAGGAATCAAGATATATTATCTTACTCCACTTTGGTACAATCACGATCAGAATCCAGTGAGCCATAATCGTGTATGTCGCCATAGTGATTAATCCTAAGTTCATGTTACATATAAAGTACAAATGAAACTTTTATGACAACTGGTGAAGTACTTAACCCTGATTGAAGGGTACCATGATATAGTCCTTGTCACTTTGAGCAAGCAATCCCTTTGTTATGTAATATTTGATGAAGGTGCGTTGTCCTTGATGCATTGCTCAGAGACCAAGTATGGGTCGAGGAAACCCGCGGGCTGTCGCCATCGCCGGACTTGAAAGATCATGGATCTATACATAAGCAATGACTTATGGCATTTATCGGTATTACATGAATATAAAACCTGACTGTACAATACACTTATAATGTCCAGCATTGTACAAGTGAGGCGTCGAGTTCGTCGAGGTTGAATAGTAAGAATAAGTCATCGAAGGTTACGACGAAGTAGCCCGAGTCATAGAGGAAATGCACCTCCATGTATCTCACGGTGAATCCACTTTGATAGTTTGGCTTCCTATTGGATCTCTGCATGTATCAGAAATGCAAAGTCCTGCAAACCAGTCCAAGGCATGATAATTGTGACTTGGGGACTAATGAAACTACGGGATTGAACTTCCAGGGCCCGAGAGACGCCTTAATATTCTTCGTTTGGGCCTTAGTGTCTCACTTGCGATATATCTTCATTGTCGTCTCCATAGGAGCCGATGCGATGGGCTTCTGGAGCGGGGCTTGAGGTGGAATCATAGAGGGTTCTGTTTGAGAGGGATGGTCGTGTGGAGATCGTGGCACGGAAGGGTCCAAGACGATGTCCCTCTTGGACCACTTGGTGAATGTATGGACAACATCTCCTGATCTCTTCGTTTGGGGGCTTCTCAAGAGGGACGACCTTGAAAATATCATATCATGTCCACCTAGACCTACACAAAATCGGTCCCTAGCAGGCATGGATATGCCATCCTCGCCCAGTGTCAACGGGGTGAAGCCAACAAGCCTGACTTTAAGAATTCACGGCGTGAGTTGTTTTCGAGTGCTGCAATATAGGGATGCAATCGGAGCTGATACGGACGGATATCGTTTATCCTGTATCCTATTTTATTTTTTCCTCGAAGTCGGACACGGATAATGCCAGATATCTATTTCTCCATTCTGTATCCGTTCCATAATCTTTCGGACGGTCGATCGGGCGAAAATTATCCACTTCTTTGCACAGAACATTGGACATTATGGTACAATCAGAGCGAACATGGAGAGACTAATTACTGAGATGTTGAATGAAAAACACTCAGTACTCCCACCTATTTAGATGTGACAATCTGTCTATATGTTATCTTATTACTAGGTGAAATCACAACATATTTCCTCATATTAATTGGCATGCAAATATATACGGACGGATACCACTTATCCCATATCATATTTTATATTTTTTTCTTGGGGTCGGAGTCAAGCACGGATAGTACTGAATACCTATCTATCCCTTTCGTATTTGTTCCGCAAAATTTCGATCGGTCGGACGGACAGAAATTATCCGTTCTTGATTGAACCCTACTGCAATCGCAATAGGCGGGATTTGACACGCAAGTCTCTGAACAGCCGACCAAACGGGCCCATGATGATTCCTGGGCTAAAATTGCAATCTGTTGTGAACCCCAACGCTGAGCGCGGCAAACAAAAGGCTGTCAAGATCAGTCGCAAGCGACAGAGGCCGATGGCGTAACGATCAGTCCAAAAGTACGGCTCGGATATGGGCCATGTGATGCACCAGAAGACGACCGCTAGTAATCTGGTACGTAGCCGAGCGGTGGTCCCGATCAAGATCCCATCGTTGGAAGCGTTCCCGCAGCTGCATGCAGACCACGCGCTGCTGCGGCCTCCAATTAAGGGCCTATTTTTTTGGCTGTGCTTTATAAATTTTAGCTAAATTTTTTGAATTTTGACTGTTTACGACAGAAACTGCGGAGAGATACTCGCTTGCAATTTTGGTTGATACGTATGTTAGACTTTTAACGTGTACTACAATTAACTTGTAGATCCTATCTTGAGAAAATAGTCCATTTAAAAGTTATGTACTGTAGCAAAAGCTAAAAGCCGCTTGGAAGCAAAAAGAACACCGAAACCAACTTCGTTTACCGTAGTTTGAAAGTGATTTATTTTACGTAATTAAAATTAAAAATTTTAAAAATAGAAAAAATATATTAGTTCATCACGAACAACGCAAACAAATACAGGAAAAAACCGACAAAAAAACTCAAAACAAAAAATAGAAAAAAACAAAATTTATAAATAATAAAAAATAAGCCAGAAGTTGAAGGAGAAATGAGCGGACTCGCCGCGTGCTGCAGCCATGCAAGTGGAGTGTTATGCAATGCATTAGCTCGTTGATCGACCAACTTACCTGCATGCAGATCGTAAAAGCGCTCTCGATCCATACGAGTTCAGAGTAGTTGGCACGTGTAGATCGATCCAGCTAGTGATTAACTGCACTGGAGTCTGGAGTACGTATACTACTAGTACAATTAATAAACAGCTAGCGAAGGCTCCATCTCTCTACGATCTGTCCATGGGTACACGCACTATAATTGATAACATGCATAGAGGCCGTATATATATATGCGTACGTCCTCTCGAGGAAACTGAAGTGAGATCAGCTGGATCCAGAGTTCAAGATTAAAGGCCCTGTTTTTTTCAGTTTCTAAAAGCTGTTTTTCAGCTTTTCTACAGTAACTAACTTCTAAATAGAGTATTTTTTTCAAGATAGGGTCTATTAGTTAATTGTAGTACATACTTTCTCGACTTCATTTATATCGGCAAAATCGCACGTGAATTTCATTACTCGTAATTTCTCATACAAACAAATTTAAAAGTCACAAGTCATGATAAAAGCTATAAACCGCAGCCAAAAAGAACAGGCTTGCTGATGGCTAGCTAGCTCTAGGTGTCTTACAACTATGCAGCCTGGATTCTAGGATGCAGTATATACTCTTCTGTCCTGTACTATATGTCCAAATCTAACCATACAACAGATCAAAGTGATATTAAATATAAGAAGAAGCTAATACTAGTAGATCGTATATATCTCTATTAAATAATATACTATAACTACTCACTTATTTTTTTAATATTAAAATAAAAATATATAGTAAAAATATTATAATAACTACACATTAATCTTTGTAATAAATTTATACCGTGAAACCACGCTTTCCATGAGAACTAGGAACATCTTTTTTTCTGAGATGCTCTCGACAACATTAGCCCGGTGTTATGGATAGATCTGCTACTACTACGTACGTACTCGTATGGGCAGATGTCATCTGCCATGGATTGGAGCCTTTCAAAATATACGCGGTACTACTTTTTTACTCAAAAAGTCAAATATCACAATAGGACGGTCTTTTGAAGCGGATTCTCCAAACGATTTCTCTGCGGCCGTAGTCGTAACTCCTTTACGACCACGTCTGCCACCCCTACGATCTCACGGACCGCCTACGACCACACTGACCGCCCACACCGATCGCCTACAACCACGCCGATCGCCCAGGCCGATCGCCTACGACCATGCCGGTCGCTCCAAGCTCTGCGGTCACGTCGACCGTCTACGAGGCAAAATTATGGCTGTATACTTTTCTACTTATAGATTGTGTCTTATGGCTTATGCTATAGCGGTGCGTTTTTTAAGGCCAGATCAATAAGGATATTGTAGTAAAAAGTGTATTTAGTTTAATTATACCTGCCAAAATCGTATGCGGCTATTTTCCTCTACGTACTGTCTCTAACGAATAGCATAAATACAAAAATTTAAGCTATAAGTTATAAGACATAGTCTAAAAGAACACACCCTATGTACGCCATCTGCGTCGACGTTTCTGCCATTCGCAACTGTGTCGAAAAGTGCAGACAAAACCATCAGCAGCAGCTTAAAAGAACACCTCCATCTGCTACCAGTAATTTGCAACAGTGCAAAACATCTTGACACCGCACTGATCAACTAACATCACTATGTATCATTATACCTGTATCATCAGTGATCAAATATGTTACAGTCTTACCGACTGCTCCCAGGATCTTTACGACCACCTTTAAGTTGCTACGACCATGTCCTGTAGTCGTACGATCATGTTGTAGTGGCTACGACCACCTCCTGTGTCGCTACGAGCGCTCTGCTGGCCCTCCGACCACCTTGACAGCCGTTACGACCACATGGTGACCACTCCGATCACTCCTCGCTGCTCCGACCACATGGTCGTAAACTTCAGCTGAAGTTACGACCACGCTCACCGCTTCTCGCTACACTTCCTTCGACCACGGTCGATCACCGTAGTCGTAGCTCCTTACGACCACGCAGTGATTTTGTCCACCGCTGTGGTTGTAACGACTTACGACCACGTCTCCCCGCTGCGGTCATAACGACTTACGACCACGTCTCACCGCTGTGGTCGTAACAACTTACGATCCAAAGTAGTTTCTGGTATTTTTGTTAATTTACCAAATTACCTTTTTTGACCCGGCCTTCATCTTCTCTTGCAAACAATTGTAATGCTTACCACATGTAGTTGCATCTCTAATTTGCTACGTGTCGATAAGTCTCTCCTATTTTGGTTCCATCGGATTGTGACTCACTTAGACCGTCTAAGCCACATGGTGCTTACCATCGCTCGAGCTTCTCTTTAATATTTTTCGTCTTTTTCTTGCCATGCTTGAGTTTAATTATCTCACACGACATCCTTGATCGTTCTAGGCTCAGATCATTTATGAGCGTAGCCCCGATTATCGCTGTTGACTATGGTTGACTTCAAACGATATTGCACATCTAAAGGCCCAGAAATCGTTTTCGGCCATATGTTCTTCACAACTTGACCCACGTTAGTTAAAATATACTTTATGTAACATTAATGCACTGACCAAACACAATTTAAGACAGTCCAAAACCAAGAAATTTTCATCTAGGCCGGTACCACCGACCACCACAGGTCGGTACTACTGCTCACTACAGGCTGGTACTACTGCTCACTACAGGTCGGTACTACCGCTCCCTACAATTGGATCTCTCTGAAAAATTGCAAGTAAACCGTGGTATTATCGGTCAGTGGTATGACCGTAGTCATACCGCTAACAGCTATCTGACCGGCGCCATACCGGCGGTCTGACCAGTTTGTCTAAAAAATTCTAAAACCGATTCACACAAAATACAATATTTGTAAAATCAAATGTTCACTTCACAAAATTTGCAATGTTTCATCACAGTACTATTCTGGATCTTTTTATATAGTCCTTCAAATGGCCTCCTGAAGAAAGTATGGCTGTATGGCGGTGAGTGTCATTATGCCAGGTCATTCGTAATGGTAGAGTAGTTCTTTGTCTCCTGCAGTCCCACCTGAAAAAACAAGGAAACAAGAATATAATGGCTACATATCTGAAGGTTTTATGCAGTGACTGTCTGTAGCTCCACAGTTTTCACCAATGCAAGCCTGGTTGTTTCTGAGCAAAACCTACATACATAGAGTTTGGTGTCAAATGTACTCAATCCAAGTCCAAACCATGGTAAATTTAAGAGATGACAAACTACAAGCGTGCCTGACATCTAGATCTAACTGCTCGAAGAAAGAAGAAGTATGGAAGAAGATCAGAGGACGGAGGTGCAGGTGCTCATGCACCTGAATTCTGAAATAAATGCAGCGCGGTTGAGGGTTGGGAAGGGTCCCTCCCTACTGCTTGTGCAGATTCAATTTTCTTTGGATTTTCTCAGTTAAGCTTGTGAACAATGACGAGTGGTCGAATAGTGTACATCAATTAAGTCGGTACGTCGAGTTGGTTGGTCTATTGATGGTGCTGAGTTAATTAGTACTGACGGAGTACAAATCTTCCGATGGATATGGAGTAACTGACAGGTTAGTGGTACACTGACTATTGAACTAGTGTAAATATGGTGAACTTTGATTAGACTTTGTATCCCTGGTGTATACTATACACATGCATGCTGGTGTGTGAGAATGAGATGAAAGCTATGAAAAAAAAAGATAGCATTGTTATTTATACCTGATTTGAACAAAGACTGGTAATTAAGCAGTAACACTACTACTACAAAACATAAATGGAGAAGAGACTTTGCATAAGGTGATTAAAATGAGAGCTTACAAAAATTACAGAAGAAATCAGGAAGTGTAAGAAACATGTCATTTTTCAAACAACAGTGTCGCAAGTTAAGTATAGCAACTTAGCAAGCTTGCATGTGGGTTGTTGATGCAAACTACTCATCCAGATCCTTGTTACTGCACACTGTCAATGTTATAGCTATATACAGCTCATCCAAATCCAGGCATCATTGCATAGATGACAGATCCAACTGCCCTCTTGAATAACATGTTCCAGTCACTGTAAAGCGTTAGCACTCAGTAAGAACTATGAAACGACATGGACATCTTGTCAATGTTCAGTTACTTCAGACTACTAAATTCAGAAGCTCTTTGATCAGTTGATCCAACCAGTTGGGTTTGCCTCTCTCTCTCTCTCTTTTGCTGAAATGCCGTTTGTTTTTTGCCATCCAAATTGATCACAAGATTCCTAGTCCTTGTGTTCGGACATGTTTTCAAATAGATCAAATTAAACACGGAATTCACTCCCAACACTGGAGTTTCAGATGGTTCACACTTTCAGAGAGGTGTCTTTACACACCTCTGAATATTCAAGTATCTTCTTTCCTAATTAACCACATGTTATTTCGGTAAGCAAGCGTTTTAGCAAACGCATCCATACGCTTATTTGAGCTCATTGTTCCTTTGTCAAGGGGAAACTCCAGTAAATCGTAACATGCAAGAAGCTTGACTGTTATTTTGGATCAGTCCAACTACCTAATTACAGAGCTCATTCATGCGACTTGACTGGTGAATTGAAGTGACAACGCAAAGCTGCAAAGATCCAATGCACATCTGAAATGTCGTCAGAATAAGAGCTCAGCTTCGAGAAGAATCGAACCGCAAGAAAGGATTACTGGCGAGTTAGTTAAGAACCAGCAGGCACCAACCACAGACCGTACGGGCCATAAATACTAATTCCCTGAACGACATGAGCAAAGAGGGCAGTATAAAAGGCTCTGCAACATCGCAGGGCTTCCAAGTGCAGAGCAATTCAGACCATCACATCACTACATAAGCAGGCCGCTGACCACTTAATTATTTGGGTCAGGCTCGCGCTGCAGTCGTAATGGTTTCTTCTTGGCTTTTGTTTCTCCATGTGCTTTACCTGGGGGTGCTCCAGGCACTTCCGACCTCGCGTGCCGCTCGCGCCTTCTTCGTCTTCGGGGACTCTCTCGTCGACAATGGCAACAACAACTACCTCATCACCTCGGCCCGCGCCGACTCGCCGCCCTATGGCATTGATACCCCGGATCACCGCGCGACGGGACGCTTCTGCAACGGCAAGAACGTGCCTGACTTCATCAGTTAAGTTGATTTTGACTCATCTTTGCGGTGTCCTAGCTACCAGCTTAATTAGTTCATGCTACGCAACACATGCTCAGAAAGAGTTGAGGCTGACAGTGGAGTTCGTTGCGTTGCATCGCGCGCATGCAGGCGAGCACCTGGGAGCTGAGCCGGTGCTGCCGTACCTGAGCCCCGAGCTCGACGGCGAGAAGCTGCTCGTCGGTGCAAACTTCGCTTCGGCGGGCATCGGGATCCTAAACGACACCGGGATCCAATTCGTACGTCACTCGTCGATCTTGCCACCATGCATGCCTATGCAATGAACTCCCCCAACTAGGGAATTAATTAATTAACCTTGTGCCTTACTTTTACTTGTCGATGCACGTACGTACGCATATACGCGCGCAGGTCAACATCATCCACATCTCGATGCAGCTTTACTACTTCGAGCAGTACCAGCGCCGGCTGAGCTCGCTGGTCGGCGAGGACCAGGCGCGGCAGCTGGTGAACGGCGCGCTGGTGCTCATCACCCTCGGTGGCAACGACTTCGTGAACAACTACTACCTGGTGCCCTTCTCCTTGCGCTCCCGCGAGTTCTCGCTGCCCGACTACATCAAGTACATCATCTCCGAGTACAAGCAGGTCCTCGCGGTACGTCCGTCCGTCCGGCGTTCTGCATTCATCTCATCTTGCATTTGCATTCAAGCCATGGATGCGTTGTTTCATCAATCAATGGCGATGGACATATCAGAGGCTTCACGAGCTGGGCGCGCGGCGCGTGCTGGTGACGGGCGTGGGGCCGATCGGGTGCGTGCCGGCGGAGCTTGCGCTGCACAGCGCGGACGGGACGTGCGACCCGGAGCTGCAGCGCGCGGCGGAGGCGTACAACCCGCAGCTGGTGCGGATGCTGGGGCAGCTGAACGCGGAGGTGGGCGGCGACGTGTTCATCGGCGTCAACACGCAGCGGATACACAACGACTTCATCGACGACCCCAACGCGTACGGCTTCGAGACGGCCACCGTGGCGTGCTGCGGCCAGGGCCGCTTCAACGGCATGGGCATCTGCACCATGGTCTCCAGCCTCTGCGCCAACCGCGACACCTACGTCTTCTGGGACGCCTTCCACCCCACCGAGCGGGCCAACCGCCTCATCGTCGAGCAGTTCATGTCGGGATCCGTCGACTACATGACGCCCATGAACCTCAGTACCATACTCGCGCTCGACAAGAACATCCACAACTGATGGATCGATGATGCATCCATCTGTTTAATTAGTTAGTTACAGCGTTTAATTTAATTTAACTGATCGATCGATCGATGCTTTCCTTGCTTTTGCAGAATTCAGATTCTGTGTTTTTTTCTTCTTTCTCCTCCTCTCTTCTTCTAAATCGGCTAGAATTCTATGTGTGTCACATGAGAGATTGCAGCAGAAAAACAGTTAGAATTCTACTGGTATTACGATATCATGCCACACAATGCTTAAGTCTTTAGCAGAACTTCGCAAAGTTTGCTCATTTATTACATCTTCATGCTGGCCGACTAGGCCAGAATCCGAAAACTTTTGGCACCATTAGCCCCATGCGGGACCAGAATACCAAATATAGCCTCCCGGTCCATATTTCTTGTTTTGGCTCCCTCTCCGAGCGTGGTACCTCCTGCACCCGAGGAGGCACGGCAGATACCTCGTGCTGTCCCCAGGCGCAGCATGGCTCTCTTGCGCTCCCCGGGCGCGGGAGGAGCCATACCTGTGCTCGGAGAGAGAGCTAAAATAGGAAGTGTGCATTCACACATACGTCCCAAATTAATTCAACATAAAATAAACAACTGAAACAATAGGAAATAGTTTCCTTTTGAAAAACCTATCAATTTAGTAAGAATTGCTTAGCATGCAACATTATGTATTGCATCATATTTAGGAAATGCTTTTGTCTTAAAAATTGGAAATTATCATTAGGAGTCGATCCCGAGGGCAGCCTTGGACAGGTAAGACTCATTTTCTGGTGCTAACGAGTTGGTGGGAGTGGGAGTAGGAGCAAATTTAGGTAAGTCGCTCCTTTGATCATACCTTCCAAATTGATTTTGTGGGTAGTGGGCTGTTTTAAAATATTGCATATTTAACAACCTCAAATTAAGTTATGAAAACAATTAAAACATGTGAAGTGGATTAGGTAGATCCACTGGGTGATGTGGAGGCTAGACCGGGAGGTCCAGCAGTATTGCTATAATCCAAGTAGGTTATGGAATTATTTGATGGGTAGAGGAACTCATGGGAAGCTAAAACAACTCGGGCATGGTTGCGTTTTGGAAGTCAGGGTTCCTCTACATAGGCATAACACCTAAGGACAAAACCAACAAGGGCTTACTTCACAAGCGGAATAGATCGTACTGACCATAGACCTAGAATAGGACGGACTAAACTGAGTAACCAGCCAAGTAGCTAACTCTGTATGGGTGAGAAGGTGGTTGTTCCCAAGTAGGGGCGGCTATCCTAGGGTGAGAGATTAATGGGTAGGTATCTCTGCCCGCATGCCTTTTGTGAAGCTAGGTGGATAACAGAGGTTAGAATACGAGCTAGCTAAAGGTTCATGTGCCAAAGATAGCGTATGAGACAAATTAAGCCAAGTGATGCTACGGGCAAAGCAATACATCTCTGATCAGAGTAAAATGTGATATCATTCCTAGCTTTCGGGTTTGTAAGTACGTCGTGTGGGTTTTTCTCTAGCATGGACTATAACTATAAGATTCCACGTCGCTCTACCACCATTAGATTTTTAAGTTAAAATCTAGCTTTTCCAATACATGGGCAATGGTATCTAATTTCTGTGTTATTTTGGATCTCAAATTACCTTTGGAAAGAACAGTATGGTGGTTGGGAGCATATACTAATGCATGTATCACCTTTCCACAGCTTCCTGAGTACTTCTGTACTCATATTGGCTTCTTTGTTGTTTTGGTTTTCACTGCTAAAGCTTTCCTTTTAGTATCCGCAGGAAGATCGAGTAGGCAAGAGGGTCTTCCACGCCAGTTTCAGGCGTTCCAGTGGGGGAGGTAAGGAGGAAGGGACATAGCTTAAAGTGAAAGAATTTAGTGAACTCCAGCAAGCCGTGACAAGAAATTGGTGCTCATGTTTATGTGGGCCCTTATGTTGATGATGTTGCTGTCGTGGAGGGTTATGATTACAAGAAGACTAGCATCAAATCCTTGAGGAGTAGATGACCATCAAGAGAGAGGCTTTAGAAGACATAAAATAATTAAGCGATCAGTGTAGTATAATCATAACCAGACATAAAAAAAACATTATATATGCTATATGAATAAAACACCATGTGCATAACAGTGAAGGTTTCTACTTGTGCATGCCGCTATTTTCTTAGCTGATTCTAGCGCTACTCTGTTAAGTGACTATTTCCGTTATGTTTGACCTAGTCAACCGTAATGGGTGTCACATAGTTTAGCATTGTGTAGACTGTATCACTTTACCCATATAGCTACCTTGATTTTTGTAAGCTTCAAGTTCTTTCACAATTCCTTACATGTGACACTTGTTAGAGTACACAGCGTTTTCCCCATTGTCGTTTATTATACCTCCACCCGGCTAGGTGTCCCATGGGTATTGTGACAGGCTTCCGTTATTTGCCACCAACCTTTGCTACATACACAAGTGCGCTCACTTGAGCCGATAATGCCAATCATGTGACATTACCATGGGTATGCCATCATCATGAAGTACCTATTATTCTAGTACTACGAATCCATGTAAAGTGTACAGTAGCTTGATAGGGTGTTAGGCTAAGCCGGTCTTTAGACGAGTCCATGGTTGATACGTATAATGTTTTTATACAACACCGGCACGAACGAGAGTGCAGAGCTCCAGGTGTCCCCCGAAATGTGAGGCGTATTTCTCGTTCGTCGTTCGTACATGAATTGCTCCATCCTCCGACCACAGAAAGCTATTTATACAGATGCGCAATTAATCCTTTTCTGAAGGCGCAAGCTGAGTCAAAAATAACAATACGTAATCCTCTACTGAAGGCGGCATGCTGTGCGTCGATCTTCGTCTCGCCTCGCACACGGTCACGCGGGCTGAGGCCGACGGCGAAAGCCGCGAACCAACTCCTCGTCTCCCCACCGGTCCGGTCACCTCGGGAAGGCTTCCCCAAGCGAGCCACCCAGAGGTGGAGATCGCGCCACGTATGCTCCCCCGCCTGCTCCCCGCCCATCGCCTCCTCGCCGCCCCCTACCCCGCGGCCTCGCTCGCCGGACGGCCGCCGTCGTGTCCGCTGCGCCCGCCCCGCGGGGGCACCGGAGCCCGCTGCGCGGCGTGGTCTTCGACATGGACGGGACCCTCACGGTGCCCGTCATCGACTTCCCGGCCATGTACCGCGAGGTGCTCGGCGGGGACGCGGCCTACGCGGCGGCCCGCGCGGCCGGCGGCGGGTCCGTCGACATCCTCCACTGCATCGAGTCCTGGGCGCCCGACGAGCAGCGCCGCGCCTACGATGTCATCGCGCGGTTCGAGCGGGACGGCCTCGACCGCCTCCAGATCATGCCCGGTGAGCTTGTTGCCCCTCGATGTATTCTGATTTGGTAGGACTAGAGCGCTGTGCTGTGGTACTTGGGTTGTTCATTGGTGTGTGACTGACTGCGATTTGGTGTGAGCTTCGCAGGTGCCTCGGAGCTATGCGGGTTCTTGGACGCAAAGCAGATCAGGTGATTGCTTATTAATTCCAAAATGTAGCAGAATTGGGATGCTTAGTTATACAATCTAGTCCAGCTCACTTGCTCTTGTTTCGTAGTTATTGATGTTGGTGCAGGAAAGGGAAATATATAATAGCTTCCGCACCTGGTAGTATCATGTAGTTGCTTAACAATTGATTTGACTAGGTGCTGTGCTGCCTAAACACTGAGCCAGTGATTGATATACGCAACTATATTTCAGAAAGTATCATTTATGCTGCCATTGATTCCTACCCTGGATATTTTGCAGAAGGGGTTTGATCACCCGCAATGTGAAGGACGCAGTTGATTTGTTTCACCAAAGGTTTGGTGTAAGTTGTTGCACTATGCTCACTATGATCATCAATTGTTAATGCTTGTCTGATGATATCTGTTGTTCTTACCTCTTTTAATATTTTTTGATAATGTGGTATAGTTGGGCACACTCAACTCAAATGTAATTGGTTATGTTCTGCAATCAGTCTCTTGCTCCATTCTGAACATACCTTTTTGTCAGTCTCCCCAGTACTTGTCCCATATAGTGGATGCTTAAATTTTGACAAATTATGATATTATGTTGTGCTATGAATTAACATTGTACAATAATTGTCTTCTAATCTTCATATGTTATTCTATTCTCAGCCAACTTGATTCGTTGTTAGTCATCATATTGCTATAGTGAAGTGGAAGCAATCATCCAGAAGTTCTGAAGTTGTAATTATGCCATTGTCTTTATTCTATTTGTGGATATCTGGAACTTCTGCAGATGATGTTTGTTCCTGCATTAAGCAGAGAATTCTGCCCTTATAAGCCAGATCCAGCTCCACCGCTTCATATTTGCTCCATTTGGAACATTCCACCAAACGAGGTGATGATGTTTGGTGACAGCCTCAAGGATGATGTGGGCATTCTTCATCTCATTATAAAGTCAGGCATATAAAGAATTATATAGTATGCTGTGTCCCATGGCTTCAATAGTTAAGATGCACCAAGCAGAAATCCTAGTCCACACGTTTTGTATGCATATTATTGCTTCATTGCTCTCTCTCTCTCTCTCTCTCTCTCTCTCTCTCTAATAACCAAGATATCACCCATGAGTCTGCACAGTATCTCTACAACACATAGCCATGAACCAACATAAACTGTGCTCCTGTTGCTTTGATAAATGCCCCTTGTAAGATGTGCCAAGTTAATGTAGTAATCTCTAGAACCTTTAGCTGGAGTTTGGGAACTGTTTACACAAATGATACTGTAGCATTTTTTTTTTTCAAATTTGGCCTCCCAGACGTCCGTTTTTTTGCAAATCTAGTCATCTCCTTGGTTTTGCCGAGCTCATCAGGTACCTACCGAGCTAGGGGAGCTTGGCAGGTACCTGTCAAGCTACAATAGCTCAGCATATCGCCGATCGGATTAGTGTGTATGCTTAATTAGTGCTATTCGCATTTAATTATCGCTAATCATGAGCTTTAATTAGTTGTATCCATGGACATTAACCCTATTCCCCTAGGCGACCGCCAAGCCCACCTAGGCGGCGCCTAGGCGCTCCCGCCTCGCTCGTCTTGCAGATACAGCCCGCCTAGACGCTAGGCGCCGGTTTGTCGTCCGACTAGCGCCTATCACCTAGGATAACACTAGGCATTAATTTTGCTGCCGCTGTGGGGGTGCTCGGTAGGTCCTTGCTGCTGAGCTCTCCTAGCTCAGCAGATACCTGCCGAGCTCATCAGGTTCAAAGAAGGGGATAGATTTGTAAAAATGGATGTCCAAGGGCTAAATGAAAAGGTGGCTACAATATTATTTATGTGAACAGATTGAGTTTTGGACACTGCCTTTTTAGATTAACTAATAAGGTGTCCGTGTGTTGCAACGGTGTCAAAGGTAATAGATATAATCAAACGTGAGGTTGTGGATTTATCTTAGATCTTATGCTATGTGAATTTTTTTTCACAACAGGATGTTTTGCGAAACTCAAGACAATTTACTTTGTGCTAAGTGATTTAATAAAAAACTGAAACTAAGGCTTATTTTAGATTTTCTAATTCTGAAACCGTACCTCTGTCGCTCTCTGATTTTCTAATTCTAAAACCGCACCTCTGTCGCTCTCTGATTTTATAAGTGATTTAACGTGAGCTAGCTGCTGCCATCTCTCGCTGATGGTCTTGGATAGGGACCGACCTCCGCTCTGGCTTCCGTGCTCTCACATTTTCTAGTGGGCCATACGTAGCCCATATTACTGCATTTAGCCCAAAAAACCTTCGTGGGCCGCGTCCAATAAAAAAACCTTGTGAATTTGTAGCTTGGTCGTTGAAAACTCAAATCCTCCTCCTCTTCCGGTGTCTCTCCTTTTCAGCTTTAAAAACTATTTTTTATTTTTTTTGTAGTAATTAGCTTTCAAATAAAGTGTCTTTTTAATATGGGATGTACAAATTGATTGTAGTACATACTATAACGACTTCATTTATATCGATCAAAACCGCACGTGAGTTTTGATCACTGTGTACCCTCTCTCATAAACAACACAAAAATTATAAGTTGTAGCCATAAACCGAAGAAAAAAGAACCGGCCCTAATTTTGTTTCTTGCCACTTGGGATTGCTCTATTAGCAAACCATTCTGTCTACAACTAATTGGCACTACATGCTCCCGTCCGAAAAAGGGGAAAAGTCGGCACTTACACTACACGCTAATTGTCATTTGTCACATCCACGTTTGGTCAAGCAAAGATGATCGAAAATCAAACTGTCTGGCTGTGTATCGTTTTTGCACATTCCAAAATGTTACGTTTATTCAGTACTCAACTCAGAGCATA
Organism: Bonia amplexicaulis; assembly: GCA_036346245.1. Taxonomy (NCBI): domain Eukaryota; kingdom Viridiplantae; phylum Streptophyta; class Magnoliopsida; order Poales; family Poaceae; genus Bonia; species Bonia amplexicaulis. The sequence continues at coordinate 38,528 of JAYGGG010000194.1, read as the reverse complement.
TCTGGGAGAAATAAATCAGAGGAAACGAGCACATGGCATTCTTCATTTCAACTTTGCATTACAGTTTGATCGTTCAACGTTTCAGAGTACTACAACTATAAAATTCCGCTCGCATTTCAATCGGACTACTGCTGCCCAGTTCTAGTATAGCAGCAACTATTCATCTCCAATGATTGCACCACCGAAAACACAATAAACTTGGCAGTAACCAGCATGCACAAGTTCCCCAATGATTCATCTCGATTCACCATCAGAACCCCCCAAATCGGTGAGGAAAATCCGTGCTTCTCTTCCCACATCAACAACACGCAAACACCGTACTGTTAGAAGTTAGTAATCTTGTTTGGTCATATTTGAGTCAGTTTTGCTGTATACATGTACGAGTTGTGCGAGTTTGTTTCTGCGTACGAGTTCGGTTCCGAGTCGTATCAGTGTGTAGGCTTGCCGTATTCATGTGAGTCCGTATGGAATATTGAGTCGGGTTACGTACACCCTTTACAAGGCCATGCAGTGTCTTATAACCAAAACATCCAAGCAGGAAAGCAGATGAGAGGGAGAGAAGAAAAAGAAGAGTGGTGTGCTTTTGGCTCCTGGGAAATGATCTGTTCATGAGTGCTCACGAATTGGCGACTAGAAAATTTAGCTTTGCTGCATCCTTCACGTATTGGTGCTGGGGAGACGTTCCGTCAATAGCAAGCCGGTTCCACGGAGGGAACACGTTCGGTGGCAGGTGCGCCACATCCGGGAAAAGGAGAACACGCTTCACGAAGCATGTTGATTTCGGTGATTTTTAAAGATTATAGGTGATAAGACGAAGGTCCAGGATGGGCTAATCTCCCTCCAGTGCCCTCTCCTTAAGACCGACAATTACCCGATATGGACAATGAAGATGAAGGTGAACATACGCGCCTAGAGAGTCTGGGGTGCAGTCGATCCAAAAGGGAAGGATAAGGAGGTGGACGATAAGGTGGATCAGGCGGCTTTTGCCATCATCTACCAGATGGTGCTATATGCAATGATGCATCAACTCATTGATAAGGAGACGGTACGGAAGACGTGGAAGACGCTGCAGATGATACACGGGGGCGTTAATCGTGTGAAGGAGGTGCGGCCCCAGAATTTGCAGAGCGAGTTCGAGAATCTCAAGATGGAAGAGACTCAGTCGGTGGACGATTTCGCCGGCAAACTGACTTCGTTGTACAATTAGATTAACTCCCTTGGCGATAAGATGGAGAAATGTGTGACGGTGAATAAGTACATGCACGTGCTTCCAGAGAAGTATATACATGTAGTCATCACACTTATGTACTCCTCTGGTTTGAACAAGAAAACGATAGAGGAGATCACTGGCTCTCTCAAGATGCATGAGGAGTTACTGAAGGGGTTTCAGTCACATAACGAGCAGAGATCTTAGACTCATAACGAGCAAGCATTGTTAGTAAAGGGAGATTCGAGAGATGGTCGAGACTCATCAAACAACCGTGGGAGATGGCATGGTCGAGGCAGCCAGAGCGGCCGAGACGACAGAGGTGGCTGTAAAGACAAGGCTGGGCAAAGCGGTGATGACAGATCTCGTGATAAGTCACATGTCAAGTGCTTTGAATGTGGCGAATGTGAGCACTAAACGTCAGGATGCTGCAGCCATATAAAGTGTTTCAACTGTAACGAGTACAAGCACTATGCTTCGGATTATCGAAGCAAGAAGAAGGACGGGGAGGTAAACCTCGCCCAAGATGAAAAAGAAGATGAAGAACCGGGAGTACTTCTCTCCTCATATGTTGAAAAGGCGTCTGTCATGGTGATGCTGAATAAGGAGAACGTAGTTCCAAAACTACGCACGAAGGAAGGCATGTACGATCATACGGATCAGTGGTACTTGGACAATAGAGCAAGCAACCATATGACGGGAGATAGCTCCATGTTTTATGAGCTCGACGAGAAGGTTTAGGGCAAGGTCAAGTTTGGCGACGGCTCCACGGTGGAGATAAGAGGCGAAGGGACGATGATGTTGCAATGCAAGAACGGAGATAAGAAGTTGTTGACAGGGATTTACTTTATAACAAGTATGTGTAACAACATACTTAGTCTCAGGCAGATGACAGAAAGAGGGTGTAGGGTGGTACTGCATGATGAGTTCTTGTGTGTGTACGATAAGAACAAAGATCTATTAATGAAAGTGACGAGATCTCTAAATCGGTCGGCAAATTACTAAATGTTAATTAAGCTATACAGACCACCGTAGCCATAAATACATAATTATCCGAAGGAAGTCTGCATACTTTGGGAAGTTCTTAGGAGAAAGGCCCGGCAAAATAATCAAATTCTAAGGAGAAAATGAAGTACATGTACAATAGCATGTTAGGGATGTTTAGGTGTAAATAAATGTGGATTTTCACTTTTAGGATCAATTAATTGTTGTTTATAAAACCTTTCTAATTTTAGTATCGATACTTGAGTATTATTGTTTCTAAAAAATATAGGCAACTCCACTGAAATAAATATTTAAATCTAATTAAAAATCTTATTATTTACCATTCCCATGATACAGTAACACACAAAATAAAAAAAAGGTTTAGTTAGAGACACAACAAGTGGGGAACATATAATAGTATGCATTCACTCGTATGGTGTACTTACCATATACTTAAACTAAAAAAATTACAAAAAAATTTAGATGTACTTTATGGTTTACTCCACCTATATATAAAATTTTAAGTTTGAATTCATTCTATGGTAAGACTATCAAAAAAGAAAATTTTTTGACAGATTTAAACTCTTAACTTTTGTTAGAATTTTTTTGATACTCTTAACATAAAATTAATTTGAACTTAAAATTTTATACATAGGTGGAGTAAACCATAAAGTACATCCAAAATTGTTTCAAAAATCTTCACAACCTTTTAGTTTAAGTACACGATAAGTGCACTGTAAAAGTGAGTGCATACTATATTTCACCACAAATGGACCCGTCGTCTCTATAGGAGTTGGCGCCATCCATATATCACTCGTTATTATCGCCGCATTGGTGCCTTGAAACCCTTGTGCATGCCTTCCTACTTAGCCGATGCTAATTTCCTCTTGTCGTCCCTGGTTGGTATTGGCATCGGTGACATTGCACCCTGTCATTTGTTCATAACATATATCCATCCCATTATACACTCGCCAAAAGGGAAACCCTAGAATGACAGAAAGCTAATAACGCATCCATAATTGCAACTCAAACCTCCACCCAAAAAATTGACACTACCTCTCCGCTTGGTCCCTTGTGCCTTCCTTTGTTGTTTTCTCGGTTAGTGACTATCGCTCGCGACAAGTGTCACCATCATCACCTTGCAACCCTCACTAAATTCTTACTCTACTTGCCTCCTCATTGTTAACCTCCTATGTAATTAGTATCGATACTTGAGTATTATTGTGGCTCTTGAACTCGGAGAGGAGAGCTAGATTTGTGAAAACGAAGGATGGCAAAAAAAAAAAAGCTTGTTTTATATGTGAACAATTCTTCCCTTAAAAAAACGAGGCATGACAAACTCTACACAGCAGCGATGACCCTACCACCCCTCTGTCTCTCTCCGGCCGTCACAGTCACAGTACGCGGCGGCGGCGGCGGCAGCGGCGGGCGGAGGGTTGTTGCTTCTCCCGGATTCGAAACCATCTCCATTTCTTAACCCCGCCCGCGATTAGCAAGCAAGCAGCGCATTAATTCCACTCCAAATTAATCGATCGCATCGCATCGCATCACCTGCAAACCAAACGCGAGCGGAGCGGAGCAGCCAAGGATGCACACCAATTTATTGCCTTCCCCACACATCCCTCTCCTCTCCTCTCCCTATACTAGCCCATTAGCCTCGCCTCGCCTCGCCTCGTTCCCCATCCCCATCGCCGCCGCTTCCTCCCGAAGCTTCCAGATCCGCCTCTCTCCCAATGGTGTAGCGCCCCGGGGCGAGATGGGCGGCTTCCTCCTCCTCCTCCTGCCGCTTCTCCTGCTCCGCGCGGGCGACGCGCTTGATGGTATACTCGCTTGCTCTTTCGCTGCCTGCTTTCGCTTTTTGCTGCCATTGTTGGGTTGGGTTGGGTGGCTGGCGGCTTGCTTGCTCCGCGGCTGTGCTTGTGTGCTTTGGGTTGGGTTCTCGGGGTGTGGGGATTGCGCTGCCGGTGCTGCATTTTGGCGGAAATCTTAGCTTGGTAGCTTCTCGGGGGATCTAGCTAGCTGCGATGTTGCTGTCACCGGCTCGGGTGCTTGGAATCGGGGCGCGATGCACTCCATGTAGGGGTGGTGTTTTTGTGCTGAGATGGGGAATTCTGCTTTCGGCGGCACGTTTTTGGGGGGAGAAATTTTAGATTGTGGCGTGATTGATGGTTTTGCCTAGTGGAGGATCCACCACGGTGTCGGTGAGTTGGGTGTATGCGTCCGGAGATGCATGTGTGGGTTGGGATCCCGCTTGCAAGTCTGCCCCCGTGAGAATTTGGAGAGTGCGCTGCGGCTGACACCCAGTCAGTATGCTCGGGGAGCAGGAGATGCATTAAGCTTGGCATTGCCTTCTCAGCCGTGTCCGTGTTCATGCTCGAAGCAGATGGGTACTGCTAGTTTCCTATGCTAAAGAATCAGGGTGCATGCGGTTGATGGATGCAAAGGTTGCTATGGAGTGCTACTTGTTTAAGGAGGCAGTGATAACTAGTTTGAGCTCCTTTTTTCATGCATGGTTGTTGTACTTCACTAGACCTTGGAAATGCCTGTTGGCCGTTGCACTATGTTGCTCCTTCAAGGGAATTTAGTTTGCATTTGTAGCGCCTGAAAACAGCGGGGAGGTGCCATCTGGCTGGCATAACCAGCCAAGAGAGCATTGCATAAAATCTTAAAGTAGAATAGTGCTTATGTAGTTCAAATCCACCCTGTATTAGGTCCCATGTACATTGCGCACCTGAGCCTGCTTGAAGTAACCATGTGAAAGTACATATGTTATTAATCTTAACACGATGCTAGCCATGTGATTTGTAGAAAAAATTCTCCCTTCAACTTTTGCATTTTTTTTAAATGTAAACCTAATCCCTTGATTCTCCAGCAACCATACTGCCTAGTCCAGCACCGCATCCATCAAATTCCCCTGAAACAAGAGTGTTTGGACCTCGAATTTCCCCGGCATTTTCTCCAAGGACATTGTCTCTGGCATCTCCTGGTATGTAACTGCGACAACTTCAGTGCTAAAAGGTCTGGCTTTAAATTTTCTCCGTCAGCTGCTTAATATCTGTTTATTCTTACAGGCATTGCTGTGCGCCCTTCTTCACACAAGCACCATGGAAAATCACATCAGGCCCATTCGCCATCCTCATCTCCCCCACACCAAGGTTTGCAACTTATGTTTGCAATTTTATGCTTTAATCTTGTCATGCATCCTTGTATTACTTCACCAAATCTTTGATATTGTTCATACTTCTTTAGACTATACTTTTTAGTAGTGCTGCTATCGAGATGTGGAGTACTTTTAGAACTAAATATAAGCTTGTGGGTTTTCTTTTCTTTTTTTATTGAATAGTCCCTTATATCTTCAGCAGGTTGCTCTAGCTTTGTTTGCACTGAGCCAATGACTACAACACCGATTGGTTCCCCCTGTGGTTGTGTGCTGCCTCTCAGTGTTATTGTTGATCTTAACGTAGCTCCGTATTTACTATTCGTGCGCATAGCAGAATTAGAAGTTGAAGTTGCAGCTGGGACATTTCTTAAACAAAGCCAGGTGAAGATTATGGCTGCAATTGCAAGTATCCAGGATGACCAAAAGACAAGGGTGACCATTTATTTGGTGCCACTAAGAGAACAGTTTGATAGCTATACTGCCTCCCTAATATCTGATAGGTTCTGGAATAAGAAGATTCAAATAAATTCATCTATTTTTGGAGATTATGAAGTTATAAATATTACCTATCCAGGTAAAAACCTATACATGGAATATGTAGATTATTTACTTGAATTTATGTTTCAGTTATGCAATGTTGTCACTGCAGGGCTGCAATCTGTGCCACCATCTCTGTCTGGATCGGGTCCTACCGGAGCAGATCCTATAACTGCAGATGTGCACTCTCGGAAGAACAAGAAATTAGATAGTTGGATCATCGTGGTAGCTTCAGGGTCTTCTCTCGCACTTATTGTGGCATGCATTGGGCTCATTATTTTAGTAGTAAAGTGGATGAAACTTAAACAGCTCCATGAGGCTGTAAGCCCTGCAATTATCCCGGCAGTTAACAAAAGATATGGTATGGTAATGTGGAAATTTTTGTTGCAGTTACTATGCTGTTTTTTAGTATTATTACTTCCTGTTGTTTGTTTTTATGCTTAGCAAGTTTCTACCATTTAAACCTTCTGGGCAATGTTGGAAACCTTTTTATTTGAATGTTTTTCCTTATTTTCCATATAAATGATATTTAAAGTATTTCCATGCTAGTTTCAATTTAGGGAGCTGCTACAGGATGGTATACTGTTGAGAACGTTCTCAATGGTATAGAGTTTCACTAAGTTTCATCAAGTTTTTCCTCCCCTTCCTCTCCCCCCTCCTCTGCCGCTCCCCCTCCCCGCCTTCTTCCCGGCCAACTACAGCCCAGCCCCACCCCTCTTCGCCTCCCATCGGCGGCTAGTGGCGACCTTGCCGCCGCCGCCCACTGCCTCCTCTCCCCGCCACCCCTACCCCTGCCTAACCTAATATTCAGTAGTCTCCCTCCACCGCCTCCTTGACCTCCCTCTACATCCAGGGGGTGTAGTGAACCCGTCAGTGGCCGCGGCGCCATCGCTCCTCTCGCCAGAGCTCGAGAAGATAGGGGAGAGAGAGCTAGAGCTCTGAAGTGAGGGGTGTACCGTCGAGGTTGGTGCTCGGGCAGCCGGTGGACCTCACCCCCGTTGGGGGACGATCGGATCCTGTAGCGCTGCGGTCGGGGATGGCGATATGCGGTTGTAGTGCCCCACATACAACCAATCTGGGATACTACTATGGAATGTCATCGCCAAAGTAAGGACTAAAAAGTAACAATAGAAATCGCAAGAAATTAAAACTTTAAAAGTACTTTAATAGAGGACCAACGGAAGTTGAAATAAATGTTTGAAACATATGACCGGTCAACTTCTAACCAAATGAAGAACAAATGAAATAAAAAATAATGACAAGCCATGGTGCTGAAAACTCGAGTGCACCCATGCATGATGCTATCACTCCACTGGCCTTTTACGTGAGAATGAAAAGAGCAAGCGTGAGATTTGAAAATCTCAGTAAGTATCCAACAACGGTCGCAACACGGTGATTAAATGCCAAGTAACACAAGTAAGTAATTGATACATGTTAATTGCAATGAAACTAGGTTACTAGGGACACTGATACCTATCGGGGATGGAGATAACGGAAATGTGGAACCAAGATAATTATTATTTAGCAAATTATGGCAATGGAGCCGTTACATTGTTAATAAGTTATATGGTGTGAAGTTAAGGGAACTAAGAAAAGGTTGAGATAAGGTTATGATAAGAGGAAGGATTGGCTAAGGTTAGAAATAGAGAAACGTAATTCCTGATATGAGGCGATGTGGAATGATAATATGGTGATGGAGGATTAGGAATCATTCTAGGAGTATCATAATGTAGCTCACACAAGGTTGTCAACCATTCAGGTTTTATTGTGTGATAAATGATTATTAGTCAGATTAACATATTTAATATATACATCCGTCATGGCTTACATTCAACATCATACAATTAATAGGTCATGATATTAAGAAACTAAAACATAGTAGCCCTAATGTCAAAAGAGTGCTAATAGTTTAACCTATGTTAAAACATGTTCATATGCTACCCCCATTAATGATTTAAGCATGAATTCTGAAACACTAATTAAAAGCGTGAATTCTAGAACATTATGAACTAATTATTCTAATGAACTTAAAAGCATGTGAAACAAGATAACTTAGAACATCATGGTATGAATACAATATTAAAAGTCCATAACCAAGCAAGCATGAGCGATATGATAATAACTAGACAAGTATTAGTGATATGATATTGACCAGATAAGCTTTAGTGCCATGCTATTAGCCAGGTAACTTTAGCGATATGATATAGCCAGGTAATTGTAGTGATATGATATTAACCAGGTGACTTTAGCGATATGATATTAGCCAAGCGATATAATATTAGCCAGGTAATTTTAGTGATTTGATAATAGTCAGTTAACTTTAGTGGTATGATAGTAGCAAGATAACTTTAGTGATATGATAATTGTACTCAATGGCAAGGTGACAAGTAATCTGGAACCACATGGTATACTGGTATGCGAAACAGAAAGGTCACGGCCGCAAGGTATTTGCCTTGAGCACGCTCGGCGGATGCGTTGTACAAAGGGCCTGGAATACGCAACTGTCCGAACGCTCTCTCAACAGCTGCGTGAACCTACAAGATGGAACGAGGGTGAATCAGACGAGGGTTATGATAAAACTACGGAAGGATGGAAAGAAGTCGTTCGGCCGAGAGGAAACATGTTCACTGAAATTCCGCAATGCGAATTGTTGTTCGGTCGAGCGAACAACGTCCGTCCACGCCCCACTGCACGACCCAACAAAACTATCGTGCAAGCACGTGGTTCGGCCGCACATCTGACCGGCCGACCACGTGATCGTGAATATAAACGGCCACGGCCTCCCCGCCACCATCGTCACCGCCGCCGGCCGACCGCCGTTGTCCGCCGCCGTCTTCTTGCCGCCGGCCCGCTGCTGCCCGCCGCCGCCGCCGCGACCTCCCGCCGTGTCTTTGCCGCCGCCGCCATAGCCCACCTCCGACGCCGGCCGCACCGCCGCCACGCCGCCACTCGTGCCACCGTGCCTCGTGCACACCACCGCCTACACCACCGGCTGCACCACCGCTGCCGCCGGCCAAGGCCCTTCGCTATGTGCCTCGCGTCACCTGCCATCGCTCGCCACCGGCCGCCGCCGTCGCAGATCACCGCCACGCCATCGCTCATGCCGCCGTGTGCTAGCCGTGCCGCCATCGCCATGACGCGCCCGCCGCCGTGAGCCTTGTCGTGCGCGCTGCCGCTGCTTTTCGCTATTGGCGCCGGTCTTTGCCGCCTCGGCCGGGCCACTCCCGCATGCCGCTGGTCTTACGGAGAAAAGAGAGACTGGAGAGAGGAAGGTAGATTGAAAAAAGAGACGGGGAAGAGAGATATAGAGATGAGATGGAGGGAGCATGCGCATGGGAGGATCTGGAAAAAAAGAGGCTAACTAATCCCCTCAAGCTTGGGTTATGGAGAGCAATCAATTAGATTAAAACTAATTAAGATAATTGCTAGCTTTTGAAATGTTGAGAGACTTGCTATTTTTAGGGTGCTATAGCGGTGGTGTTGTGGTCAGAGACGATGGATTCGACAGCGGCAGCATCGACGACGTCAAGGCTGGAGCTCAGGCAGCTAGTCGACCTCGCAGCCTCGCCCCCGCTGGGGGGTGACCGAATCCGGCAATGCCGCGGTTGGGGATGGCGATACGCGGCCCCGCGGCGGTGTGAGCGAGAGAGAGAGAGAGAGAGAGAGAGAGAGAGAGAGAGAGAGATTGAACGGTAGGGAGCTATACACTCGTTTTTTAGTGGAACAATATACCGTTCTTTAGTTTTTCTCTTCAATTTAATACTACACCCATCACAAAAACTATTGTTTCTGATTTTCCATGGTCTCCAAGATACAACTGTGATCATTGTTTGTTTTACAACAATGTGTTAGCAAAAAGATAAAAAATATGATGTTATGTCAGTGCTTTTTACAACAAATCTATTAATATCATTTTCATGTGGCCAATCTAGATATTTATGGTTAAACCTGAAAAACTTAGATTGCCCGTATACCACAGCATCACTTGTAATGGAGGGAGTATCGTGCACTGTTTCAGTGTGGCTGGGCAAAACGAAAATTGAAACGCTAAACTGTTGGATAGTATTTTCCACCCCAAGTGATTCTGTTGCCACTTAGAGGTTGGAAATCAGTGTTACACTTTGTGCAAGTCTGCAAGAGCATGGGCAAAGGTTATAGGCAGCACAATTTGGCACTTCAATCGTTTCTTATGCCTGTAAAGGCCTGAATTCCTAAATTCGTATAAAAATTTTAGTCTAGAGTTGTCATCATTAACTGCTCATATGCTATGTGCTTCATGTAGGTCCGCATGGAAATACCTTATATCTATTAGTGAAAGTTTGACCCCATGCATTCTACGGTGATATCTATTTGGGAATGGAGGGAGTATATAGAAGCTGCTTGTACTAGATATTGAGCAACACCTTAATAGCAGTCTTCCCAGACCCTCTCCTATGTCTATTGCTTTTTGCTTCACTTAAACTTGGTCCTTTTTGCTTAGTCACCAATAGAGCTCCCAGGCTTGGTACTTTTTGCTTAGACACCAATAGAGCTCCCCGGAGTTCCAACCTTTCCAGTACACTAAATTGTTGCTATTAAACACTGCAGTTATGCTAACAACTTAATGCGTGACACAGGTGGCAGATCAACTTTGTCAACTAGCATGGTGAGCTCTGCATCGGCGTCAATGCTCTCAACCGTGGCTACTCGCACGACATCGGTGAAGACATTTTCGCTAGCCCAGCTTGAAAAGGCCACCGATGGTTTCAATTCAAAAAGAGTTTTGGGTGAAGGTGGGTTTGGACGTGTCTATCATGGGACCATGGATGATGGAAACGAGATTGCTGTTAAATTGCTCACAAGAGAGGACAGGAGTGGCGATCGTGAGTTCATTGTGGAGGTGGAAATGCTTAGTCGACTACACCATCGTAATCTTGTCAAATTGATTGGCATTTGCATCGAGCGGAGCAAAAGGTGTCTTGTTTACGAGCTTATACACAATGGAAGTGTGGATTCCCATCTTCATGGTATGTAGTAAATATTAGTTACTATAAGCTATGTTTGATAGCTATTGAAACCATGTCAACAAATTTATATATATAGCGGATGGCAACAAAAATGGAAAGAATTAATTACGTTTCTCCTAATAAAATAACCAGATGAGGTTGGTCTGATGATTTCTTTTGTCCAAGCATGAACTGGCAGGATCAGCTGCCATTCTAACTAAATGATTTCAAAATATGTAATGATTTGGGCTCAAGGGAAATGCATGGATGGACAGGATCAACTGCCCTTCCTATCTAAGAGCTGAAATTCTTCCAATGATGTGGCTCAAGGGAAGCACTGCGCTGTGCTGTACAAAACAAAAAATGATTCCATACTTACCTCTACCACGTTTGAGCCTAGGTTTAGGATTTTGTGCATTCAGCATGATTCTTTGAGTTAATCTGAGTCTTTTTGATGTCTAGGTGCTGACAAGGCTAAGGGCATGCTGAGCTGGGATGTTAGGATGAAAATTGCTCTGGGTGCTGCTAGAGGCCTAGCATACCTACATGAAGATTCGAACCCTCATGTTATACATCGTGACTTCAAGGCTAGCAATATATTGTTGGAGGAAGATTTCACTCCCAAGGTTACTGATTTTGGTTTAGCAAGGGAGGCAACCAATGGAATCCATCCCATTTCTACTAGGGTGATGGGTACTTTTGGGTAAGAAACACTTTGCTTATGTCCATCCACTATGATGATGTCAATAACCATGATTTTATTAATAAATAAGAGTGATATATATGCCACATCTTTTTTGTATTAGGTGAAATCATGATCGAATGACTTTGGTTCTCTGTGATTTATACTGATATGCCTTCCAGATGCTTTCCTCGATGTTGCAATTGGAAAAAAAAATAGTCTGCATAATTTCATTGATTAGCTCCTAGTATGGCTCTTGATACCATTTAGTGTCAAATAATAATAACGCTTGGCAGAGTTCTTGATAAATCACGCTTTTCAAGGCTAGATGAATTGCGGTATCATAAATATGCTCCACAGTAGCTTGCTTTTACTTGATTCCATTTTAATCATCCTCTGTGATCACACAGGTATGTTGCTCCAGAATATGCCATGACAGGGCACCTTCTTGTCAAAAGTGACGTCTACAGTTATGGGGTTGTCTTGCTGGAGCTTTTATCAGGAAGGAAGCCTGTATGCATGTCTGATACCAAGGATCCCGAGAACCTTGTGACTTGGGCTCGTCCTCTGCTATGCCATAAGGAGGGCTTGGAGCGGTTGATTGACCCTTCTCTGAATGGCAATTTCAACTTTGACAATGTAGCTAAAGTGGCATCCATCGCTTCCGTGTGTGTTCACAACGACCAGTCACAGAGGCCATTCATGGGTGAAGTCGTGCAGGCACTGAAGCTCGTTTACAATGACGCAGAGGAGGCTTGCAATGATTCTTACAGCCACAGGGATTCATCATGTGACCCAGATGATGAGTACCAAGGAGGCTTGGCCCTTGACAGTGGTAGTGGCAGCGTTAGCTGGTGGAATAATGGGGCTTCTGGGTGTTCAGACTACCGGAATTCCTCACCATTTATAACCATGGAGTACAGTTCTGGTCGAATAGAAGAAAGCCGTGAGAGTGACCCTCGCTCAGCAGTGTCAATGGGCGCTCAAGTACAATCACCAGCCCTGCAGAATAGATCGGGCCCCTTGCGGAGGAAGAAGAGGAAGCTTACCTCATTTTATTGGTTGAGAGGCAGCATAAGCGAGCATGGGCAGCTGCCTCGCCATTGATCAATAAACTAGTGTTAGGCTGTTAGCTTCAGTTGACTTTGGGATTGAGGCTGGGGGATGTCATTTACCCCTCGTTGATTCTTGCCTCTGGTTAGTGTACAGTTTTCCAACAATCCCGGTGACCCTCTGGTGTGGTGCCATCAGTATAGATGTTTTCATTTGCCTTCTGCTTCCCCAGAAGCAACGAGGATGGGGTTGGCAGATGCTCTCAAATTTTGCAAATTGTGGTTCATTCGTCATGCATCTGATTGTGTAATCTGGGTAGGAAATTTTTTTGCCAGAAATTCTGGGCTTCATGTTGTTGTGCCTTGCTGATGTACTGTTCTGTTAACAATTGAAGTGATCTTCCTCTCATTGGCGAGGTAAAATCATGGCCGTGGTTTTGTGTTTGTGGTTGAGTTCATGGCTTCATGTTGATGCTGGCATCAGATGCCCAGACATAGACGAGTTGATTGCTCCTTCGCTGTGCGTGTGTGTAGCACCCCCATATCTTGATATAAGAAATTACTATGTAACGTTATCGTCAAAGTGAACAAAAATAAATAATAGAAGTAATAATAGAAATCACGAGTAAATAAACTTTAACGGTAATTTACTAAAGAATCAACAGAGGTTGAAATAAATGTTGAAATATGGGATAGCCACGGTATTGAAAACTCAAGTGCTCCCACCCATGTATGATGATATCTCTCCACTGGCGTTTTAACTGAGAATGAAAAGAGCAAATGTGAGATTTGAAAATCTCAGCAAGTACCTAACAACGGTCGCAACACGACGTGAAAAAAGGTTAAGTAAGCAGGCAAGATATGTGAAGGACAAGCAAAGCAAGCAAGCAAACAATTGATACAATTTATGTGCAAAAACCTAGGTTATCGAAAACACTGATACAGATTGGAGATAGAGCTTACAAGAACAGTGACATTAAAGATAAATGTTATTTAGCAATTTATAACGGTGGCACCGGCGATCACTTCCCATATACCCAGTTATACGAGAATAGTCAGGCACGCCATCGTCCTCGACTGTATAACCGCCGACGGGGTGTAATATCCTGAGTAACGAAAATGTACAACCCCCATACGTTACCGGTGGGTGGAAATCTCTCCTATATGTGGATGACCCCAGGCTAGATAACCGTCGTCTGGTCAACCGGAGTAGTTGTTATTTAGTAAGTTATGACAAAGACACTAGCGATTACCTAGAGACCTTATTAGTGTTTTAGGCATCTGAATTCTGAAATCAATCACCGCAAAAAGTTTGTTAGCCGTGCAAAAGATATCACCTGAGGCTAATATCTACTCTTAGGGAGCTAGCATAATGTTTGTGAAGTGTTTGCAACAGCAAGCATCTACCATAACTAGGTCTGGTGCAAACTACTCTTGTTTGTTTATTCATAAAGAAGCTCTTGCATAGCTGCATGGTAATGTGTTATCGATGCTTTGTTGCTGCTATTTGTATTTGATATATTTGCTTACCAATGATTTATTTTCACAATTCTAATTAGTAGGCAGAAGTTGAGAAGCAATGAATGAAACATCGTTGTGAAGTTTCATGGCATTCAGAATTTTTGACATCAGAGTCGGTTTGATCTGGTTCTACACGCAACGCAAATAGTTACCAGCGGCCGGAGAAACTCGCCAGTGCCAGCTGCCTTTTTTAGCATCAGAATATTCTGTACTCGTTATCTAACAAGCCAATTGCCCAATGCTGTGATATTGTAGCTGTATACTGAGATAGTGAGATGTATGCTGCTCTTTCCTGCGCCATTCTGCAATTCTAATTTTACAGATCTCCTGGCTTAAACTCACAACGATGTGACATCGAATTAGAAGATTAAAGGCATCCGCCCGGAGACACTGCGAACTCTCCGCGCGGAGACGGTGTCTGTGCGGAGCTCGGCAAAGATCGGTGAAGACCATGCGAAGTCCTTTGAAGGTTATGCGCAGTCCATCGGTGGTGACATCTACGCGGAGCTCGGCAAAAATCGTGCGAAGTCCTACGGAGATCGTGTGAAAACCTTGACGGAGACCGCGCGAAGTCCCACGAAGACCGGGTGAAGTTCGTCGGAGACGACATCCACGCGGAGCTCGATGAAGACCGTGCGAACTCTCCGCGGAGAAGTCGGAGATGGATGCTCCGTTTCCAGGTGTCAACCATAGAGTAGTCATGTCTGTCGGTGAAGACTTGATCACCGTGCGGTCGGAAATATCACCAAAGTCATGACCGCGGCGTGGTCATGGGTGTCAACGCAACCGATGGTGGGGCGAAAGCTTTAGAGTGTGCGCTCCGTGCAGAATCCCCGCAGAGAGGCTCGACATTCGCCGGTGTTGTTTAGAGGCCGATTCCCTGGTGTAGAGATGATGGTGCGGACATCGCAGTCGACGGTCGTACTAGCGCAAGCATCACGATCGACGGTCGCACCAACGCGAGCATCGCGGTCGACGGTCGCGCCAGCGCGAGCATCGCGGACGATGGTCATGCCGGTGCGAGCGTCATGGTCGTTGCTGTGAGGTACCACCGACTACCGCGTTCTGGACTCGTACATTTCTTTCGTTTGGTTGTCGTCGCTTTCTAGCGCCTTCTTGTGCATTCCCTACAGACGGCGCCAACTGTTGTGGTCACAGACCAAACAGTAAAGAGGAAAACTAATAGAAGAGGAAGAGAGCTAACAGAGAGATGATCTGTGGGAAAATAAATGGACTCACCCCTCTCATACCCCTCTTGAGGGTTTATATGCATGAATAGAGTAGGACCGCTTGATAATTACAAAAAATAAAGATATATTGGTATATTCCTCTATACTATTGAACATATTATATATTGAGCCAGTTACAAGACCTAGTCAAAGGTGTTAGGTCACCCCTACAACACAGCACATATTAAGCCAATAGATATACAAACCAGCAAGTAAAACATGCTAGAGTTCTAGCAGTAATTAGCCTCCACCATCCAACATAACATATTATTATAGAGGTGGTTTGCGTTCAAAGAGTTTCTAGGCCAAACGGGGCAAAAGATTTCTAGTCCCACGGGCAGGTTGATCTGCATTACAATTTAAGATTTAACGTGATGCAAACTGCTTGGCTTAGAAGCACAAACAAAATAATAGTAGTAACTTCAATGATCTATCGCCAGCACACAGCGCAGGCAGCCACCTTCATGCAACAGGTCGAACGCCTTGTTGATATCAGTTAGATTCATGCTGTGAGTAATGTACTCGTCCACCTTGATTTCCTGGAGATGATAGGGAAATTTTGTTGAGATGGACAAACTCCTCCAGCATGTGATTTTTATCCGTTCAAGATAGTATAATACCTTGTTCATGTACTTCTCAACAAGCCATGGAACCTGGGTTCGACTCTTGAAGCCTCCGAAAGCTGTTCCCTTCCAGACACGGCCGGTGACAAGCTGGAATGGTCGTGTAGAGATCTCCTGGCCAGACGCAGCTACACCGACGACGACGGAGGTTCCCCAGCCCTACAGTTATGCCCACAGAAATTAAATCAGTGAAAGCTATATATTTTACTTCGATATGGCTGAAAAACAGGAACAATATAAGAGGTATATAAATGAGAACTTGAAAATATATACACCATATTTCCCTAAAAAAACAGGTATGCACCATATTATTATGCAATACAGTTCCGTTACCTTTCAGCTCAAATATATTTCGTTTATTTAGAAATAGATATTCGATGATAGTATCAAGTCAAGACTGTGAATTGCTTAAGGTATTTATACGAAGCATTGCGAATTAATATGTGAGGTTTGCAATCAATTTGTAACAGTCCACAAAGTTCATAAACATGTTGTAAACACAAGTTACAACTCTAGCTTACCTTGTGGCAGCATTCCAGTGCAGCCCTCATAACAGAAACATTTCCAATGCATTCAAAACTGTAATCCACGCCACCATCTGTAAGGTCAATTATGACCTGTTGGATTGGTTTGTCATGGTCTTTTGGGTTGACAAATTCTGTAACTCCGAAGTTCTTTGCTGCAAACAGGAGCAGCAGAAGAATAAAGAATTAGAAAACGAGCTATTGATCTGCAGAGACAATTTTCATGATGTAATCATGGAATACAGATTTTATTATTAAGTGACAGCATCCAGTACTAAAAGCGATGTGATTAATAAGCAAGGTAACAAGTGCAGCACATTGAGTTTGCAATAAAACATTTGTGTATATATTAGTTTATTACCATGAGACAAAAGAAAAGTAGGTTCTCATGATCTATGGATCTTAATGTGCTACAAAGACCATGTAATTAAATAGAAAGGGTCTCAGGAGTAAAAGGGTAAAAGTTAGTTAATAACTGATCAAAATCTTCTTTCCAATCAAAACGCACCAGTGCTTTAAATACAAGGCTGAAAGATTCAGTAACTATTGATTGAGCATCAAAGTTGCCTTGTGCAATTTAAAAATAAATTATGATGAAAAAAGGAACAAAAAACCTTTGAAACTTCTAGTAGTGGGTGCTGGTTATATCACTTGTATTGTAGAAATCATATGTTAAATTATAACTCAACCAAACATTTATTGAAGATTTCTTTTCCCCACATTAGACTCAAGCAAGCAGTTCCGGCTTCTAGTCAAAGCAATAGAAATTTGGTAACAGGTTCCACAAACAACTTGCACACCAAACAGGCACTCATCTTCTGGCAGAAGACAAGAAAGTGAATCGCTCACTTTCACCAGTTGATAAAAAAAAAACTCATGCAACTTACAAGGAAAATAACAGAATATGAGTTTCAAAGCTTTCAAGGAACCAAAAGTGCAACAAACAGAACTACAGGAATTATAAACCATACCAACATCAAACTTTTTGCTATCAACGTCAATGCCAATAATCCGAGAAGCACCAGCAGATTTCGCCCCCTCAGCAACCTAAAAAAGAAAATTCAAATGTCAAAGCTCTCATTCCAGACTCAGGTATATAAGCATCAAGCATGTGTCAACATATTTAACTTACTGCAAGTCCAACTGTGCCAAGGCCAAAAACAGCAACAATGGAGCCCGCTTCAACCTTTGCAGTATTCCATACTGCTCCAAGACCTAAATGATTGTAAATTGTGAGTTATATAGACAAAGAAATAATACTATTCTTGGAAATTATTAATCACAAGAATGTGAAAATGCTAGACGTAGTGTTTGTTCAGCAAATCAACAGGTGTAAACAATAGTATGGGATTGTATCCAATTTAACCCAAAAGAGTAGGAACCTTGCAGCATTACTACGGTGAGGCTTTCTACATTTATGAAAAAAAACGTATGCATACTTTTTGTTATTTACATAAGGAAACCCTTAACAAAGACACTGGTTTTAGCAAAAGAAAAGAGAATAGAAAAACGACAGCCTTGATGCTAACTGTTGCATTGGTAAAAATAGAGCAATACATTCAAGCAAACAAATCAATAAGCAATATGCAAAGTTTGTTTAGTAGCATTTAAACCTACAGAACGATCCTATGTGATGACAAAACTATACAGCTGATCCATAAGTCATCAGATCTGTACAAGCAAAGTATGGTGCGAAACTATACTAGGTAAACAAAAGTTTAGCCTATATGAGGTCATATACAAGAACCTACCAGTAGAAACACCACAGCCAAGCAGGCAGACTTTTTCTAGAGGTGCCTGTGGGTTGATCTTTGCAACACTGACATCATGCACAACAGTGTACTGGCTGAACGTTGATGTCCCCATGAAATGGTAAATGGGTTTCCCATTTATCGAGAACCGGCTCTTGCGGTCATTCATCATGACGCCTACTCCTGTGGCAGAACGAACTTTACCGCAGAGGTTGGTCTTTCCGCTCTTGCAAAACTTGCATTCTCTGCATTCTGCTTGGTAACAAGGAATGACATGATCCCCAGACTGCACCTCAGTTACTCCTTCGCCGACACTTTCAACAATTCTATTAGCATAAACAAAAGTAAACTTATTAGTACTTAATTATCTTAGCTGGACATGGTCATATATGAAACCTACACAAATCTATATGCTTACCCAGCAGCTTCATGGCCGAGAATGCAGGGAAAGAGACCCTCAGGATCCTGCATAGCAAATAAAATTATTCGTAAGTTTATGACTTGACCACAAGGTCTAGTAAATCTCTACAACATATAGTGGGTATCTAATCAACATTTCCAGGTTTCTAAAAACATTTTCTTTTATCCACAGGTTACCATCAATCTACAGCCATTCCCACCCCATGGAAAGGAAAAATAGGAACAACTCATACAGCGCTAACTAGAAATTGTTATGAATATTGTGTGTGTTGATATGAGACCCAAAGAGTCATATATATAAGAGTACAAGAGAGGATATACTACCATATAGAGATAAGGTATATATGGAATAACAATCCTACTCTATCTCTAATACCTTATCTCTAATACCCTTAACACCCCCCCTCAAATGCAAGGCGTATGCAATAGCATTGCATTTGAAAAAGGGTTAATACTAAAACAAGATAAATCCGAAATCCGAGTCTTGATGATGTCGTCGTTGCGTGCAGTCTTGGAATAAACTGTCAAATCAAGCCGAAGAGGAATAGATAGAAGCATGATGGCGCAGATCGAAACCCGAGACGGCGAGTCGGCGCAGAGCACAAGAAACGCAACGGAGGCGCGGTGCAGAAGAAGCGCGACGGCCGGTGGCGTGAGCACAAGAAGCGCAACGAGGCGGTGCGCGAAGAAGCGCGACGACCTTAAGGCGGCTCTTGTCATGCAAAGAGAAATTCCTACACTTCTATGATGACAATAAATTTGTGGACTCGTGCGGTGAGACGAACTAAAAAAGTAGAAACTACGGATTTTAGATGGACGCAACGGAAGACTCTAAAAAAAATTAAAATTAAAGGCCGGACAGTGCGTGTGTGCAGGCGACAAGTCGATGATCCGGAAGAGGCATATGCACCTGACGGAGGAGATCCTTCAGTTCACCCAGGAAGGATCAAGTAAGAGATGCTAGCCAACAAAACGTCCTCCTCCTTATACATCAAAACCATCTAATCTTATCGAGATGAGGAAACACGGATGGGATCGGCCAGTTGGGGATCGAGCGGAGGCGGTGCGTGGCGGTAGAGCTTCAAGACGCGTGGAGGCGGTGGCCCGGTGAAGCGAGCGACATGGAAAGCACCATGGTGGGCGAGAGCGCAGCCCGCTACTCGTCGTGTAAGCGCGACATGTTGCTCCCGCCGCCCCACCGGCCGCGGAGGTACGGCGGCGGCAAGATGCCGCCGGCACGCAGGCGGCGTGCTGCGGGGCCCACGGTGGCCGGCGGGGCGGCCGGCCGCCGACGGAGGATTGGGACCGTGAGGAGGCCGTAGGGAGATCCATCGGGAGCGCGACGTAGCGCGTTCGGCCGGCCGATGAAGGGTCGCAGTGAGGAGGCCGTAGGAGATCCACTCGGGGCGCCGCCCGGGCATCGACGATCGAACTCCATCTTCGGGTGGCGCACCCGGCGGATGCCGTGGGAAGGCCGCGAGATGCGAGGACCCCGGGCGGGGGCGGGATCGAGCATCCGGCGAGCCGCCCTATCGCGCGCGCTCGAAGGAGACGAGCATGAACGACGCAGCGACGGCGAGCGAGACGACGGCGACAGCAAGGGCAGCGACGGCGTCGAGGAGATGACCGCCCCCAGGAGAGATCCATTCTCCGGGCAAGAACAATGAAGACAAACGGAGGCTAGGTATGGAACCTAGGCTCTGATACCATGTTATGAATATTGTGTGTGTTGATATGAGACCCAAAGGGTCATATATATAAGAGTACAAGAGAGGATATACTACCATATAGAGATAAGGTATATATGGAATAACAATCCTACTCTATCTCTAATACCTTATCTCTAATACCCTTAACAAATCCCCAATTTTTGGTGGCATCACATTTATTTTCCCAGTTCATAATAATCTGGAAGAAACATATAAGCTATTGCAATAATAATTTGCTACGATGTTACATAAGCGCACGATACAGTAAAATAATAATGAAAGGAAAATCCATTCCATTTGGTGCAGTCACTAACTATCAGCACCGGACAAATGATTGGGATTGGGAAGAGCAGTACCAGTGTAAGTGATTAGTTCTTATCTTAGCATATCAAGAAACCTAGATTTGAATAAACACAGCAAGAGTGGGGAAAGAGACCTTGCCGCTCCAGGTGTAGTGGTCGGTGTGGCAGAGGGCGGTGAAGAGGATCTTGACGCGGACCTCGCCGGCCTGCGGCGGCGCCACCTGCACGTCCTCGATCACCTGAGGCTTGTTCGGCTCCCACGCCACCGCCGCTGCACGCACGCACGCACGCATCCACCCAGAATTTCCCACTCCAGATCAAACCAAACATTCCAAGAAACAACAACTAACACACTGTACACCAGATTACTACTACTACTACCACCACCACCACCGACGCAAACTAGAGCACGGCCACCAAGATCAAATAGGTTACCTTTGCAGGTGATGACCTGACCCTGGGTGGAAGAAGCCATTTCTTCCTTGGGTTGGGTAGTAGATGAGATGGATGAGCAGTAGAGAGGCGCAGCGCAGGAGGATGGGAAGGGAATGTGACTGTGAGGTGAGGATGGGGAGTGGAGAAGAAGAGCAGCCGAGCAGAGGAGGTGGAGATGCCGTTTTTGTTGGGTGAATCGGACCGGGCCCACTTTGGGTTTGGGCTCTCCAAACTATTGGGCTAGCCAGCTTACCAGATCCGATCTCAGATTCTTACGGAAGATCCTCGGAAATATAAATATACTAGCCTCGTAGGCGCGGCGTCACGCCGCGCCAGGCACCGTAATCGCGAGAAATTATTTTAAAAAAATCAA
This sequence comes from Bonia amplexicaulis, assembly GCA_036346245.1. Classification (NCBI taxonomy): domain Eukaryota; kingdom Viridiplantae; phylum Streptophyta; class Magnoliopsida; order Poales; family Poaceae; genus Bonia; species Bonia amplexicaulis. The sequence continues at coordinate 17,034 of JAYGGG010000194.1, read as the reverse complement.
AGGGCATATGCATATTTTCGCAAAAAGTAAAGGGTTTTTTTGAAAAAAACGAGGACCTGTACGTAAAAAAAACCGCGGGGGGACCTGTACGTAAAAAAAAGGGACCCGTGTGCAATTTCTGAAAACGCGGGGGGTCATGCTGCAAAACGAAGGGGCCAAAAAAAATCCAAGGACCTTTTCGCGAGAACCAGAGACCTGTACGTAATTTCGGGAAACTACATGATATTGCCTCCCCTGACCGTACGCGATTTGCGTCGCCACGCGCCGGGCGAGCGCGTGCGCGGGGACGACGTGGCCAAGCCCCCGCGCGCAGTTCCTTCCTCGCGTAATAGGGTTTGATTATACACATACCGGGAGTAGAAAAAAAACTTTTCTCTCTCCCTATATATTTATATTTATATATGATATTGAAACAGAGCATTATGATATCTAGGCACTGTGATTTTAAATATGCAAATTCAACCTAATTCTAGATTTTTTTTTGAAAATTTTAGTTCTAGAGTGTATACCAATCTACAACAATGTAATGAAATACATACCTTTGAAAAAAAAACTCAAATTCAAAGTTTTTCGACGATTGTTTATCACATGTTTTGCTGATGTTTTTAGATAATTAGCACATATCTACAATCAAACTATCATAAAAAAACAACTCTAGTTTGAATTTTATTTCAAACTTGTCTGAACCAGTTAGTAAACAAGTTAAGCTTGATATCCAATTTTTTTAAAAAAAAATTTCACACGTGATACCTAAGGGAAATAGCTTTTTAGACCAGGCGTTATGATGCCTCTGTTAATTATACTATATATAGAGAGAGGAAAATAGTTCTACATTCTTTAGAGTATGTACTCTCACTTCTTATATAACACTTCATATATATGAAGTTTTATACAAAATATAAAAATAAAAGTGTTGTTTGTTCGTCAGAAACTATGTCGAGTTCCTGAAGTGAACTAATGAAAACAATTTGGGACTGACTACTTACATCTTCAGGTTCAGAGATTGTGATATATTCATTTACATTTTTATAATTGATGTTTGTTTGTTTTTTTCGATAAGTAGACACACATTCACACCCCACCACATACATACACACACTTATACACTCCCTAAATGGTTGTGATCTGTTCATTTACATTTTTACAAGGATTGTGGAATGTGGATCACACGAACTCGATACATTCCTAATGAACATTTACACTGATTAGATGGCTGAGAACAAGCGTGTAGAGTAGATAGAAAACAAAAGGTTGGTAGCATTTATCAAGCAGTATCTTTGTACTATTTCCACGAGAATGAATACACACACACACAAATGGTACACATACAGTTTCAATGTCGAGTACAATCACTCATGCCAGAAACGGCGGCATGAGGTCCACAATTTCAGAAGCTGAAAGGCAGTTACTCCAATTTGTTGTCAGAGTTGATCTGTTGGGCTAGTAACAGCAGCCCAGCGACGCGACGACGGATAGGACGGTAGAGGCGTAGCCAAGAACAAGCAGTGCTCCCTTGAGTGACTGAGTTGGATGAAAGGGCATGACACAAGTTAGCAGGAGGGCAACTGAAACAGAATTCACATGGAACCTTTTAGTCCAATTTGAAGTCCGAATATATATACTAGTAGAAGAGTATTAGTCTATATATTGAGAAGGCTTGTAACCAGTTTTGTAAGAACAGAAGTAAAAGAAATGGGAGCAACAAGAATGTTTCGTTTGGGCAAAGGCAGGGCTACCAGTTTAGGTCTCTTTCTGCTGAGTAGTGCTTCTCAGTCGCCTCCGGATGCCCAGATGTAACTCCCCCCTTTGTTGCCCTTTCTTGGGCAATCTAGACTTTGTATTGCTTCCTTTCTTCTTAATTGAATGAAACGCCTCTGACGTTTTCGAGAAAAAAAAGCTAGCCAGCAATAAGCAAATGTACCAAAACTAATTCAAGAAATACAAGCATGGATAGAGTGGGTGGCTAGCCTTCTTGAGCTTTCCCTTGCCGTACTGTCCCATAGATTGAAACCTCCTTCCAGCTGACACCAGCCGCTTGCCAAATGCTACGCTATGTAAAGCAAACGACAAGGAACACAATCTTCAATCAAGAAACCATGTTGCATGAAACACAATTGCTGACAATATACAGATGCAACCCGTGCCTGATTTGGTGCTGCCCGTCAGGTAGGGCTCCATTGACGGCAGCTCCTTGGCAAGGCTATTTGATGTCGATGTGTCAGCCATCTCCCATGCCCTTGCAAGATTCAGTAGCAGATCACCCACTTCTTGGCCACACTATCTCTTGGCAAAGAAACAACAACATGGGATGATGCAAGTGCGTGGTTGCATTAAAATCAATCTTTATTAGATGTAATAACTGAGTTCGTTAGTACCTACCTCATCAAGAACAGGCCCATTGGAGAGATCAAATGCCGCATCATTGAGCTTCAAGAAACAACCAAGCAAAACTTGTTGGGTGAAATTAACTAAACTATAATCCCTAATTACAATCCAAACTTGCTGTTATTGCCTCGCTGCTGATATTTGAGTACATTTGTTTGACATTAAGTGGCTAAAATGGCATCTTTAGCAATCATACAGATGAGTTCTTATTGGAACTGGTTGGGGGCTGCTTGGGTCGCGGGGGAGCTGAGAGAGGAATTTGGCCGGGAGAACCAAGCAATCGTACCAAAAAAACAACATCATTTTGAATGAACAAATTATACTACATCTTAAATCAAGGCGGATGTGAGGCGCAAGAGTTGCTTACCACAAGTTCCTGGAGGAGGGGCAGGACAGGCTCCTCATCGGGGCTATCACTGCTAGGAGAGGACGAGGAGGAGGTGATGGGTTTGGGGGAGTTGGAGGAGACGGCGAGGACAGGAGGTGGAAACCGACATCGCTGGAGACGGAAGCGGGAGGAGGAGGCGGGAAGAAACGAGGCGAGAAGTGGGAAGCGGAGGACGGCCGTGGCCATTAGAAAACGGCTATGCTATTTTCGCTTCTTTTTCTGTGTTTTCCCCCTCTCTTTTTTGTTCTACTTTCCATTTTGTTTTTGTTTTGGAAACCCAAAGCTCTAGTTTGTATGCTAGGGCCCACGCTGTCTCTTCGCTTCCGATGGAATTTAGCCCAAATCCAATTTTTCACATCTTTTAATACAGTACACACAGTGACGAAACCAGGAATTAGAAAAACTCAGAGCGAACAGTGGCTCACCTCAGTACCTCACCAGTTCACGGCCGGTGCCCTATAAAATTTCTATGTTCTAAACAAGCCCTCATATAACTACCCTCGTCATGGTGTCATTTGTAGTCTTCTATTTTTGAGGTATCAAATTACATTATTAGTACTGCACATCATTTGACAATTTACATAAAAAATATAGGGAATAAAATTCTCCAACGCAATTCATATAAGGTCATATATAATGGGCTTACATTAGTTGTCTATAGTCTCCGCCACCTAGTATTTTTTCTGATGTGAATGAAAGAGAGTAAAGAGATATAAATTAGTTGTCTACTAACTAGGAGCCCGGTATTGCACAAGAAACAATAAAAAAACAATAAAAAAGCACGCTATTGCACAAAAAACAATAAAAAAGTATTAAAAGACTATACAATCTATAAAGAAAAATAAAAAAACAACTCATTATATAAACTATCTATAAGTAGTATAGATAAATATTATAGATAATATCTATATTGTACATGTCCTAATACAGTTCGCTCGAGGCAGAAGACAGTTGCCAACACAAACATTCGATGAAACGCCACCATGACCACCCATCACTATAATTAATCACTAATTTACACCACAAAGTCATCAACAAATAGTAATAATAGCCAGTTAACCACTAAAACACCTCGTGGGCGTAAACTATAAGCCCAGTACAGCACAGTCTCTAGGCCTCCGGCCTAAGAATGCCATTGACCACGGACAAGCCCACGACGACCCCGAGCGCCTCGGCGCCGGCCACCACCCGGCCTGCACCAGCCCGTCCCCGGCGAGCTCCGCGCCGGCCACCAGCTGCAGCCCCTCCCGGCGACCTCCTCGCCTCCTTCCCCGCCGCCACTACCGTCCCCTTCACCGCCTCCCCGCCGACAGCCGCGGCCTCCACGGCCGCCGCCTCCACCTCCCGCACCGCCTCCGCGGCAGCCTCCTCCGCCCGCTCCAGTTTCTTACGGATGCCGAAGAGCCCGATGCCCGCAGCGTTCGCGGGCGGCGCCGCCCCCGCGGCGGACAGCAGGAGGAGGACCGCCGAGCGACGGTCGAACTGCACGGCGGAGGCGGCGACGCGGTGGCGGCGGTGGGCGGCTGGGGCGGCGTGGAGGACGAGGCTGGAGGCGGTGGAGATGGCCATGGTGGCGAGGGCTTGGTGGTCTCTCTCGGCGTCTGCTCAAGCGTGCGAACAAGTGGTGAGTGGCGCGGAGGCTGTCTAGTGTAATATGTGGTGGTGGTGGACACCGGTGGTTGCCTCCCGCCAACGAGGAGATATGTCACACAAGTGGCTCTCGCTTCTGTTCCTTTCTTTTTTAGAAAAATCTTGCGCCATGTTTTCTTCTAATAATTGTGCGTGTGGCTGCCATTGAATCGATTTTTTAGAGAGAACCTTTTTAAAAAAAGATCTACTTTTGTTTAGTTATTTTAGTGTCTCGTATGTTTTTTTTAAAAATGTCAATCATTTCAAGTCTGAAGAAATAATACATTAAATGTAGGCTGCATTATTAACCGTTTGGTGAAAATGGGATAAATTTGTCTCTGGTCAGTAAATGATCTATACTGATTTTCATGGCTGAAGCTGAGATGAATAGAAGTTCTGAAATTTCCTCCAGAATTTGTCTTGGAATACCCTGGATTTCTGTATGTATGGATATTTGATCTCCACACATGTTTAATCCCTGATGTGACATATGGTCTGTCAGTATTGCAAGTCTGCAGTAAGCCATTGCTTACTGATGATATTTTCAGACCAATACAAGTTCTGAACAATAGACTAATTCCACGATAATGCACCGGATAGCAGCGTAAACTTTACATGAATCCAACAGAAATTCTACTAGATTGATTAGAGTAACAATCATAGCCTTTGAAAAATGCAGTTCCAAGAGAATGGAACCATGGAACACACTGATTACCAGCAACCAAAAAAAAATTCAGTGACAGTTCACTTCATCAAATATACGCCAGATAGCAACAAACAAATTTCCCTTGCGCACAAAGATACATCGGATCTGCGATGCTAATTCAGAAAGATGCATTTCCTTTCCTGCTCTTGCAATGCGCTCCGACGAGTAATCATTCACCGCCTCCTTGGTTGCATGCAATTCGCATTGGAAGGAAGCATTACATACCTACTGCAAGTTTCTCCTATGTGAAGCGAACTCTACTAGTATTTCTTTCCAATGGCCAAGTTGACCCGGATCTCCCTACCTTCTATTTCCTGCAAGATGCGTTATTATTCAGTTCAACTGTGTCCTGCCAATTCGTGTCATTGCAAACTCCGAAAAAATTGCTGTGAACAATGAAGTTCCAAGCAGAATCCTAGTTAAGAAAAATAAAGTTCATTTATGCAAGGATTCAACTGCATGAAAGGACAGGTAAAAAGTAAGTCTTTCAATTCTAGGATGGCATGCAGTATTCATTAATTCAAATAACTTCTCTTGCAATGATAGTGATTCCTACTGCTTAGTAAACACATTTCAACCACTATACATTTATCAGAAATCGTCCAATGGTTCATTTTGCATTTCAAAGCTTGACTAGTCTAGCCTCACTGTTAACTTTTCATAAACGAAGCAGGGCAAAATTGGTGAAAAATGGCATTTACCATTCCATTGAGGGAGGAAAGAGCCTCGTCCATCTCCTCCTTGGTGGAATAGCAAACGAAGCCGTAGCCACGGGACCGGCCGGTGTCGCCGTCGTAGAGCACCCGCGCACCTACCACGTTGCCGCACTGCTGAAAGGCAGTGGTCAGCATCTCCGAGGTGACCGTCCAGGGCAGGTTGCCGACGAAGAGCTTGTGTTCAGTCTCCGGGTACAGCGGCAGCTTCGCCTTCGGCTTGTCAGCGAAGTTCACCCTCATTGTGCGGCCACTGTACATCTGAATGAAGGACTCGAATCCGTCAGGAACTCAGTTGATCGATGACAGAAGAACTGAAGAAGTATGGAAGATGGACTGATAATAGGGGTACTCACGCTGCCGTCGAGGTTCTTGATGACCTGTTCACAGTCTTCAACTGTGCTCATGGTCACAAAGGCGAACCCTCGGCTTCTCCCCGTTGTCCGATCGTACAGCACCTAAAAATGGAGGTGTTGATATCTCAAATTAACCAATGTAGGTCAAGTCTGATGAGCCCTAAACTACTGATGATCAATAGATCAAGTATCCTCCTTGTTCTAGGAACTACTGTTAGTAATATTGAAAGACAGGATTTTTTTAAGTCTCTTGTTTGAGCAATGACGAATGTGTAATGTGTTACAATATGTCTCACTACATGGCCTTTGAGGCAGATTAACTTGTGGATTTTGGAACGTCACTGATTCTGACGACTGGATTTGTTGGTTAACATAACCACTGGCTCCATATACAAGTATGCAATTTGCAGAGACACGTGAAAATTGAACTGTTTGAGAAGTCATACTACGTAAGTACATATAAAATCAAACCTAACAGTACTACCTTATGAGAACTTCAGATTGATTCACCTGCAGAGTTTCTTTTTCCCTAAAATTTTGACAGAAGCAGCTACGGACTGTGGTTGCTGAGTATTGAGTGAATTGTATTGTTAGTACTGTACAACGACAGTTTGATTCATCCAATCCAATCGTACAAGAGTAAACATTTATGTGCTAGAATGTACAGGTGCGGTATCAAAATGCACACTTCGATATTATTTGCTAAATCATGAGGTTTTTTGCACAAGCAAAAGTTTACTAAAAACTCCATTTTTAGCAAACAGTACACCTACCTCGACCATCTCCGGGCTGGCGTACTCCTGCACGATGCCGGCAAGCTGCGCGCTGTCGCAGTTGTACGGCAGGTTCCCGAAGTACAGCTTGGTGGTGCTGCTGTCCGCCTCCGACGCGCCGCCATCCGAGCTGGCCTCCACGACACCACCCTGCTCCTCCTCCTCCTCCTCTTCTTGCACAACCTCGTCTTGCTCTTCCTCTTGCAACTGTGCCTCGACTTCCTCTACCTCTTCCTCCTGCTCCTCGACAGTCGTGGCCGCGGCCTCCTCCTGAGACACCATCGCGGTGACCTCGAGCACGCGCCTCCGCGCCACCGGCAGGACGGGCGCGGCGATGTGGTCGGAGAGGAGGCGGTGGTGGTGCGCGCGCGCCGGGCGGGGGAACACGGACGCGTACTGGAGCTGATGCTGCGTCCCGGCGGCGTCGGCCGGGAGCTTGGGACTGGGGAGGCGCAGCGCCGCGTGCGCCGTGGAGAGGTAGGAGTTGGCCATGGCGTCCGGCAAGGCGAGGGAGAGGGAGGGAGGTAGTAGCAAGACAAGTCGGTGTAGTAGCGCGGCGAGGCTCCCGCTGTGCGATGTGGAGGGCACAAGGCCAGTGGGAAGGGATGATGGAAAAAGAGGGGATAAGGGGGCCATTGACACGTGGGTCCTTCAATGTGGTCCTGGTTCGGAGTTATTCCTTCTAATGAGATTCTTGTCTTTTTTTTTTTTTGTGTGAGTGACCGCGCGTGTTTAGTTGGTCTTTCTGGTGTAGCGTCGCAAAAAGTCTTACTCCCACTGATATAAGTCCTATATATATATGTCTAAAAAATATATTAGTTAAGTAATATTTAATAAATTGCATCATAATTAGTCTTATTAGATAGGTATAGTACCGTCCTTTTCTATTAGAGACAAATATAATACAATTTCATTAAATACTATTTAAATAATATACATTATAGGTATACGTGTCCGAGTTATATTATAGAGTAGAGGAAATATTCAAGTTACCTGTCTACCCGTTTGCCATTTATTTGCTCCATTCTTTTTGGCTCAGATTTTGACTTATCATTTCCTGCTATAATAATCAGAATTTAAAAACCATAAACCAAAAGCTAAAGCTACAGCCAATAAAGAAATACAAAGTAGGAAAATGAGTAAGCAATCAAATGAACAAAAATATGAAAATAAATACATATATACATATATATATACACACACATGATTATACGTAAATATGTGTATCTAAAATAAAAAAAAATGTTTTCGGCCTAGCCAAGCAAGCCTGTCCCATTTGTCCTTCTTCCTCCTTCTGCTTCAGCGAAGCCGAAGCCGAAGCCTCGCCGCTCCGATGCCGTTTACCCCCTCGCCGCGTCCGTGAAGCCCCTGGTGCCACGTTCGTACTGGCTCTTGTCATCTCTTCCTAACTCCTGCAAAGATCGTGGTACGTCCCTCACCACCTCGCCTGCACGCTCGTTCTTCTGGCAGAGCTTTCTCCTCTCCCTCCCCATCCTCGCGCAGGCGATGCTCGAACCTCCTTACTACTCCCACCGCCTCTCTTCACCTTTAAAACTCAATTGCATTCACTGAGAGCTCCGCACGCACTCCTAAACACACATCAGAACCACCCAATCAAGCTCTCGCTCACCGTAGTGCAGTCGACGACCTCCCCTGAGCCTGGTGAGCCCTAAACCAAATCTTCTTCATCTCTCAGTTAAAACTCAATTGCATTCGCTAACAGAGTCTTCTTTGCTTCCTGATCACGCTGGTGAACTCGCTTTGTCATGAGCATTTCTTTGGAGCTCTGGCACCGTGAGCATCCGCTAGCCGTAGAACCCTCTCCGTGGATAGCTGTCATGGGGAGTCTTCAGCCCAAACCACCACCTCTACCGTGAATCTTGTGTCTTGTAGATGATCAAGCCACTCCCAACCTCGCCAGAGAGCCACTGGAAAGCCCTAACACCGCAGTGAAGCCCACAACCTTCTCTCTTGTCACCGGCCACAACCACCCATCTCCATACCTCCCAAAACCCTAAAATGGATTCGCCTTTCCCAGAGGAGCCCAACCATGTTTTCCCCAACCGCCTTTGAGCCTCGCCGGCGCTGGACCAGAAAGTCGGCCGCTCTCTATTTTTCCGCAGGGGAGAGGCGACCGGAGGTTGAAGACGCTGGCGTGGCTACATCCTCACCGTCCGTGAGGCGGGCATTGGCTGCCCTGTGCGCGTGTTCGGTCGGCTATTTCGGCCGCACATTAAGTGGGCCGAGCCAGTCGACCCGTTCAGCTGTTTGAATTAAACCCCGCTCGTGTACACTGTTCCTCGTTGGCCAGCCCATCGCTGTAGCAATCACTATTCATCGAACCCTAAAAATTCAATAATACCCCATTTCGATCGTTTCGACACCACGAATCCACTTTTGGCCTCGATTTCACCAAACCAAGCTCCAATAAAATCCAAACCAACTCCATTTGGTTTGTATTGAATTTTACTTCTTTTTATTTTATTTACTTTCCTAGCTTGATTAATTTCGAGCACGGACCTCTTATTATTTTATGTGTTTGTGCTAACTCCTGAGTTTTCAGAGGCAATCGTGCAATAACCAAAGCTGGGCATTGAAGTGTACAAGGCAGTAGAGTTCGTAGAATAGTAAGGCAAGTTACAAGTTTTTGATCATATTGAATCCCATAAAATTCATATTATTTAATTTTATTATTTACATTGTTGTTATTTATGCAATGTTATTTAATTAAAGTAAATGTCTAGAATGACATGCAAATTAGTTATATCATACCATTGAAAAATGCCCTGTTTAATTTGAGTCCATATTCACCTTGACAACCTTAGTAATATTTAATTATTATATAAATAATATTAGAATGACTCATCCAAAATGTTTGTACTACTAAGTGACTTTGGCATTTGACCGGTAGATGTATTTAAACGGTACTCGGATAGGGATGCATCGTGGAAAGCCACTAGATAGTTGGAGACCTTACCCTAGGGAGAAGGCTTGAGTAGAAGTGTGGCAGTGCCATAGAGCACTGAGGATCTAGGTGTGGTTGGCTATCTCGTGGTGAAAAGTAAGGACTGGAATCTTATGCTGAGTAAAAGATACAGTGATCACTCAACCGCAAGTGTTGACTTGTCAACCCTGGCCTAGTAACTGCTCAACTCGATTGAATCTCTACAGGAGGTAGAAGTGAAGGGGCGTGGTATGAAAACGGTAAAAACCATACTTAACAACGGTAGGTCCTCTCAAATCAGGCAGGGGTATTTCGCATTGGCCCGTGGATACCCAAGTTTGTATGGTGTATAACCTATCGGGTTTATGTTATATAAAGAATTGAGCAATGAAAAGCTTTGTTTTCTCAACTCAATCGCACTTCAGCTAAAACGTGTCTATAGCTTGACATTGAGAGTTTGAGAAATATTGTGAGTAAAGCTGGGCAACTCTGCAGAGTGAAAAAAATAGTATTTGAATATGTCGTGCTTCCGGTAAATGAAATTGCGTTTGTTTGGTGATTCCAACAGCAAGGTATAAGTAGATTTTTGTATGTTTTAATCTGTGTAAGCTGAGAAATCAACTGTTGAAAAACCTGCTTATTCTTAAGAAGCTATTGTCTTACGATTTCTTATTTACAAATGATTGTAAATAAAATTGCATCAACTCTCAGTAATAAAATCAGTATATTCCATTCCATTGAATAACCTTGCATACAGATATGTTAGGATTTACTCTTGTGATTTGTTGGGTATAACTGTACTCATTATTTGCTAAACAACAAACAAAAGATCAATAGGATGAACAAGATGTTGATGAAGTTCCAGAAGAACCCTACTAAGTCGTCGATTACTGGTTTTAGATCTTAGCCGCGCTTAAGCTTGTTTGTGTAGTCTTTCTTATGTAATGTAAGATAACTTTGAACTTGTATGACCGCTACGTCAAAACTAGATTTTTAAACCATATTTCTATAATAAAGTTTGATTTTTTTGTTGTAAATATGTGTTGTTGTGATACATACATATACAATACTCCGCAATTGAACAGTTCTCATCAGTTACGGGGATTACAAACACCTCCATAAATATGGGAGTAACATTCAAGGCATGGATGATCATCAATTACCTGTCCCACTGCGTGCTTCCACACAAGCAGGAGCTCCGGCGCCGCCTCCACGGCCCGCGGCCGCGGCTATCCTGCCTCCGGCCCGGCGACAGATCCGCCCTCCACTTCTCGAGCGTCAGCTCCAGCTTCCTCTGCTCGACAGCGGCGCCCCTAGCGTCCAGCTGCCCGGAGTGCTCGCCGAACGACGCTGGCTGTCGGCACTCGTCGTCCAGCTCCTCCGCCTCGGTGTCCTCGGCGATCTTGCAGAGCGACGCCGGCCTCTTCATCACGAGGTCCTTCACGGCGAACGCGTCTGGGGAGTCGGGCGCGCTGTAGAGGGGCACGGTGTGCGTGTGGGTGGCGTCCAGCAGCACCACCGCCACGTTCACGATGCCCTGCGGCCGCAGCGACCGCGGGCGCCGGAGCTGCAGCGCCGCCACCTGCCGGCCGGTGGTCCCGTGGTTGGACGACATCGCCCCAGAGGGGCGCACGAACGCGCTCACCACGATCCGCGTGCGGCCGAGGACGGGGTCGGCGCCGAGTCTCCGCGCCGCGCGCGCCTCGACGGTGACGGCGGCCGTGTCGGATTGCAGGAAGCCGGGGTCGACGCGGAACAGGAACTTGTCGTTCCACGTGGGGTCGGCGCCGCCGGCGCGGTCCACGTCGGTGCGCAGCTTGTGCGCCTCGTCAACCCACGCCACGGCGTACGCGCGCACCGAGCGGCCGAGGCGGTGGTGCAGGTCCTGCGCGGAGATGACGGTTACCTCCAGCAGGTGGTGCGGGGACGGCGGCGGCGACTCCGAGCAGTCGTCGCCGTGCCCGCCGCCCGCCGACATCGCGCCGGCCGGAGATGGAGACGTCAAACGCGAGACAAGGCAAATCAAGAAGGAAACAGCAAGCTGAGACGTACGTCGGCGTCCAAGAGGAGGGAAATTAAAGGGTGAGGTGATGACAGGGTGCAGGCCAAGTTTAGGGTGCTATTGCTTGCGAGTTGGCTACAGCGCTGCAGCTTGTATACTCGCTCTGTTCTCTTTTCTTTTCTTTTCTTTTTTATCTAACATCGTAGGATCCACGCTGTCAAACATCTTTGACTGCCAGTATATTTAACTTTCTGGATTATCTATATAAAAATTATATTATTAGATTCATTATTAAAAATACTTTCGTAATAACTAGTGTTTCTATGCTTTTTTTCAATAGGCCTACACAAATTTTAAAGCACTTCAAAGGAGTAAATAGCACCCATCTATTCTTGATTTATACTTTAGTATTTATGTAGTTTACTATTAGATGAAACATAATTTTATTAGTATATCTGTGTAAATGTATAAAAAGTTCGCATTAAAGTGGCATCTCAGGTAGGATTCCTTTCTTATTTGGAAGGTGTGCTCTCATGTCGTACAGATCAGCATAGCACAGTATTTCATTTCCTATTTTTTTTTCTTGGTCTCACATATATGCATGTGATATTTGGAAGGAACGAGGAAAATTACAACGCTTAATTGGTGCAATGGGAGAAATGAACGGGGTGATAAAAATGGAAGTAAGCCTGTAAAACTGGAACGGGGAGAGCCTCTCACATCGCACGAGTTGTTTCTGTTTCGGTTACCGTAGCGCGCAGAAACCGACCAAAACCTCCAGATTGCATCAGGACTGTGGGCTATTCTTTTTCTTCAAAGGTAGAAGCCTTTTGATTTTTGCTATAATATCTAATTTTTACATAGAGTATTTTCTCAAGACGAGGTCTACAAGTTAAACGATCTACACGTTAAAAATCCAATATCTATACCAGCCAAAATCTCAAGTAAGTATCTCTCTCCGTAATATGTACCGTAAACAACCAAAATTCAAAAATTTCAGCCAAAAACCATAAACCGCAGCCGCGCCAAACATGGCACGGCTCATCCCACTACTTTCAGATTTACCTTCTGCCTTCTGTTTTTCTGATTTATTATTCTTTTATTTTATTTTTTTCTGGTCTTTTTGTTTTTTTAGATTTTTTGTATTTTTTTCGTATTCATTCGTATTGTACGTGATAGGCTAACCTATTTTTTTATTTTTTAAATTTAATTATACCAAATAAACCACTATTAACTATAACAAAAAAATCAGCTAATTAGCCATGGTCGACCATCTCAAAATAGAGAGCAGCTGCTAACTCGCTTCTACACGACACTAGGCCTTGATGCGCACAGCGGCCGGCGAGAAAAACCGTCACATATGATACGAGTCAAGGCAATGACGCGCTTCCACCATCCTCAGCTCTGCAGCACCATTTTAATCTTGTTCTGTTCTGTCATGTGAACGAGCTACATGAACGGACATACTGTTATATTTTGTGATCTTAATCTGATCTAGTTCAATCATTTTTAGTCAGGTTCGGTCACTATTGGTCTTTTTGACCGTTTGAAGAGTTCGATCAGATTTTGCTTAAGCAATGCTAATTGGTCAAATATTATGATTAGGATCATCTTTGTGTCCTAGATGGATTTTGCACCGACTGGAGTCAGACGTGGCTACTTGAGATGCTTTCGACTACAATTCTTGTTCGTTATCTGTTGAGACTCTCTAAGTGAAGTGTTGTTCTTATCTTTGAGAAGGTTATTGTTTCTGGTTTCCGATAGGTCTCTATTTCGTTGCCGAATAGAACTATGTTCCTTTCTCTATTAGGAACCCTTATTTCCTAACCTATATATGTACCCATATAGTCGCACAGTTGAGATACGTCTCGTACTTATAATCTCTCCTCATATAGTGAATTCCGCATTCGTATATCCGTGGTTTTTCCCGAAAGGGTATTTCACATTATATCTATGTCTCTCGTTCTTTTGATCATCTATTTTTGTCATGTGTTTTATAACAAGTGGTATCAGAACTCCAGGTTCAAAATTAAAACCGTTGCCTCGGAAGGAGGAGACTCCCTGGCTTGCCATCGCACAGATAAGATGGCCTTACACGCCACCAAGGCGCAGCATCAAGGACTCACCTCAATTCTGCCACACTGGACTCCATACTGAGCGTTGACCCACGCTTTACCTCTGCGACTGTTCCAATGTCAGGTTCACCATCTCTATTTCTCGTGCTGTCCAACGCCATGTACTTGTGTCATACTGCGCCATCTTCGTTGACGATTTTCTGCCTCAGTCGATTGTCATTTTTCATCAAGAAAATTGTCTCAGCTCTGCATATTTTTTTGTTGAAGGTGAAATTCATTACAATTCAGACCATTTATGCCTATTATTGGTGGCATAATAATCGTTGACGATTTTTTCAATGATCCGTCATCTATTACGAGTTACTACGGTAAGATCCGTATATATAGAGTCTAAGGTGGAATTGCAGGCTTTCAACATAATTTGGGTTACGTTTGATTGAGGAGACTTTAAAGAAAAAATCAGTTGTGGGGACAACTGAATTTAGCGTTTCGATCACTGTTTAGATATGTTGCAATTTGGATGCTTGCGCGGACATCATGGAGGAGTTTCTTGCATTTTCTTTTTCGCAATAGTAGGAATTCGGCTCAAAGTAGAGATTGTTGTATTTTATGATCCGAATCTGATCAAGTCCGACCATTGTTGGTCTTTCCGACCGCTTGAAAAGTCCAAACAGATTTTGCTCAAGCAATATGAGCTGGTCAGATGTTATGATTAGAATCATCTTCGTGCCCATGATGGACTCTACATCGACTAGAGTCAGACGTTATTGCTTGAGACGATTCCAACTATAACTCTTCACTGTTATCTTCTACAACTCTATGAGTAGAGTGTTGTTCTTATCTTCGAAAAAGTTACTATTCTAGTTTTTGATAGGTCTATGTTTTGTCACCGGCTAGGACTCTGTTCCGTTATCCGTTATGACTCTTATTTCCTAGAATATATATACACATACATACATACATATACATATATATACACATACATATATACACATAAATATATATACACATACATAAATACACATACATATATACACATACATATATATACATATATACACACACACATATATACATATTCCATGATTATTGGTTACCACTGCCATTGAGTACAATTATCATATTATTGATGCTTGCCTGGTTACTATCATATCACTCATACTTGTCTGGTTACTATCATATCACTAAAGCTTACCTGATTACTATCATATCACTAAAACTTATCTGGTTATTATCATATCACTAAAACTTATCTGGTTATTATCATATTACACAAGCTTGCCTGGTTACTATCATATCGTTAAAGCTTACCTGGTTATTATCATATCGCTAATGCTTATCTGGTTATTATTATATCACTAATGCTTACCTGGTTATTATCATATCACTAATGCTTACATAGTTGGTTATACACTTCTACTATTGTATTCATATCATGGTGTTCTAGGTTATCTTGTTTCACATGCTTTTATGTTTATTGGAATACTCAGTTAATAATGTTCTAGAATTCATGCTTTTACTTAGTGTTTTAAAATTCATGCTTAAATCATTAATAAGGGTAGCATATGAATATATTTCAAATTTAGGTTTAAACCATTAGAAATCTTTTAACGGTATGGTTGCTATGTTTATTTTTCCTGATATCTTGGTCCATTACTCGTATGATTTCATATGTGTCATGACTGATATATATAATACATGTTAATCCAACTAATAATCACTCATCACGTAATAAAACTTAGATAGTTGTCAACCCTTATATGAGCTATATTATAATAACTTCTTTAGAATAATTCTTATATCACTGTCACTATATTATCAATCCAGACCGTGACCGTCCTCATATCAGGAATCATGTTTCTCTATATTACAACCTCGCACCGGACAGACCGGCAACAAGGCTACGACACGGCAATATTTAACCCCTCCAGCCGACGCATCAAACAATACACACCAGCAGTTCATCATAGCTGCATATAGAGCACACAAGAGAGCAGCCAGGTAAACTAATTGTAAACAGAGTGGAGATCCACATAAACAATTCTAGAAAGATTCAACATTAAAAACTCAAGGATTAACATCCAGGATGTGATGAGATAACATAAAGTCTGCCTCTCAAAGACTTAGAAACATAGAATTTCGGTAGAAGCAACAAAACGCTAGTTTGATGATCCCAGGGCTCCGCTTAGCATAGCAGGTGAAGAGCAGACCTAGTTGGCGCCAGCAGCAGCTCCCTTGTTCCTTGGTGCAGCCTCAGTTCCTGAAATACATTTGCAAGACAGTGTTTTTTAGTAAAAAAAAGTCAATAATCAGAGGACCTCACAACATAATAACAGGAGAAAAAGCAAACAGAAATATACCCTCTCTGAAGTTGCTCTTGAACCTCCGGGGCAGGTGACGAAGGTACCTCATTCTCCCAGTGCCAGTAGTCTTCCTCCGAATGGCCTTCATGCTCCAGTTGTCTGTTTTACAAAAATCGTGGTGATCAGAATTACATATCAGAGGGAGTAGGATCTATCAAACTCACTGCTGTAAGCAGCGAAATGTGTGAGCTGTGCTTAGAAATTCTAAAACAAACAACAGACATCAACTCATAGAGCATCACATCCAAGAATCAACAGTAAATAGAGCCAAAAAAAATTAACATAACAGGGCCTTAAAGGAAAGATGCAGTCACAATATCAAGAATATATACTGGAAATACAAAGACAGAGCCATATGCCATAGTACAACCAAGGATACCGCTGCCTATTAACTAGTTGCTGTAAGCCTGTAACTCTGAACAGAGTGCAACAGAGCATGAAAGATAACAGTTCAATTTGTGTAACTCTTTCTATCGAGAACTTTTAAATTCATTAAATATCTTGCTCATGGTCCGAACCTACTACGCATCACAGCAAAAGAGAGCTAATCACGATGAAGGTTCAGATTAACATTATAACATAGAGTCGTATGATTCTATTCAGAGATCAAGACAAACCCGGCCCACATCCAATCAGAGAGTTAGCATGCGATTCAAGACGATAGCAGTATTACTACGAAACTACGCATGAGTGATGTAAA
>JAYGGG010000258.1:0-221294 GCA_036346245.1 Bonia amplexicaulis | reverse complement strand
TATTTGATTCATTTGCACTCTAGAAATAGGGCTATATTTTTATTTTTTAAAAAAAATCGAAAAGGCAACAGTGCTAGTGCTACATATTTATCATGCGTGCGTCTACTTACATTGAATTTACAATGTAGTGCGGAGTGTAGTTGAACGCCCTTCGAAGGGGAGCCATCAACCATGTTTAATGGCAGTCGAAGATGCTACGTGCCACGTTTCACCTTTATATATTGGAGCTAAGAGATAAAAGAACTGCAGAAATTTAGCGCTACCCCTAGGCTGTTCGTACTGCCTGCAGGGAGGAAAACTCCACGGATATATAGGTTTTGCTGCTAGCAACTCATGAGCTATTTAGTAAGCATGATGAGCTGCTTGCGTTACTCTTATGTAGTTGCAGGCTTGCGAGGTATCGGGACTGCATACATTAGCCAGGTTGCTCCAACAGGTGGCAAGTGAAGTAATGGTTGTCGTGGATGGAGATCTAAAGATTATCGAAGAACGAAGATACTAAAGATGAAAAATAGTGGTATATGAAACAAAAAAATTTGAAAGGTTACAAAATCTGCTCAGACAGAGAAAATATCTTTAGATGTTCAAGAGTAGTATCAGTATCTCAGTTTACCTTTGTCTATTAAATTGGATAGTTTCAGGTGACTGGTGCACCCAGTCTGGTGGGATGCTTCTGTAGACTCAAGGGTGAGTGCAGGCTATTGTGCCTGTATTATGGTTTTTTTTTTTTGCTTTGGAATCTTGTAGATTTGGCTCCTGATAATAGAAATAGGAATTTCCAGCTCAAAAAACAATTCGTCGTACAGTAATTATCCCAAGTACGTAACTGGTAATTTAGCACCTACTAAGACTGGAGAGGGATGTTTAACCTGTTAGAAATGTGGGCAATATTTTAATTCCAAATTTTACTAAGAGACAAATACAATAAACTAGTGATGCAATACTGACTACTAACAGCAGGCTACTCATCATACTTCAGAATATACTCAAATATATTAACAAAGTCGCACGTGCACGCCGAACGACTTACTAGTTAGCCCGATGAAGAATGTGAAGCCGCAGCTTGACGCAGGCGTAACGTAGATGACGCAGCGCGAGTGCGGTCACAGCAGATGCGTTGCCCAGAAACCTTATTGTGAGAGACCACGTGAGAGGTCCTCCCAGGTTGTGGTGAGTAATTGACAAAGTGTGCGGAAAGTTTGCGCTTTGGATCACCGTGTTTGCCTGCACTTTTCGAACTACCGCAGCAGTGTTCAGCGATTACTACCGCGGTACTTCCTACCGGAGAGCGGAACTACCTACCGTGTGAGTAATGTAACAGTCAGGGCATAAAATCTGGGTTTGGTTTGATCATTGTGGTGATTATGGTTTATGGTTATTCCATTATCTCGAGCGGTGCTATGTGATATGTTTCTATGCCCCGTGTTGGTCCGCAGGACGCCGAGGCGGAGTCGTGGCGAGACACGAGGTGACCGGACTAGGCGCAGGTGGCGCTGAGGTCAGAACGGTCGGGATGTGTCGAAGACGGCGGAGACTCGTGGTGGTTGCGAGGCTTGGAGACAAGGAGCGCGGAAGTTTCCCGGAAGGTGCAGGAGGGGCGAAATGGTCATTTCGCGAGGCTGCACAAGTGGGAGCGGCTCTGTTCGGGTTTAGCCGGCCAAACGGGTGGAGACCCGTTAGCCAAGGGCTATAAATAGAGGTGAGGGGCTGCATGACCCTTCAGGCATTCCAAGGAATTGAGAGAGAGCTAGGGTTTGCTAGAGTCAAAAGAACCTTTGAGAGGTTGTTTTGCTTTAGGCTTTAGTGGGTGAGAGTGGTTGTGGGCAGCAGGTTTGCCTCCCACGCCCTCCCTCCTCTCTGTATGCCTCCCAAGAACTAGGGAGAGTTCTTGGTGATTTTGAGGATTGAGAGAGTGGAGATGAGTTGAGAGTCTTGTAATCCTTCTTCTTGTTCGAATGTACATGCGTATCGGGACTCCTTGTACTCATCTTTTGATTTGGAATGAAAATCAAGTTTTCATATGTTCGTGCTCTCTGCTCTTCGCTTCTCCTTTTGGGCGATTTCTTGATTCTCGATTTCCGTGTTGTTTCTTGCCCGGGAGGTGCAAAATGGGTTGCTCTATGATGGGATAGTGCCTCAAGGTCATTTGATTGAGTTTTCCCAAGAGCAAATCAAGTTTAATTTCAGATTTGGTGTTTTGAGGCCTCCTGCTCATTTTAGGGTTTTGGAAAATCTCGCCTGTTTTTGTGATGGCATGAAAGTTGGCTAGTAGAGTCCAAGTGGCTATTGCTAACATACCCTCAGTCTCTTGGCCAAAGGATCAAAGATTTGTTGGAATTTTGGATTTTTGGACAACCCTCTGTAATTTTCAAGTTTTTATCTTTTCTTTTGATTCTCTAAGGAAATCTTGAAATTGGTTCTTGGCTTGTCCTTCTAGGAATTTCCTTGCTATCCTAAAAGTTTCCAAAGCCAAGAATCCAAGAACCTTGCGAATTTCTCAGATTTCAGATTTCTGCGCGTCTTTGTTTTGGTGCAAGACTACCTCTCCTCGAGAGGTACTACCGCTCAAAGGTACTACCACATTTTCAACAATGCAGACTACCGCTCACGCGTAACAGCCCGAAATTTGCTTTTCTTCCTGGATTTGATTTGATCTTCCAACTGTGTTTTCCAAAGAGTTTCTATCTCATTGCGAGTACTTGAGGGGAGGATTTTAATTTTTGAAGGCACCATTCACCCCCCTCTGTTGCCATTTCGGTCCTACAATTGGTATCAGAGCCGGTTAGCTCTTCTTGATAGATCTTTAACCGGTCTCAAGAGCCATGGCGACGGACAAGTACTCGACCAAGCCCCCGATCTTCGATGGGATGGATTTTTCATTCTGGAAGAGTCGGATGGAGACCTACATACAGGCTCAGGGCTACGCCATCTTGCGAAAGGTCAAGGTCCAGTTTGTTGTTCCCACCGATGAGAACATCAATGCCGGGAATATGGCTGATGTTGAGGCAAACGCAAGGGCGAGGAACATTATCATTCAGGGGTTGAGCAGAAGCGAATTTGATCGCATCTCTGTAACATCCTGAAAAATCTAAAGGACTGAAAAATAAATATTGTGAATTATTCTGTGAATGCTTTGCTTTGAGTTTGGTTTTCTGTGAGTGCCTTCTAGAAAAATTTGGTTCAGGTCCCTAATTATTAAGTATTAAGGAAATCCACCCTATTAATTAAACAGGGGTTTCTAATTCTGAATTCGAATCTGAAAAGATGATCCATAAGAAAATTTACAAAAGTTAGTATAAATAAGTTTATCAAAGTGCCAAAGGTATGTGTTTGTGCACAAAATAGTTATATCACAAAATTTATAAAAGAAAAGAGGAGAAAAATAAAAAAGAAAAGAAATGGGTCCGGTTATGGACCCAAAGTTTTAAATATATGACCACCTTAGTGGGAAATAATTTTATTAAACCCAAAACCTGTCTAGGGACTTCTGTGAATTTTTCTAGAATTTTTGGGTGTGAATTCATATTTTCTGGAAATTTCTGGAAAATTCAAAAATCAGAAATAGAATCTCAAACCCCGGCCGACGCGGGCGGCCGATTCGCCACGCCGCCCGGATCCGCCCTCCCTCTCCCTCGGCCGACGCGTCCGGTCTAGATGGCGCCACGTCCCACCCGGCGCCATCTCGCCGCCCACGCGATCCTCCCCGCCCGCCTCTCACCGCTAGCGGGCCCCACATGTCGGCGCTTTTTCCTTTCTTCCTCCTCAAGGCGCTTAGACCCCTCTCGGCAGTGCGGCGACCATGCTGGGATCCCGCAGAGGGGCGAATGGGAAAAGATCGCCACGACGCCCACAAACCCCGCCGCCCCTCCGCCGCCTGTGGTCGCCGGCCGCCAACCGCCATGCGGCCGCCGCCTGCGCCTTGCTCCACCGGGCAGTTTTGGCCGGCTATAAAAGCGGGAAGCAACCCAAAAGGATCGCTGCCACCCTCATCATTTCCCGCCCAATTGCCCTCAAAAGCCACCCGAGCGCCGGCGATTTCCTTTCTTCCCAACTCCGCCCGGTCCTCGCCGCAATTCCACCGATCCTCGCCGGGGAGCTCGATTCCTTGCTCCCACACCATCTCCACTGTCGCCAAGGTGTTGCCGGCCTCCCGAGCTCCTCGCCGACCGTAGCTCGTCGGCCGTGAGCCTCCCGAGCCGCCGCCGCACGACGACGACGACCCTTCTCCCACGATCCCGACCCTCCCGACACGGCTAGAACCTTCACCACGGTGCCAAGAACGCGCTTTGGCACTCCGGACCTCGTCGGGCCTCCCTCGCGGCGACGACCACCGCCTCCCTCGGCCTCGAGCCGCCTCGCCGCCGCCCCCACGTATACCTTAAGGGTATATTTGCCCTATAGGGGTGAGTAAAACCCGAGCGGCGACTTGGCTATCGCCGCCACTCTCTTCCCTCCCCGCTCCCTGCTGCTCGAGCCCCGCCACGCAGCGCCTTGAGGTGAGCTATTTTTTTAAACCGACACCGACAAGGGTCCCACCGTCGGCGCCCACCGACCCGCCCCATCGATCGCTGGGACCCGCTTGTCGCTGGCGCAGACCGCGCCACTACCGGCGGGCCCACTGTCGGCCGCCGAGAGGCCAGCGCCATCGCCGCCTCGCCCCACGCAGTCATCGCCGCTGGCCTGGTGACACGACGAAGGGCCCCATTGTCGAATTTATTATTTTTGATATTTGTTTAAACCGAAAGCATTCAAATATGCATAACTTATCCATTTTAACTCCAAATTTAGTGAAACCAATTTCTAAATTCATCTAAATTCAAGGACTACCTAATGGGACCAGAACCAATATTTTTGAAGCTTGTTTGGATTTTTGTTGTGATATTTTTTGGATGATGTGCTTACTTTTGCCCGGTTTTTAGCATACGTAAATTAGCGTTTGAAGCTCAAGAAGAGGAAGCTGCTACTGCTGTAGAATCCAACGTTCAAAACCCAGACCTCAGTAACCAAGGCGAGTCAATGCTTTGATCATTTTGAGCCTACCTCTTCAGTAAAGTATTTTGGTTCAAGTTATTACAAATTGCATGCTTATTATATATTTTGCAATACATGGTAATTTCAAGTTCTAGTTATATGTCCATGCTCTCTTTGTTTTTATGCCTCATTTCCGTTATACTTTGCTATGAGATCCTTGTCACCCTAGGAAAAGTAGTAATACTACTCTTTTGGAAATAAGTCCCTAAGTAATTACGCCATGCTTAGTACTGTTTGTCTAGTCGAGGTGTGAGAGCACCCCATATCACATTTTGAACATAAGAAAGATTTTGTTGGGCAGTCATCATGGGGATGGTCAATGAAGGGTGGTTAAAAGTATTTTATGCTTTTTAAAGAATCACACATGCTTATATATCTAGGCGGATGGTTCGCGGGTGTGAATGTTTTAAATGGAATTGTGGTAGAACCGCCTAGATAAACATTAAGGACTGAATCTTGTGATACCTCCCAAAGTACTACCAGTACAACCACATGCTGGCAAAGTGTAGGCAGGGCTAACTAATTTGCATCAACCTAGTAAGAGTTGCGCCTGTGAAACACGCAAGCGGGTGAGGATGGCCACATCCTCCGACGTGAGGGCGCAAGGGGCTTCCAAGGGTGGGCGTGCTGAGGAAGTGGAAACCTTAGCGACGAACTCGCTAGGAAAATGCATCTAACGACCTTGTGATAGTCTACTCAACTACATGGCTAAGGAACCGTGTAGGGCAACGAGCAGATCTATCTCTTGTGGGTAAAGTGTGCTAACTCTGCAGAGTCATAAACTATTCGAATAGCCGTGCCCACGGTCAAGGGCGGACATTGGGAACTTGACTAGATATAGTTCTGTTTCAAATATGGGTGATGGGTGGAATAAAGTGGAGGGCAGAGAAAGGCTCTGGTTTGAGTTGTCCTGGGTGTCATCCCAGTGGTAATGTAAGTGGCTATAACACTGAAAGTATGAGGAGCAGAGACCATGTAACGGTGGATGGTCTCTGATTCGTTGAAAAGAAACTACATGAGTCACATACATGATTGGGTTAAAAGGCTAGGTCCTAGGACTTTTAAGTATAATAGTTCAAAAGCACATTTCAAAGAAACCAAAAATAACCCGAGCCTCTCTTGGTGAACCTTGCATATTATATATCAATTGTGCATTGACTTGTCGAGCACGGTGGTTAGTGTGCTCACACCGCAATACAAAAATCGATTCGAGCTCATGAATATTACGCCTACGAAGATGCCCCTGCTGCAGATGGAGGAGTCAACGCCAAGAATTAGGATCGCGTATCTATAGCCTTAGGCAAATTGACTAAGGGGTGGTTTTCATATGAATATCACTGGAGCTCTAGTAATATCTATATGACCACTTTTACCCCGCCTGCTTGGTGGTTTATAGGCTCACGTTGTTTCGTTTACTGTCGTCGTACTTTTGTAATGTAAACCTTTGGCCAGATCGGTCTATTGTAAAGACTTCGCCTCTTAAAGGCTTAACTTCAACTGTGTTATGTAATAATAGTATGGCTTGGTAATTTCTGCGATGTATGAAATGATTCAGCTGTGTACATTACCTACTGATCCAGGGAGTAATGTAGTAAAACACATTGGATTCTGGATTGAAAAATCCGGGTCTGACAATCTCTCACCTGACGTCGGCCTTCGACATTTGGGTGACCCTCAATGCTTACCATGAGAGCACCACCCAAATAAAGACGGTGCGACAAGACCAGTTTAAGCGCGAATACAGCAAATTCAAGATGCTTGCTGGTGAGTCCCTTGACGAGTGCTTTTCTTGCTTTCTCAAGATTTTGAGCAACCTCTGAGCCGTCGGTCTCACATACTCCAACTCGGATAACGCTCGACAAATTCTTTCTGCACTCGATCTTCGGGTTTGGGAGATGAAGGTGACTACCATCAAGGACACCACGGACCTCTCAACCCTGACTCTTGACGCGCTTTCCTCGCGCCTCAAGACTCACGAGATTGACATAGTCTCTCGTCGGTCAAAGTCTCAGTCGATGGCACTAGTCACCGATCCCACTTCAATTTCTGGTTCTTCTGCCGATTCTCTTTGCGGGTTCTCCATAGCTGCTCTCTGTGACGTAACTTATGATCAGTTAGAGCAGCTAGAGGATGAACAACTGGCCCTCCTAGCTCGGAAGTTCACCCATGCTTACAAGAGGAGGAGGGACAGAAAAAGAAGAGGACCAATGATTTGCTTTGAGTGTGGTGGCCCCAACCACATTCGAGCAAACTGCCCCAAGCTGGGGAAGGGCAAAGGAGACTACGACGGTTCGGGCAAGAACGACTACCCCGACAAGAACCGCGTCCTCGCCGCCTTCGATGACCTCGACCTCAGCGAGGTGGAGGGATGGAGCGACGACGACGGGACGGGTGACCAAGACCCCAAGGGCGGCGACGACTTCTCCCAAGATGTGCTTCATGGCCTCGAGGGCTAACCGAGCGACAATGAGCTCTACTCCGACTCCGACGAGGTATACCCATCTTACGACCAGCTTATTGATGCCTTTCTTAAGCTAGGTAAATTTCATGCTAGATCTAGAGGTAGATGTAGCGAGTTGGAGAAGGAAGTAGATAGATTGTCACGGGAGCTTACTTCACTTATATCTGCTCCCTCCCGTGACGAATGTGATACATGCCCTTCTTTGCTTGGAGATATGGAGAAGTTAAGGACTTCTTATGATAGTGTGACCTCTGAGCTAGATACTCTTAAGGTGGAGAATGTTAGTCTGCTAGCTGAACTAGAAATGACTAGGATTGTTGTTCCTTCATCTGCTATTGAGACTACTTTCTGCACCTCTTGTGAAGATAAGGACAATGATTTTAGAGGTCTTTACACTATGCTTCTCGATCTGCTCGAGTCTTTGAAAACTGCAATAATCTGAAGATAAATCTAAAACGGGTAGATCATAAAATTGCTGATCTACAAGCTGTGTTACTAGAGCCCATTTCTTCATGTTTGAATTGTCCAAAGTTAATCACTGAACTTGAATCGTCTCAAAACAGCTTCAAGAAATGATTGACACTAATAAGAAAATGGCTCGCTATATACTAAGGATCCCGTTAGCTCACCATGCATTAGCTGTAATAAACTAAAACTTAAATTGATTGCATTGATGAAAATGTGTGAAGCTAACTAAGGACCTTCTAGAGAAGCCACCTTGTGCTTGTAGTGTGATTGTGGAGAAGGGGAGAAGCCCTGGGTAAGATAGAGATGCCTAGCGACGCAAACCAACCTCGCTAGCGTGGGACTATTCCTTCGAGTCTACCGTGCGTGCACAAGCCGCTTTTCCTCTCGCTTGGTTGTTCTTCCGCTCCCTTACCTTCGCTATCTCTTCTCCTCCTTGCTCTTCTTGCACCTCTCTTTCGGGAGTGTCGCACTTTATGAACACTCTTGAGAAATTTGTAGGAGGCAAGAAGAAACTCAATCTTATTCTAGACCAATCAAAGATTTGCAAGTGCAATCAGGGTCTAGGATATAATTTCCGTGAGGATGTGAGGAAGCATCCACCGTCGTGCTCGCACCAGTAGTCAGCAGTGTGATTGAGGTCGCCCAAGAACAAGAATGTTCGCTTTAAATCGGTGGGCTTTGTTCAAAGGATTTCGACGACAAGGTGACTTCACCGCAGCCTTCGCTCTCGTATATGGTTATCTCATGCTACTTCACCTCTCGTAAGGCGGTATCATTGCACCTTCCGTCAAGGATGGACATTTGATTGACCATTGCTTCAAGCACGCCAAGATCGCGCGAAGAGACCGTGTTGAGTCTCTTAGGCGTATTCAGGGTCAGCCCCAGACCTTGAGTGCACCTAAGACCAACACGAGGTCTAGGTTTGCTACTCTTGGTAGCTTTGGGCAGCATCGAGGACTTGGTTCTTCCGAGTTTTCTGTTTTTCGTCCTCATGCTTCCTCTAGTCGCGACTTCCACCGTTCTGAGGGTAGATCTCGCTTCCCCATCGAGATGCCTACCGCGGTGTGATCAAGATGTTCTTGGTGCTCCGACCGCTCTTTCAGTAGCGCCGGACCAAAGAATGACTTCTGTCTCCGCACACGCACCTTCCGCTTTTTGAGTGACAGAGAGCGAGGGTAGATAGAGGTCACCGTGCTTGACTACTTCATCCGCTGACATGTTACTCAAGATTGGGTGCCAAAATCACTCTTGATTTACCCCGCATCGAGACTTTACTGCTTGACTCAGTTCCCGGCGGGAAGGAAAAGGTTTGGCTTGTAGACTCCGGTGTTCACGATACATGACCGGAGATTCCGTTGGTTTTCTTCCTTGCCCGTGCTCCGTGTGATGAGATGATCCCCATCGAGAAGCTTCATCCGGCGTCATCGCCAAAGGTACAAAGTCGCATTAATGATTCATTTATTTTAAAAGATGTTGCCTTGGTTAGTAAGTCTGCAGACAATTTGCTTTCGCCTCACCACCGATGACGATTTCGAGGTGAGCTTTAAGAAAACAACGCAAAATTCTTGATTCTTCTGTAGTCTAGTTTGTGGGATTTCTCGCTTTGGGGATCTTTCGTGCTGATTTTTCTGAGTCTTCTGGTGATCCTCTCCGTTGTTTACTTGCTTCTGAGTCCCGCGACCTTTCCTTCTGGCATAGGAGACTTGGTCATATTGATTTGACCATTTGACTCGAGTTAGCGGCCACGATCTCATTCGTGGTCCGCCGAACGCCTCATCCTCCCACACAAGCATTATGACCGATGCACTGTGACAGCCGCTCCACATGGACACAGCTTGGACCACTCGAGTGCGCCGGCAGGAGGGAAGTGGTATGTTCTCGTGGTGGTCGATGACTATTCGAGGTACTCTTGGGTGTTTTTCTTAGCCTCAAGGATGAGACATTTTCACATTTTCGAGGTCTTTTCAAGAGGATTTCTTGAGCTTCGTGTGCCTTGCGAGCGATCCGCAAAGGACAATGGCACGAGTTCAAAACTCCTACTTTGAGAGGTTCTGTGATGAGACAGTGTAGAGCACCGCCTCTCTCTCCTCACGCCCACGCAGAATGGCGTTGTGGAGAGGAAGAACCGTACCTTGGTCGAGATGGCCAGGATAATGCTCGATGAGTACTCTACACCTAGGAAGTTTTGGGCTGAGGCTATAGCCACCACGTGCCATGTTTCGAA
This sequence comes from Bonia amplexicaulis, assembly GCA_036346245.1. Taxonomy (NCBI): domain Eukaryota; kingdom Viridiplantae; phylum Streptophyta; class Magnoliopsida; order Poales; family Poaceae; genus Bonia; species Bonia amplexicaulis. Next base: position 211,110 of record JAYGGG010000258.1, on the reverse strand, counting down.
CAGAGTTTTTCTCAGGGCACACTTGCACCGCACCTCTTACGAGCTGAGATATGGGCGAAAGCCCAGTGTTTCTCATTTTCGTGTGTTTGGTTGCAAGTGCTTTATTCTTTCGCGGGCCTATAGGGTCTGGAACTGCGAGTCTAGTAAAATGGTTGAGACCTGTGAGGTGACTTTCGATGAGGCCAGTCCGGGGACTAGGCCCGACATCTCAGGTTCTTTAGAGCATTCCGAGACCATCTTCGTGGATGATGAGGATGATGGAGACGAGGGTTGTCTACCTGATCCAGTCCCTCATCCACCCCTTGAGGTGCCTTCTTCCACCGCACCTCGAGGTGATCAGCCCATGCCTTCTGCTTCCTCGGGAGCTAGTGGCTCTATTCCTACCTCGTCAGCTCACGAGGTAGAGGCCACTTCTTCATCTCATCCTGGACCTCCTAGACATATCCAAAAAGCTCATCCTTCAGAGCAGATCATTGGAGACCTTTTGAGCGAGTTACTCGCTCAAAATCTGGCATGTCACTCTTTTGTCTCCATTCTGCCTTTGTTGCCTCCTTCGAGCCCAAGGATGTTTGTTATGCTCTATCTGACGAGTCTTGGGTCAATGCCATGCATGAGGAGCTAGAGAGTTTCGAGAGAAACAAGGTCTGGATGCTTGTTGAGCCCCCTCAAGGTCACAATATCATTGGGACCAAGTGGGTATTCAAAAACAAGCAAAGTGAAGGATGGGGTAGTCATTCGAAACAAGGCTAGACTGGTTGCTCAGGGGTTCTCCTAGGTTGAGGGTCTAGATTTCGAGGAGACCTTTGCCCCTGTAGCTAGACTTGAGGCCATTAGAATCCTGCTTGCCTTCGCAGCTTCTAAGGGTTTCAAGCTTTACCAGATGGACGTCAAGAGTGCCTTCCTCAATGGCTTTATTGAGGAAGAAGTCTATGTGAGACAGCCTCTTGGTTTCAAAAGCATTGTATGGACTTTCCAAAGCATTGTATGGACTTAAGCAGGCCCCTAGAGCTTGGTATGAGAGGCTTAAGTCATATCTGTTGGGTCATGGTTTTGAGATGGGTAAAGTAGATAAGAGCATGGCACTGATTTTCTACTCGTCCAGATTTATGTGGATGACATCATCTTTGGTGGCCACGAGCTCGGAATTTGAGATGAGCATGATGGGCGAGTTGAGTTTCTTCCTTGGCTTCCAGATTAAGCAGAATCGGGAAGGTACTTTTCTGTATCAAGGCAAGTACACTCGTGACCTCCCGAGACGCCTGATATGAGCGATGGTAAGCCAAGATCAACTCCGATGGCTTCTCAAACCTCACTCGACCCGATGAGGACGGCGAGCCGCTTGATCAAAAGGAGTTCGGCATGATTGGCTCCTCTTGTACCTCACACCTCGAGACCGCATACACTTCTCCGTGTGTCTCGTGTGCTCATTTTCGAGCTTCTCCTCGCGTGTCTCACCGCCAAAGCGGTGAAGCGATCTTCGCACCTTCGAGCTACCATTGACTATGTTATCTCGGTACTCTTCCTCATCCTGCTCATCCCTTAGAGCCTATTCGGATGCGCACTTTGCCTACATGATAGATAGGAAGAGCACTTCGCACCGCCAGTTCATTGGCACTTCTCTCGCTTCCGGTCTTCGAGGAAACAATCCGGTGTTGCACACCCACCACGAGGCCGAGTACGCTGTCGCAGCCCGCTGTGTTAATGGATCGCGAGTAGGCTACGAGAGCGAAAACAAAATTTTTCTACCGCGCACACAGAACATCATGCTTAAGGAGGATCATGGATCGTTACCACTAGACGCCAGCAGCAATGAAGAAGAGTTGGAGAAGCCGATCCAACCACGCCGCCGAGGTAGTAGTGGAAGTAGTCGATCGTCCCAACCGATCGCCTCCTCCACGCGATCAACCGCACCACGAGCGCATCCGATCCGTAGGTTGTTGATGCCGATCAACGCCGCAACCAGCAGCGCTCCACCGTATCCACACGTCCGGGTCGGAACACCGATCGCGAGTGTACCAAAGACTCATGAGCGGCTAGGGTTTGGCTCGAGGTGGCGGCTACGGATTAGCTCGGGATTATCGGTGTGTTCCTCACCGCCTCCATATATATAGACCTCCTCACTTGGGCCTCGTGGACCGAGGCCCAATAGGAGTCTATCCGGATCTCTATCCGAATTGAGCCCATATCCGAATCACATTCGAATTAGTGTTCCAACCTGCTAAGTGTGCGACCAGAGGTTCACGATACTTGGTCGCGACCCGTAAACACCTTTCCGGTCACCACATTAATAGCGGCCTCTAGCAAGACATATTAACCCCAAAGTATACGTAAAGATCATATCTACCGAACTCGTAATGTTCTCATGTACTAATCCCTTTGCCTCACGATATAGATTAAGCTCAAGGCGAGACCTGTGTCATCCTCTTAATAGCTCAATCACTCTCTCGATTCCGTGATGGATTATAAACTCGTGATTGACTCCTCAATCACCTTGGCATGGCCATGCACTTTCATAATCCATTACATCGAGGGCCCAGATATCTCTCCCATAAGGAGGGGCAAATTCTATCTTGATCATTCACATCCCACTACATGTTTCATGGCAAACCCAAAGACTACTTTTATGACTACCCGCCACGGAGTAGTGTTTAGTAGTCCCAAAGTAAGCTACTACGCATGTCGGGAACCATGATGATCTCAAGTCTAAGGATTCCACATAAACACTACTTGAGACCAACCGATGACACTTGGAATCTCTGCGGTGTCTCATGGCGGGTCTATCCAACATATGTTCACTAACACATGTCCATATTATTGATTTGGTATCTCCATACCATGATCCATGAGACATGATCATCAATCAATACATATGTCGATCTTTGAATCATATTTGTTCCTCATATGAAATATAATCGTGGATCATTTAGAAATAGCAACATTTTGGCATTAAGAGTCTCATGAATAAGTCACATACTCATTGATCAATAATGATAATGTCTATTTCAAGGAACAAAGCAATGTATCATAAACATAGTATGTGATATATTCAACATCTCCATGTTGCCTCTAGGCATATCACCAATCCTCCCACTTGCACTAGAGTCAACCATGTAGGTATCTAATACCCATTGCCCTAGTGTGAGCCTCATGCTTTGGTGGGAAGCGGCTTTGTCAACGGATCCGCAATGTTCAAATCCGTGTACTTTGCATATCTTAACATCGCCTCTCTCACAATCTCGCGGATGAGATGAAATCGCCAGAGAATGTGCTTGGACTTCGGTGCGATCTAGGCTCCTTGGCTTGCGAATGGCTCCACCGTTGTCACAAGAGAGGTCCATTGGGCTGGAGGCACTAGCCATCACACCAAGCTCGAAACAAATTTCTTGATCCAAACAACCTCTTTAGCGACTTGAAGCCGCTATGTACTGGGCTTCATTGTAGAATCAAGAACTGCCTCTCGCTTGAACTCTTCCACCACCGCACCGCCATTCGTGCGTAACACAAATCCCGATTGCGATCTAAAATCATCTTTGTCGGTTTGGAAGCTAGCATCGGTGTAACCATTTACAACGAGCTCTTCCTCACCCCCATAGACGAGGAACACATCTTTAGTTCTTCTCAAGTACTTCAAGATGTTCTTACGGTAATCCAGTGACTTTCACCGGATCTCGACGGTATCTACTCGTAGCACTTAAAGCATACGAGACATCCGGACGGTACAAAGCATGGCATACATAATGGATCCAATAGTCAAGCATATGGAATCGCATTCATTTTATCCCGCTCATCGGTGTACTAGGACACCGATTCTTGCTAAGATTTATACCATGTGACATAGGTAGGAAGCCTTTCTTGAATCCTGCATGTTGAACCTTTTCAACACCTTGTCAATGTACGTATCTTGGCTTAATCCAATCGACCTTTTGATCTATCTCTATAGATCTTGATGCTCAGAATATATGTCGCCTCTCCTAAGTCTTTCATAGAGAAACTACTTTTCAATGAAGACTTAATGATTCGAGCATAGGAATGTCATTTCCGATCAATAATATGTCATCCACATATAAGACCGTAAACACGAGTGCGCTCCCACTAGCCTTTTGTAAACACAAGGCTCTTCTTCGTTCTTGATGAAACCAAACCCTTTGATTACTTCATCAAAACGAATGTTCCAACTCCGAGATGCTCGCTTTAATCCATAAATGGATCTTTGCAGCTTGCATATCTTTCTAGTCGATTGCGGATCGACAAAACCTGTGGGTGTGTCATGTACACATCCTCACTCGATTTCCATTAAGGAAAGCTGTTTTGACATCCATTTGCCATATTTCATAGTCGAAATAAGCAGAATTGCTAGAATGATCCGAATAGACTTTAGCATTGCGACGGCTAAAAAGTTTCATCATAATCAACACCTTGAATTTGTTTGAAACCTTTGGCCACCAATCGCGCTTTATAGATGTGAACATTTCCATCTATGTCTATCTTTTCTTGAAAACCCATTTGCACTCAATGGTTTTAACACCATCGTGGATCAACCAAGTTCCAAACTTGATTACCGTGCATGGATTCAATTTCGGATCTCATGGCTTCAAGCCATTTCTCGTAGTCCGTCCCACCATCGCTTCTTCATAGGTCTTAGGTTCATCGTTGTCTAACAACAATATATCCCGTTGTTGAGTAGTCAAGAACATGTACCTCTCGTGTACACGACGTGACCTCTCGACCTACGTGGTGCCGGTGTGTCCACAACAGTTCTTCAACAGCTTGTTCATCCTGCTGTGGTTCTCAGAGAGCTGAAACGCTTTGTGTTTCTCGAATTTCTTCAAGTTGCACCATGCTCCCACTATCCCTTCTTGAGAGAAACTCTTTCTAAGAAGACACCATGCCAGCGACAAACACTTTGCCTTCTTCTTGATTATAGAAGTAATATCCTTTGTTTCCTTAGGATACCCGATAAAGAAGCATTTATCGATTTAGGACCGAGCTTATCGATTGTAAACGTTTTACATAAGTCTCACATCCCCAAATCTTAAGAAAAGACAAGCTAGGACGTTGTCCCGTCCACATCTCATATGGTGTCTTTTCTCCGATTTTGATGGAACTCGCTTAGTGTGAAAGCGGTGCTTCAAGAGCGCACCCCAAAAGACAACTAAGATCACCGTGGGCTCATCATGGAGCGCACCATATCTAATAAGGTGCGATTTCTCGCTCGAGATACCCCATTCCATTGAGGTGTTCCGGCGAGTCAATTGTGGAACAATTCCACAATCCTTCAGATGATTACCAAACTCATGGCTCAAATACTCGCCTCCACGATCGATCGTAGAAACTTGATTGTCTTGCCTAAATGATTTTGCACTTCATTTTGGAATTCTTTGAACTTTTCAAAGGATTCGACTTATGCTTCATCGTAGATATATCCATATCTACTAAAGTCATCTGTAAAGTTATGAAGTATCGAAACCACCTCGGTCGTTGAGCTCATTGGTCCACATACATCGAATGTACGAGTGCCAATAAGTCACTTGCCCGCTCACCTTGACCGGTGAAAGGTGCTTTTGTCATCTTGCCAAGTAAACAAGATTCGATGTCTCAAATGATTCAAAATCAAATGAGTGCGAATACCATCTCTATGGAGCTTCTCCATGCGTTTCTCATTTATGTGGCCTAAGCGACGACCAAATAAACGTGGATTCAAATCATTCGATCGTTGCCTCTTTGTATTAATGTTATAGACCGATGACTCTTCAAGAGTAAGAACATATAATCCATTCACCAATGGAGTATGACAATAGAACATATCTTTGAAATAAAGAGAACAACCATTGTTCACGATCTAAAGTCATAACCTTCGCTTGTAAACATGAAGCGTAAATAATGTTCTTGGAAAGAGATGGAACACAATAACAATTATTCAATTCCAAAACTAATCCTCAAGGTAAAGACAATGGCATGGTGCCAACAACCACCGCAGCAACTTTTGCTCCATTGCCAACGCCAAGATCCACTTCGCTCCTCCTCAAACTTCTACTTCTTCTTAGCCCCGCAACGATTTGCAAATGTGAGCAACCGATCCGTATCAAATACCCAAGAATCAGAGATGAAGTAGCAAGATTGATTTCTATAACATTTATACCGAGCGAAGTCGATTCCTTCTTTTTCTCAAGATCCTCCAAGTACTTTGGGCGCCTTTTCCAATGTCCCGATTGCTTACAAGAGTAGCAATCGCATCGAGCAGGCCCTTCTTGACTTGCTTGGCCTTAGAACCGCCGCGATCTCATCGAGCTAACTTTCTTTGACCGCCTTTCTTTACATAGGGCTTGCCTTGCCTTTCTCGCATCATCATCACATGATGGCTGCTTTTCTTAATGCTTTCCTCGGTGATTTTAGCATCCCATGCAACTCACCAAGGTCTTGTCCATGTTGTTCATGTGATAGTTCGTAATGAATGGCTCAAAGCTCGAGGGAGCGATCAAGAATCACATCGAGAGCCAACTCTGGCTAAGGGAAAACCAAGCTTTTCCGGACTCTCAATGTAGCCAATCATCTTAATCACATGAGGGTCGACGGATTCCCTTCGCAAGCCTCGCACGCAAACAAGGACTTTGAAGTGTTGAACCTCTCACCCTTGCTTGGTTCTCAAACATACCACGCAACCCCACAATGATATTGTAGGCATCGTGTTCTCATATTGCTTCAAGCTCAGAGGACATTGTGGCAAGCATGAGACACTCACATCAAGGTAATCATTCGCTTGCTTCTCATAAGCTTTCCGCAGCCACGGTAGCATTATCGTGCAAGTCATCGGGATAAGGAGACTCAAGGACATGCTCCTTGCGCTCTTGCTTGAGAACAATTTCGTGTTGCGATACCAATCCAAAAGTTCGCTCCATTGAGTTTTTCTTCTCAAGAATAGATCGCAAATTAAAAGAACTGGATGCGCATTAGTTGACATGATCTACAATAAAGAATATGCAAAGTTTAGCACTATGTTCATGTTTGATCTTCCATTAAACAATTTAACAAAGATACTCCCACTATATGTTTTGTAATCGCCTTCCTCTAACGACATATAGTGGTCAAGATCCATGTTCATCTAAGTTCTAGTGAGCTTTGGCATCACTAGAAACTTAGTGACGAGGTAAGCAACACTTGCTAATCACATCTTATGTGACTCTTGTTTGTTGGGTGGCATCCAATGCCCCGGCTCCCAACACCATGCCCCAAGGCCCAAATCTAATTTGATAGCCTTGTCAAGTAAACCAATACTATGCATGTGGATGTCCGACATCCACCCTATTAGATCAAGATAGTTGATGGTACCGCTTTGGCACCTACCAAACAATGATCATGATTCTCATAGGCGCAAAGAATTGGAAGGGCATCAAAACAAATTTTAATTTTTCTTGAGAGAAGCTATTCTATCATGAAAACTAACCCTTAGTTGGTATGGCATGAAAGAATAGTATGACAAGAAATAAACATCACATGCATATAATCACATTATACTGTGAATGGTATGGCATTTTGTATCGTAGTGGTCGCCATCGCCATGGTTCCACGGTGATATTCTTCGCCACACTTCTTGTCCTCTTTGTCATCATGCTTGAAGCCTCCATAGCAAAGAACTAAACTATTACAACTAATAGGTAGCAAATGAATTACATGAGGAGCTCAAGCATCACAAGTCGACACGCAGTCGTTATACAATTAAAGAACGACCTCAACCCTACTGTGATTAATACGACACACAAAGTCCGCCAAAACACACATGCATCACATATGCATCTATGCCATACCATTCACATCATTCCCCGCAAAACAAGTTAGCGTAGAACATATTCTACCGCCGACATGAATGTGTTTCTATAACAATCTATGCGTGTATGCAACGGCGGTCCCGCTATGAAAATCTCATCGGGCCGATCAAATCAACCCAAACCGAGCCATTCAAAATGTCTCAATTTTCATTAGATCAATCACATCAATCATCGCGATCGGTATGCTTGAGGAGACCGCAACACAAGACCTCGATCCGCTGGCTCAATCTCATCGATCAGGCGCGCAGCTAGCCCCGATGGTGTTACCAAAGGTAGGGGCAAGTCGCAGACATCAAAGAAGGAGCACGAACTAATCTTTTGGCCACATGATGCTATCAACTCATACATATTCCAACCCCTTATGACCGATTGATCTAGTCCGTAATAGATCCAATCTATTACAACCGCATATCAACATATGCTCGATCCGATCGCAAACTAAGCAAGATGGCTCGATACCACTAATGGATCGCGAGTAGGCTACGAGAGCGAAAACAAAATTTTTCTACCGCGCACACAAGAACATCATGCTTAAGGAGGATCATGGATCGTTACCACTAGACGCAGCAGCAGCAATGAAGAAGAGTTGGAGAAGCCGATCCAACCACGCCGCCGAGGTAGTAGTGGAAGTAGTCGATCGTCCCGAACCGATCGCTCCTCCACGCGATCAACCGCACCACGAGCGCATCCGATCCGTAGGTTGTTGATGCCGATCAACGCCGCAACCAAGCAGCGTCTCCACCGTATCCACACGTCCGGGCTGGAACGCCGATCGCGAGTGTACCAAAGACTCATGAGCGGCTAGGGTTTGGCTCGAGGTGGCGGCTACGGATTAGCTCGGGATTATTAGGTGTGTTCCCTCACCGCCTCCATATATATAGACCTCACTTGGGCCTCGTGGACCGAGGCCCAATAGGAGTCTATCCGGATCTCTATCCGAATTGAGCCCATATCCGAATCACATTCAATTAGTGTTCCAACCCGCTAAGTGTGCGACCAGAGGTTCACGATACTTGGTCGCGACCGTAAACACCTTTCCGTCACCACATTAATAGCGGCCTCTAGCAAGACATATTAACCCCAAAGTATACGTAAAGATCATATCACCGAACTCGTAATGTTCTCATGTACTAATCCTTTGCCTCACGATATAGATTAAGCTCAAGGCGAGACCGTGTCATCCTCTTAATAGCTCAATCACTCTCTCGATTCCGTGATGGATTATAAACTCGTGATTGACTCCTCAATCACCTTGGCATGGCCATGCACTTTCATAATCCATTACATCGAGGGGCCCAGATATCTCTCCCATAAGGAGGGCAAATTCTATCTTGATCATTCACATCCCACTACATGTTTCATGGCAAACCCAAAGACTACTTTTATGACTACCCGCCACGGAGTAGTGTTTAGTAGTCCCAAAGTAAGCTACTACGCATGTTGGGAACCATGATGATCTCAAGTCTAAGGATTCCACATAAACACTACTTGAGACCAACCGATGACACTTGGAATCTCTGCAGTGTCTCATGGCGGGTCTATCCAACATATGTTCACTAACACATGTCCATATTATTGATTTGGTATCTCCATACCATGATCCATGAGACATGATCATCAATCAATACATATGTCGATCTTTGAATCATATTTGTTCCTCATATGAAATATAATCGGGATCATTTAGAAATAGCAACATTTTGGCATTAAGAGTCTCATGAATAAGTCACATACTCATTGATCAATAATGATAATGTCTATTTCAAGGAACAAAGCAATGTATCATAAACATAGTATATGATATATTCAACATCTCCATGTTGCCTCTAGGGCATATCACCAACAGCTGTAGCCATGTGCTTTGGATGGTCTCGACTCTGCGGGACTTTGGGTTAGCTATCGATCGTGTTCCGCTCTTCACGATAACACTTCAAGCGATTAGCATTGCTAAGAACCCAAAAGCATTCTCGGACCAAGCACATCGATATCGATATCACTTTCTTCGAGACCATGTAGAGAAGGGTGACATCGTGCTCAGCCAGGAGAGTGACCACCGGTTGGTGATATCTTCACCAAGCCATTGGATAGCTTCGGTTTCACCTCATGGGAGAGCTTGGGGTGGTTTGTCCTTATGGACTATTGTGAGGGGGAGTTTTGTGCTTTACTGCTTTATCATATTAATTATGCTCATACTCCTTTCTGATTGCTTAGTATATGGGTACATTGGGTTAGTCCTCCTAGCATAGATTAGAGTGTTTCTCACGTCTAGATGCTTAGATTTCTTACTCTTATCTTGTGCTTTCAGGATGCTGCATATTAGTTGTTTCTTATCTCACTAGGTTGAGCTCACTCACTTCTTGTAGGCTCTAGCGAGGGTTGGGCCACCATCGGGTAGACAGGGTACATGTTTGCTCTCTAGTGTGTGTTTTCTCGTCAGCTGATAGTCCTGGAGTCATATGGGGTAGATGAGAGTTAGTCTGAGCTATATTATCCTCTATATCTTGTCTATGCTTTAAGGACTGCCCTCCTTGATTTCTTTGCCAGCTTCTCATTTTTATTGCTTTGGTTCAGGAGGAGTTCATTTGGGAACTTCTAGATCTTAATATTGACATAACTCAACTTGAACTAAAAGCTGCATCACATGTTGATGGGGAGTTGGATTTTATTACATGGAGCCTTGATTATTATCCATTGATGACATGTTTAAAATGCTTTACACCTTGCCATGACTTATGCTTATTTGCTATATTTATCATGACTTCATATGTGTAAACTAGCTTGTGCCACGATATATTAATTAAACTTGCTCAATTTGAACTAAAACTTGTCATGTTAGTACTCGAGATTAGTCTTTCTTGAGCTATCCTTTTATGATCCATGCCATGTCTAGTAGGCTGAGTTGAGCGTTGAATCTCGATTGAGCCTTAGTTCGAGCTGTTTTAAGTCTCTTGATGATGCATAAGCTAGTACAATCTGTTAAAAAGCAAAAATATCTCTTTTGTGCGAAAAAACTGATTTCACCAATTCTTTCTCATGAGACGGCTTGCCATTGCACTAGGCATGAACTCGTATGAGTTTTGGATGACCTAGACTATCTTCTTAAGCTTCTTGCTTGGAGTAGTCGATAAGGCTTGAGATCTAGCACATGATAAAAATATTGGTTGAAACGACCATAAGATTCAAAAGAAAATATGTCATTTGTGCTCAATTTGCTTAAGCTACTAAAAGAACCAAGTACTTGAACAAATGTTTCACTCTTGAGCATATAGCACTCTACTTGGACTCAATATTAGCTTCTTGGTTCCGCTTAGCTTAATTGACATAGCTTGCATCATCCTTGGATGTCTCTAGCTAGACTTTGCTTATTGATGACTTGACTTGTTCACAAATTGCACTACATTTCAGATTGTCATCTCTTTGGTTTAGCTGGCATATACATATCTTGTCATGATCTAGATAGCATATTTATGTGTTATGGCTTGATGTAATCTTTATGGTCATTTTGGATAATTCTCATGGCTCTAAATGCATAGAATAAACGAACTTCACCATTTTATCCAAAATGTGTTATATTCTCTCTTACATCCTTGATGTGTTTATTGCCAAAAGGGGAGAATATTGGAGAAAAAGTCTTTTGGGAGATCTTTCTAGAGCTTTGGAGAACAATTTGCTCTCTCTTGAGTTGCTCTAGCGATTCCTTCTGTCGACATGGTCATTTGCTTCATTCTCTTCTTTGGACCATATTGGACTCTTCAAACCAAACTTTTATGCCTTTTTCTGTGTTTGTCAACATACTCATCAAGGGGGAGATTGAGAGACCACGTGAGAGGTCCTCCCAGGTTGTGGTGAGTAATTGACAAAGTGTGCGAAAGTTTGCGCTTTGGATCACCGTCGCCTCGAATTTTCGAACTACCGCAGCAGTGTTCAACGGTACTACCGGCCGGTGATACTCCTACCGAGAGCGGAACTACCGCTATGCGCAGTAACAATGTCGGGCATAAAATCTGGGTTTGGTTTGATCATTGTGGTGATTATGGTTTATGGTTATTCCATTATCTCGAGCGGTGCTATGTGATGTGTTTCTTGTCTGTGTTGGCTGCAGGACGTCGAGGCGGAGTCGTGGCGAGACACGAGGTGATCGGACTAGGCGCAGGTGGCGCTGAGGTCAGAACGGTCGGGATGTGTCGAAGACGGCGGAGACTCGAGGTGGTTGCGAGGCTTGGGCGACAAGGAGCGGAAGCTTCCGGAAGGTGAGGGGGCGAAATGGTCATTTCATGAGGTCTGCACAAGTGGGAGCGGGCTCTGTTCGGTTTAGCCGCAGAACGGGTGGAGACCCGTTAGCCAAGGGCTATAAATAGAGGTGAGGGGCTGCATGACCCCTTAGGCATTCCAAGGGAATTGAGAGAGAGATAGGGTTTGCTAGAGTCAAAAGAACCTTTGGAGATGTTGTTTTTCTTTAGGCTTTAGTGGGTGAGAGTGGTTGTGGGCAGCAGGGTTTGCCTCCCACGTCCTCCCTCCTCTCTGTGTATGCCTCCCAAGAACTAGGGAGAGTTCTTGGTGATTTTGAGGATTAAGAGAGTGGAGATGAATTGAGAGTCTTGTAATCCTTCTTCTTGTTCGAATGTACATGCGCATCGGGACTCCCTTGTACTCATCTTTTGATTTGGAATGAAAATCAAGTTTTTCATATGTTCGTGCTCTCTGCTCTTCGCTTTCTCCTTTTGGGCGATTTCTTGATTCTCTGATTTCCGTGTTGTTTCTTGCCCGGGAGGTGCAAAATGGGTTGCTCTATGAAGGGATAGTGCCTCAAGGTCATTTGATTGAGTTTTCCCAAGAGCAAATCAAGTTTAATTTCAGATTTGGTGTTTTGAGGCCTCCTGCTCATTTTAGGGTTTTGGAAAATCTCGCCTCTGCCTTTGTGATGGCATGAAAGTTGGCTAGTAGAGTCCAGTGGCTATTACTAACATACCCTCAAAGTCTCTTGGCCAAAGGATCAAAGATTTGTTGGAATTTTGGACAACCCTCTGTATTTTTCAAGTTTTTATCTCTTCTTTTGATTCTCTAAGGAAATCTTGAAATTGGTTCTTGGCTTATCCTTCTGGGAGTATTTCCTTGCTATCCTAAAAGTTTCCAAAGCCAAGAATCGAAGAATCTTGCGAATTTCTCAGATTTCAGATTTCCCACAGTCTTTGTTTTGATGCGGTACTACCTCTCCTCGAGAGGTACTACCGCTCAAAGGTACTACCACATTTTCAACAGCGGTACTACCGTCAGATCACGGTACTACCGTCACGACGTAATGCCCGAAATTTTGCTTTCCTTCCTAGATTTGATTTGATCTTCCAATCTGTGTTTTCCAATGAGTTTCTATCTGCTGTGTGAGTACTTGAGGGGAGGATTTTAATTTTTGAAGGCACCATTCACCCCCCTCTGTTGCCATTTCAGTCCTACATATTGCCGCTCTATGCAGGTACTCTCTGCGGCAATGGTTCGAAGATAGCCGCTCTCCCTTCTTCCAGGTGCACGTCGGGAAGAAAGGTCAACGTGGTTCAGACGGCACAGTACTCGAGCACAGAATCACAGAGAGAAAGGAGATGGAGGCAGTGAGTTTCTCACGCATACTCTGGACGTCTCCAGGCATATAAATAGACAGACTGATAACTGACATGATTAAAGTAGCCATTTACCCACTGGTAACTGACACATTCAACCAGTCATTTATCCACTGGTAACTATCTGTCATCAAAACCCCAATAAAGCCTCAAATTCAAACGTTTGAATCGCATTCAAACAGAGAGAGTGTGGTGCAGAGTTTAGCAAAAATAAAGATGGACTTGGTCTGCCAAGTGGCGCGCCACGTCACGGCACGGTCACAAGTCACGCGATTTTCACGCGAAAATACGTGTATACGTGCACGCGCGTGCGTGCGCGTGTGTGTGACTAGACAGAACCCTCCACATACCATCTCTATTCATATTCAAGGAGTGATGATGACTCCACCTTATAAATTGGTCTTCCTCACCTTTCCTTAGCAATATGGTACTAAATCATGCATGCGTTGGAATTAAGAAAATAGACCACAATTAAATAGGTTAATTTCTAGCAATCCCCCACCAATTCCAAAGCAAGAAGTAAACAGATGATAAAGATATTATGCTGAAGTACTGTTAATATACTAGTGTTTTAGTGTAAGTCCCGTACGGGTTGAACTTACACCTAGAATGACAAGATTCATCTTCTCACAGCTGATGAATGGACTATGCCTTGAATTCACAGCTTTTCGTGATCAGATTTCACTTGAAATCTCAACTAGTACAGGCTGCCAACGAACCACATCTAAATGAAGCGTTATATGGTCATGCTCCCTTATCTTCTCATGAGCTTTCTAGAGAATGCCTCGTTCTCGTGAACTGCGACCACACAGTTAAGCTCAAGTAGGTGTATCCTTTCTAGGTATCCTGCAGGCTAATACCTTTTCCTCATTTGGACAACAGAATACATTAAGGCTTTATGCCAACCTTCCAAACAGTCGAAAGTACATTGTTTATTAGGACATGGGTACAATAAATATGTACTCTCTTGTTACAACATCAATTTATTTTTCCCATTGCCTATGTCACGGGATCTCCGATCAAGAAGGTATGGGTTACCATTGTGATGTAACTTAAATGGGCCTCATTCCCATGTCCATAGATGCAACGGAATCGCTTATGCTAACCCCTTTGTAAAAGGGTCCGCCAGATTTTCTCGGTGTGAATATAATTCACAAGAATCACCCGAGTTTCTCGCTTTTACGACAGATTTAAGCATACGCTTCACATGTCTAGAGGACTTCATATTATCCTTTGTACTTGTGACTTTGGCCAACACTGCTTGATTATCACAAGACATCGAGATTGCGGTATTGGTTTCTCAACCAATGGCAAGTCCAATAGAAGCTCTCTCAGCCATTCAGCCTCAACTGTGGCTGTGTCAAGTGCTACAAGTTCTGCTTCCATGGTTGACCTCGTCAATATGGTCTGTTTGCAAGACCTCCATGAAACCGCAAACACCGCCTAAAGTGAATACATAACCACTTGTAGCTTTGATCTCATCCGCATCAAAGATCCAATTAGAGTCACTGTATCCTTCTAAAATAGAAGGATGTCCAGTATAATGTATTCAAAAGGATGTTGTGCCTCTCAAGTAGCGCAACACTCTTTCAAGTGCCTCCCAAAGATCATCTCCTGGTTAGAAGTAAACCGACTTAATTTGCTCACAAAGAAATGAAATGTCGTGTCTTGTGGCACCACTAAATACATTAGTGAACCAATAATTTGTGAATATCTTAATTGATCTTTTCTAACCCATAGTTCTTTCAAGCTTAATGCTCGCATCATAGGGTGTTGGAGAAACTTTACAATTTTCAAAGCCGAACCTGCTCAATATTTTCTCAAAGATAATGGGATTGATTCAAAGTGATCCCATCCTTGCTTTTGATCATTTTAATATTCAAAATAACATCTGCCTCTCCCAAGTCTTTCATATCAAAACACCGAGATAAGAAAGATTTGACCTCGTCAATTACGGCAGTGTTTGTTCCAAATATAAGTATGTCATCTACATACAAACATAAGCTAACTCCTTGACCCCTACCATAACGATAATACACATATTTATCAGCTTCGTTCACAACAAAGCCAGCGGATGTCAAAGTTTTGTCAAACTTCTCGTGCCATTGTTTAGGTGCTTGTTTTAGGCCATACAAAGATTTCAATAATCTACATACCTTATTTTCCTGTCCAGAAATCACAAAACCATCAGGTTGATCCATATAGATCTCTTCCTCCAACTCTCCATTAAGAAAAGTTGTCTTCACATCCATTTGATGAACATGTAGACTATAGGAAGATGCTAACGCAAGGAGCACTCTGATGGTAGTTAGCCTAGCGACAGGAGAATATGTATCAAAGAAATCTTCTCCCTCTTTCTAGGTGTAACCCTTGGCCACAAGTCTTGCCTTGTATTTCTCAATAGTTCCATCAGGCCTTAGTTTCTTTTTAAAGACCCACTTACATCCTACAGGTTTACACCCGATAGGACGATTAGCCATGATAGAGTCCATCTCGCTACGGACTGCCTCTTTCCAATACTCAGCATCAGAAGATGCATAAGCCTCAGAAAGAGTCTTTGGCACATCATCCACGAGGTATACAATAAAGTCATCACCAAAGGTTTTCTCAACCCTTTGTCTCTTGCTCATGCGAGGAGCTTCTATGACTAAATTGTTATCCTCCTCACGGATATCACATATTGGTTCATAAATGGTGGGAAGTTCAGAAGTTTGATTATTCTCACTTTCAATATTATCAGATTGAACATTCTCTGTTCGTGAAGTATTGCCTGCTGTTTTCATAGGAAAGATATTCTCAAAGAATGAAGCATCTCTTGACTCCATTATTGTATTAGCAATAATCTCGTGAGTTTCGATTTAACTACTAAAATCTATAAGCCGTGCTATTATGAGCATATCCTAGAAAAATACAATCGATCGCTTTTGGTCCAAGTTTTCTTTTTCTGCAATGGTATATTGACTTTTGCCAAACACCCCCAAGTTCGCAGAAAATTAACATTAGGTTTTCTCCCCTTCCATTCCTCATACGGAGTAATCTCACTCTTTTAGTGATTACCTGCTTAGGACCTAAAGTTGTCATAGAATAGCTTCCCCACCACGCCTTAGGCATACCCAAGACTCTCTAACATGGCATTAACCAAATCTGTTAGTGTCCGGTTTTTCCTCTCACCACCCCATTTGATTGGGGCGAATATGGTGGTGTAAATTCATGGACTATTCCATGCTCGTAATGTAATTGGGAGAATTCATGAGAGACATACTCTCCTCCACGATCGACCTCAATCTTTTATTTTCTTTTCTAGTTGGTTCTCAACCTCGGCCTTATAAGTTTTAAAGTAATTTAAAGCTTCATCCTTAGTTTTCAAAAATACACATAGCAAGAGCGTGTTGCATCATCAATAAAAGTTAGAAAATATCTTTTGCCTCCTTTTGTCAATAATCCATTTATTTCACACAAATCTGAATGAATAAGGTCTAAAGGTGCCAAGTTCTTTTCATCCTCTAATCCCTTAAAGGGTTTTCGAGGTTGCTTTGCTTGCACACAAGACCTGCACTTCGATCCTTTGACAATTTCACATTTTGAATTAAATCTAACTGGACATTCTAGCAATACTATCAAAGCCAATATGATGTAAACAAGAATGCCAAATATTTGCCTCACATTTATTTAAACCGGTTGCAATATTCAGATTATAGCAAGACTCTAAAATACTTAGGCGGAACAAGCCTCCGCCTCATAGCCTTTACCAACAAACTTTCCGAACTTAGACATTACAATTTTATTTGACTCAAAACTAGCTTATAGCCATCCTCGATAGGAGAGAACCACTAGCGAGGTTCTTCTTTATTGTAGGAACATGTCAGACGTTCTTCAAGTGGGCGGTCTTCCTCAAGTAAACTTCAGATCCACCGTGCAACACCAAGAATGTAGCATGCGAGCCGCTTCCATTAGGATGGAGGAAGCCCTCACGCTCGATAAGAAGAAAATAAGGAAATATCGTAACATACGTGAATATTAGCACCAAGATCAATCCACCACTCGGAGATTGACATGCTAAAAGACAATGTGGATTACCATACCTCCTCAAGTCGAGGCCTCGCTTATGATCACGTTAATGCCTTCTTCTTTGGTCGCTCACCATCTCGATCTTATGGAAGCGATAGGTCCTTGCCATATGATCGCCTTTTCCGCACACAAAGTAGGTGATGTCCTTCAAACTTTTTCTCGGTTTTCTTCTTAAAGCTAGTTGTCTTGTTCGGTTTGTTGGATTTGTATTTTTAGCAACATCCTTTTCTCAGTATGATGTTTGGATTGTTCTGGGCAGATGTGCTAGGTGCATCTTTTGCTCTTGCTTTTTCTTCCACATCGAGGGCTGCAATGAGATTTTCAATAGAAATCTCTTCCCTCTTATGTTTTAAGCTAGTAGCAAAATCCCGCCAAGAGGCAGGGAGTTTAGCAACGATGCCCGCAGCCACAAATTTTGGAGGCAACGCACAGCCTAAGTGCGCAATCTCACCGACTAGTAGCTGGAGATCATGAGCTTGTCCAACTACGGACTTACCCTCATCTATGCTAAAGTCGAAAAATTGCTCACATATGTAGAGCCAACCCGCCTCGCATATTTGTTCTCTAGTGCATCCCACAACTCGTGGTGGACTTGAAGTCCATGTACACATCATAGAGTCGATCCGCTGTAATCGAGAATGCGGCCAAGAGCAAGATTGTTCGCATTATCAAACCGCATGGTCGCTCAATCAGAATGGATACTGTGGGTGGATAACCCACCACAGCCCCAAAGACATGAGCCAAAACTTGGCTCTAGTCTGCCATCTACGAAAGTTCTGACCAGAAAACCTCTAAGGTTTCATCGCATCAGAAGCATTAGCCATTTTTGTATTGCAACAAAATTCGTAATAAGGTTTCTGGAGTGTTGGATATGTGGGCAATATTTTAATTCCAAGTTTTAGTAGGAGACAAATACAATAAACTAATGATGCAAAACTCACAATTAACAAAGCAGCTATTCATCACACTTCGAATATACTCAATAATAATATAGTAACTAAGTCGACTGTGCACACGAACGACTTACTTGTTAGCCCAAGATGAACAGAAGTCGCAGCAGCTTGACGCAAAGGCATAACGTAGATGTCGTGGTGCGGTGAGCGGTCGCAGCAGATCGCCCGTAAACCTTATTGCCGCCTGCGTGTACTCTCTGGCAACGGTTTGAGATACCCGCCTCCTCCTTCCGTGTGCACGCCGGAAGAAAGGTCGACGAGGTTCGACGCACACGACTCGAGCACGTAAACACGTAGAAGTAGGAAATGGAGGCCGTGGGTTTCGCACATACCGGACGTCTCCGTGCATATAAATAGACGATCGATAACGACATGATTAAAGCAGCCATTACCCATCGGTAATCGACACATTCAACCAGTCATTTATCCACTGGTAACTGTCTGTCATCAAAACCCCAATAAAGCCTCAAATTCAAACATTTGAATCGCATTCAAACAGGGAGAGAGAGAGAGTGGTGCAGAGTTCAGCAAAAATAGAGATGGACTTGGTCTGCCAAGTGGCGCGCCACATCACGGCACGGTCACAATTCACAAGTCACGCGATTTTCACGCGAAAATACGCGAATATGCGTCTTGCGGCACAGCACGCGCAGCAGGCTGCACGCACGCAAGTCTGCTGCAGTGACTACACGTAACCCTCCACATACCATCTCTATCCATATTCAAGGAGTGGAGAGGACTCCACCTTATAAATTGGTCTTCCTCTCCTTTCCTTAGCAATATGGTACTAAACAAAACATGCTTTGGAATTAAGGAAATAGCCATAAAATAGGCCACATTCTAACACATGGTGGTCAACCTCTGATTTGATTAAAATTATCACTTTTAGACCAATTTAACTAAAATCTCATGGTCCATCCGATATTTGGTTAAGTTTTCGCTGAGGACATAACAAAATACCGAGCATGTTATGAAACAAGCAATTAGTTTTCCTAGTATAACAATAAAATGTACACCAAAAAGATGAAAACCCAAAAGTTACTTCTCTACAACTACTGAGATTATAGGACTAAGTGTGCCTTGATCCGAGCTACTTGCAAAGAGAGGGTGATACGGGGTCGCCCGATCTTCTCGACGTAGGATGGATACTCACGGGAGTCTTGATGAATCGTAATGATCCTCCAATGCCAATGCAAGGGACGAACACTCTTTAATCCACCAAAACACGCTCGTGTTGATTTCACGACCACCAAGTTTAAGATCTATCGTGCACCCAATTCCCAACGGAAAGGTGAACAATCTTGATTGAAGAAAATCACCCTAATTCCCTATGGAACTTCGGTAGCAATGCTAACTCGAACAAACTTTAGTAGATTCATTATTCTCAAACGTGGTCTCCTTACAATGGGGGTCTAACCCTCAATATATAGTTCTCTCTCCACCTCATGGCTGGCTAAGAGGTCCTAAACCAACTCCAACTCATCCCTACATGTATTTGGAAACAAACTCACACAAAAGGAAAAACCTAAAATTAAGCTGTCATAATGTTTCGGTCATAACTTTTAATCCGTGATTAATTTGAAGGTGGGGCTGGATCCATTGCATAGCCCTTGAAATTATCTTTCCAACGAGTACAAGAACACCTGAATCGGACTCTGTTTGTTAAAGTTATGGCCTTTTTTAGTAACTGTCTGTTAGGCTATCCTGAACGAATCCGAATTGAGTTCTGAGTTGAATCCGAGTTTGAATTGTATTGAGCACGTGGGAGATCCGAATTTGGCCTGAAAATCTTATCCAAAACTTGTAGTTTAAGTCCTTGTGCTCCTCCCTTTTGCTCTCCCAAGTCTTCACTTGAATCATACCTAAGAATACATAAAATAATAACATGATGTAGTATTCCGAGTTCATCATCAATTAAAAGAAACTCCTTAAAAAACAAATTCACCTGACAATATTTAATGCGGCTCAATACTTCTTTCCAATTAAATAATATATTCGCCTGAAAAGTGCTAAGCATGTGCGTATCCGCATCATCCTCCCCTTCTTCAAGAAAAGCCGTCCTCGGCTTTTGGTAGTCTGAAATTGTACTAAGCAAAGAATACAACGTATATGCATGGTATATATATTTGTCATCAACACTTCGTTTGCTTAGCATATCAAGAACATCTGAAGGTATAGTACATAAAAAGAATAACACATATGCATGGTATATGTATGAATCAATTATCGTGTCATTCTCGTTGTTCCACACAAACAAATTAATATAACGACAACCATATGATGTATACATTGCAATATTGTCTTTCATATCATTCTCCCTCCCATGAGAAAAAGTCGTCCTCGACTTTGCTAGGCATATGGACAAGTCATTAATGGGCCAAACCAAATTAAGTTGTTCAAATATGGGGGAGAAAATTTTTAGTTCCTTCTATGCTTCAACTGTGCTACTCTGATTATTTGTACATGATTGTACATTAAAGGATGAATAAGTAGGCTTAAGAAATCTTTTGAAACATGCAGCATTATGGTTGAAACTCGTCTCATTGTGATCATGATATGGCATAGAAGATTGTTTATCCAAAATATGCAATTTCAATTCAGCAAATTTATCACATGTAATGCATATTCGGTAAACATAAAACTTATCATCTATACCATAATTTCCAATCAAATTGAACTTATATGTATATGCATAGGTACTAACTAGTGATTTTAAACATGGAATTTCAGCAACATTCTCAATCACACTAGATAGTTCTTTAGGATCATCAAACATGATATAATATAAAGAATCATCAGGAGATATTCTCGTAAGAACTTCCTTATGAGTAATCAATTCCACATTATGTAAATTGAGCAAAGAAATTTCAGAACATGGAATTTTCATTCGATATATGAGTTCTCACAAGTACTCACCGTTTCACAATTAATTTCAGCACCAATATTGTTACCTTTATTGTTCTCCTCAGTTGATGTAGGTGTTGTATGTATTAAATCATCATGATGTAACAATGGATCAGCAAGTACTTTATCTTTAACTATGATTATCTCCTCATCATTTATCTCCAATGGTGCCAGTTGTTGAACATTTGACTCCTCTTCTTTAATATCAACCTGCACAATGTGAGAAACAACACTAGAAGTAGATATTAATGTGTTAGTTTCAAAATCAACCTCACTTTGTCCATCTTCTACTGCTCTCTTTTCTTTTGGTGTATCTCTCACACTCTCAGTTTGGATGCTCCCAAACTCACATATGGTGGAATTACACACTTACTCTTTTAACACTCTCACTCAATTTGGCTATGTGGCTCTCATTCTCACATAGGTTTTGATGCATCTCAATTGTTGTATGTACCATTGGGGCAGCATAAGATGTCTCCTTTACCGAAGGGAAAGTCCCATGCTCGGTCATCTTCTCATGTGTCACACTAGTGGAACCATAAGAGCTGAAGTATGGACATGGATTGAACCGTGATGTACGTTTCTCCATAAGTCTCTTCTCCTGTATAATAGCATAATCCACAAGATCATGCATGCTACTAAAATATTTATGTTGAAGTGCAGCGGCGGTCTCAAAATTCGAGCCACCCCTAAAGTATGCCTTCTCCCTTGATGGACTAGTGACACCGCACGACGCATCGCATCTTGCGCTTCAAAATAGTAATCTTGGACAAGATACTCCCTTGTGTGATATTCTCCGGATGGTGAAGCAATTCCTGCGCATAATAGGATGGCACAAACTCGCTTCTCATAAACACCTTCAAATCTAACCAAGATTTAATGAGTTGTTTTCCAATTAGTTGTTGCCACCAACTATAAGCATAGTCTTCAAACTCCCTTGTGGCACGCATCACCTCTTGGTCTATAGAAAGTTTCTGAAATCTAAACACTTTCTCCATTTGCCATTCCCACTCAAGATACTCCTCTGGATCATCACTGCCATAGAAAGGAACAAAGCTATCTTTTTGTTGTTGTGGATGAAGTGCTTACACAATATCATTCACGATGTTTTGTGTAATGACTTCATTTGTTGATTGAATTCAATATGGAAATCCTGCATATCCGTCTTAAGTTATACGTGCTTAGCGGTGGTGCTGATTGGATCTCTTGTTGCAATGTACTTCTCAATGCCTGATGTTTTAAGCGAGTCACCGGGGCATTAAGATTAACTTCATTCTCACCACCATAGTTGTCTTCTCCACCTGACATGGTTAGATTGTGCAAAGACAACACAAAGCAATAACAAAGTATATGGATGATTAGTATAAATCACTCGATCTCACTCTTTTCTCTCACAAGTAAAGTTCTCACCTTTCCGAAGTGAATTGAGGCCAAAAGAAACCTACACTTGGTGGTGGCTATAATAACAAGTGATGATCAAGTGGATTTAAAAGTGACTCACAATTGCACGGTAAATGATATTTTGTGGAGCTTGGTTAGGAAGTATTTATCCTACACGATCTGATTTCTCGATGTTGTAAAATTAAGTAATAATCCAAGGTAGAAAGTATTGCCTATGTGCTGATCCAAAAGATTTAAGTGAAGTATATGAACGCACATGCAAAGATCAATGTGACTCGATGCAAACAAAGGAATGAGCTAACTAGAGGCAATCTGAAATTAAAGATTAGATAGCTCGTTTTGCACCAAGTACTAGGAGAGACGCTAGCCAACTGCAATGATATGAATGTAAGGGCACAAGATTGCTCAAAGGAATTAAATACACAAGCTGAAATTATATATTACAATTAGCTAACCCCAATTTGGCCAATGCTCACTTTGCCTTTTTTTTTGTCGACCGCCTTCTTTCTTTCTTTCTTTCTTTCCTTCTTTCTTTTTTTTAACTTGTAGTTGGCACTAAGGTTTAGCTTTTCCTTCCACAAAAGAATAAAATTTCAGCAGGTGTAAATTAATATCAATAACTGGCCTTAATGCAATTATCCAAGACTAGTCTCAAAGATGAACGGATCATGGTATTGTACTAGTACTGTTCACGCATTGTAGTGATCTGATTTTTTTTTGAATTTTGGATTGGACACAAAGATTAAGCTACGCAAATAAACACGAGCGATCAGCACGTAAACAAAATTTCTAATGGATCAAGACATAATAAAACTCATGAAAATAGCAGATGCGAAACTAGGGTTTGGATTTGTTTTGTGTGTTTTTGGTTTATAGACTATAGGACAGTAAGTAATAAACTGAAATTTAAAGGGATAAGATCCTACGGAGTAAACCGCGCTCTGATACCAAGATGACATGGGGTCGCCCGATCTTCTCGACGTAGGATGGATACTCACGGGAGTCTTGATGAATCGTAATGATCCTCCAATGCCAATGCAAGGGACGAACACTCTTTAATCCGCCAAAACACACTCGTGTTGATTTCGCCGACCACCAAGCGAAGATCTTGATTCCCAACGGAAAGGCTGAACGATCTTGATTGAAGAAAAATCACTCCTAATTCCCTATGGAACTTCGGTAGCAATGCTAACTCGAACAAACTTTAGTAGACTCATTATTCTCAAACGTGATCTCCTTACAATGGGGATCTAACCCTCAATATATAGTTCCCTCTCCACCTCATGGCTGGCCAAGAGGTCCTAAACCAACTCCAACTCATCCCTACATGTATTTGGAAACAAACTCACACAAAAGGAAAAACCTAAAATTAAGCTGTCATAATTTTTCGATCATAACTTTTAATCCGTGATGAATTTGAAGGTGGGGCTGGATTCATTGCGTAGCCCTTGAAATTATCTTTCCAACGAGTACAAGAACACCTGAATCAGACTCCGTTTGTGAAAGTTATGGCCTTTTTAGTAACTGCCTGTCAGGCTGTCCCGAACCGAATCCGAATTGAGTTCTGAGTTGAATCCGAGTTTGAATTGTATTGAGCACGTGGGAGATCCGAATTTGGCCTGAAAAATCTTATCCAAAACTTGTAGTTTATGTCCTTGTGCTCCTCCCTTTTGCTCTCCCAAGTTTTCACTTGAATCATAACTAAGAATATATAAAATAATAACATGATGTAGTATTCCGAGTTCATCATCAATTAAAAGAAACTCCTTAAGAAACAAATTCACATGACAATATTTAATGCGGCTCAATACTTCTTTCCAATTAAATAATGTATTCACCTGAAAAGTGCTAACCATGTGCGTATCCGCATCAGAGGGGCAGCTTGTCATCAGATGCTTATACCCATCGGTCGCGCCGACTACTCGAATTTTCGAAGGTAAGCTGAGGAACCTGAAGACTACCTCTTTAAGCTCATGACAATGATGCTGCTCAGCCAAGGCCAATGTGGTTGCTGCCGTGCTCACATCAAGTCGCCTGCATAGTTTGTCCTCACAAATCGACTTTAGCCTCGGTATATCATACATGTCTACTACCACAAGCAGATGCTGGGCCATTATCGCCGCCGTGTATTCCTCACCCATCTCTGGTAATTCGTCGGTGTAGATGAAGTGTAGCAATGCCCTGAACACATCAGTATGAATGTCGTCAATGGGTATGATGCATCTTCTGTTAGCCACTGACGGCACTTTGGGAATTTCCCAATTGAAAAGGGGAACGAAGGCGGGGCCCACCTGTCGGTGAGCCGCGCGAAGAGGTAAGGGTAGGAGACTTCGTCTCCTCCCCGAGCGTGTCCCGTGCGTGGACTGAGCCGTGCGCTTGTGGCCGTTTCGTTTCTTCGCTCAGATCCGGCGATTTCGGCGGGGCATGGAGAGATGGCGAGCGGAGGAGCGGCGGCGGAGGCGTGGGTTGGCCCGGGTTCTGCGGAGCCGGCCGCTCGCGCCACCCCGTAGTTAATCCTCGTCTTCTCTATTTAAGCTTGGGCGGCTCCACGGTAGGGAAATCTGCTTCTTGATCTCCAGTTGCCTCTTGTGATTTAACTCTGCTCTTTGTTCTTCGGTGGGCAGAGACTCGGCTCTCGGGCCATCTCCGATTGAGGCCTTGTTTCGGTCCCGTGTGGAAACCCTAATCTGGGTTTGTGCATCCCAGGATCTTAAGGGGTCACACCGAGGAAGAACAAGGAAGCAGTCTGTAGCGAGATGAATTCCATCATAGCTAACGGA
Source organism: Bonia amplexicaulis (assembly GCA_036346245.1). Lineage (NCBI taxonomy): Eukaryota > Viridiplantae > Streptophyta > Magnoliopsida > Poales > Poaceae > Bonia > Bonia amplexicaulis. The sequence continues at coordinate 185,569 of JAYGGG010000258.1, read as the reverse complement.
ACTTGGGAAATTTCAGATCTCCCGCCTGGTTGTAAGCCAGTAGGCTGCAAATAGATCTTTAAAAGAAAGCGTAGACCTGATGGTACTATTAAAAGGTACAAGGCCCGCTTAGTGGCTAAAGGTTTCACGCAAAAAGAAGGAGAATGCTACTTTGACACATACTCTCCTGTGGCTCGCTTACCCACAATTCGAGTGCTTTTAGCACTAGCTGCTGCATACAAGCTCCTAGTACATCAAAAGGATGTAAAGACCGCTTTCCTCAATGGAGATTTGGATGAGGAGATTTATATGCAATAGCCTGAAGGATTTGTGGTTGAAGGGCAAGAAAAGAAAGTATGTCGATTGATTAAATCCCTGTATGGTCTAAAGCAAGCTCCTAAGCAATGACATGAGAAATTTGACAGTACGATGATGTCGGTCGGCTTTTGTGTAAACGAAGCCGATAAATGTGTCTACTATCAGTTTAGTGGGGGCGAAGGTGTCATTCTATGCCTTTATGTAGATGACATATTGCCTTTTGGGACCAACATGGATGTGATCAATAGTACAAAGTCTTTTCTTTCCCAGAATTTTGATATGAAAGATCTGGGTGAAGCTGATGTTATCCTAAACATCAAGCTTATAAAGGGTGAGAATGTGATTACTCTTTCACAATCCTATTATGTGGATAAAGTCCTAACCAGATTTGGGTTTATGGACTGTAAACCAGTGTCCACACCCTATGATCCAAATGCAAAGCTGCATAAGAACACTGGGCATGGGAAGGATCAACTTAAATATTCTCAAATCATAGGATCCCTGATGTACCTAACTAGTGCAACGAGGCCAGACATCACATATGCTGTTTGCAGATTGAGTCGTTATACGTTCAATCCAGGAGATGATCATTGGATAGCACTAGAAAGAGTACTCAGATATTTGAAGGGAACCTCTAAATTAGGAATACATTATTCTGGTCATCCGGCAGTCTTGGAAGGATTCAGTGATTCTAACTGGATCAGTGACTCGGATGACGTGAAGGCTACGAGTGGTTATGTATTCACTCTAGCCGGTGGGGCCGTTTCTTGGAAGTCTTCAAAACAGACTATCCTTACACGGTCCACCATGGAGGCTGAGTTAGTTGCACTTGATTCGGTGGTCAGAGGCGTAATGGATTCGAGAACTCCTTTCGACCACTTTGTCTTTGGAAAAACCTATTCCAACTATATTAATCTACTGCGATAACCAAACCGTTCTGGTTAAGGCAAAGAGTAGAAAGGACAATATGAAGTCCTCAAAACACATAAAAAGACGACTTAAGTCAGTAAGGCATGCCAGAGAGACGTGTGTTATTTCTGTAGAATACATCCAGTCTGAAAGGAACTTGGCAGATCCTTTCACCAAAGGATTGGCGCAAAAGGTCATCCTTGCAGCATCTCAGGGAATGGGGCTTATTCCCGTATGAAGGCTCACATTGGTAGTAACCTATCCTAGGAGATCGGAGATCCCGTGAACTAGGCTCTAGGACAACAAACTGTGTGAGATTAGAGAGCACACCTAACAGGTCCCATTAGCTGCAGTGCTCTTTCTGTATGGAAGGTTGAGCATTGGCTCTTAATGAATTCGAGGTCTATATGACTTATGGAGTCGTCCTACAGGACTCCTAAAAGGGTTCACCTACGTGAGTGTGATTGTGAGGTCGCAATCAAAGAAAGATAAGCGTATACTTTCTTAAGCACTCATGAGCTAGATACGGGGACATGACCGTAACGTCCCAACCCGAGAGGGAAAGGGCAAGCCGCCCAGTACAGAATGTGATTTGGACGAAAATTCTCACACCAAGGCATTGGATCAAGGCAAAGTTCTCATTTGTCTGTGCAGAGTCGTAGTCCTTGTCGCTAGGCTTTGGGTTCAAACCCACAAGTTACCCATCGTTGAACAGCTGTATATTAAACAAGACATTGAACATAATTATCAATTGAGAAATTGGTGGGGATTGTTAGCCACTGAGGGCACTTTGGGAATTTCCCAATTGAAAAGGGGAATGAAGGCGGGGCCCACCTGTCGGTGAGCCGCACGAAGAGGTAAGGGTAGGAGAATTCGTCTCCTCCCCGAGCGCGTCCCATGCGTGGACTGAGCCGCGCGCATGCGATTTTGGCGGGGCATGGAGAGATGGCGAGCGGAGGAGCGGCGACGGAGGAGCAGCGACGGAGGAGCGGGTTGGCCCAGGTTCCTCGGAGCCGGCCGCTCGCGCCACCCCGCAACTAATCCTCGTCTTCTCTATTTAAGCTCGGGCGGCTCCACGGTAGGGAAATCTGCTTCTTGATCTCCAGTTGCCTCTTGTGATTTAAGTCTCCTCTTTATTCTTCGGTGGGCGGAGACTCGGCTCTCAGGCCATCTCCGATTGAGGCCTTGTTTCGGTCCCGTATGGAAACCCTAATCTGGGTTTGTGCATCCCAGGATCTTAAGGGGTCACGCCGAGGAAGAACAAGGCGGCGGCGATTCCCCTGCTGTGTTTGATTGCTCATGGCCAGAGCACTCTATGGTTTGTGCGGCATACCCGAACCTCGGCTTCTTCTTTGGTGTTCGGCTAAAAGAAGGAGTGCGGCATTGTATCATCGTGAATCATCTACTCGCTTGCTACAGCGGGTTGATAGATTTTCTGGGACAGCGAGTTCTTCGTGCCTTGCCAGTTTAACTGTGATCTTGTGCTTGATAGCTTCAGGACAGTTTAGAATACTGTCTGGGTTGTGAGTATATTCAGTTCTTTCTCATTTACAGTAGTATATCTTGATCTGCAACTTTCATCAAGTTATTGAGGGCTGCTGTGAATGTTTGTAGGTGCACTTGTATGCTCTGTGATGAAATTTGGTCATATACTGAATTGATCTAGACAACAGTTGTTCGACTTGAGCTCTAGGTTTAGTTTCTACAGACTGTTTTGTAGTTGTTTGTATCTACATATGTCAGATCTGATTACTTGCAATTAAAGTTCAGATTAGTTCAGTGACTTGTTGAAATCTGGTTAAATTGTATCCTTGTCACATTATACTTCTTGTTTCAATTCTGTCTTAACTGGAGTATTGCTGCTATATATATAGAATTCAATTTGCTGCTAGTTGTATGATCTTTTCATCTCACTGTTAATTAGCTAATTGCCTGTAATCAGTTAATTATTCAGTCTTGAACATAGTTCTGTTGGCAGTCAATTAAATAGAGCTCAAGTAGTTGCTAGATCAATTATGAAGAGTTATGACGTGTGCATGAGAAGGCCAAAATCTATGATTTTGTGCAACTCTGTTCAGAGAGCAATAATAAAACAATTAATTTGTTATATGCTGGAATTAGCTGTTTTACTGCTTTTAGGACTGGTTTTCATGTTATTTTCAGCAGCATGTAAGTTATATTCTTTGAATATATATATGTAGAGATGAATGGCAAGATAGAATTTCATGTTTATATGCAATTAATGTCATTCTTCTTATGCTGAAAATATACTGGTTATTTGATTGTTTTGGCTGAAATTAAAATTATAAATATGCTTATACCGCAATATTCACAACAACTTCTATCCTTCTCCTTCATGGAACCCAGGAGCTGCGCCTTGAAGACAAGCGACCGAGCGGCGAGCACATACCGGTGCGCGACGAACGTCTCCCCGCCAACCTTGAACGTGACGTCCGCCCCCTCTTCGTTTCCGAGGAGGTCGCCGAGATGCCAATCCAGCTTTGGCGGTGGCGCCTTGACAAACGGCTCCTCCACGGATTTCCCCCTGACGAAGGCGATGTCGCACCGGATGACGAAGCAGTCGTCCTTGAGATACACGGACTTATCTAGGACTTCCCTGTTGATGAACTGCGGGAATCCCCTGGTACTACGTGACAAGGTGTGCGTGAACCTACGGCTGTACGCCGGCGCTGCTTGGCCGGCATGGTCGAGCAGATCGAACTGCGCGTCTATGTTCACGCCTTCGTTGGGGCCGACATGCTCGAGGAATACGGATATGAAAAGGCAGTGCTCCGCGAGGTTGCCGTTGGGGTAATATTTGATACGCCATGTGTGGCCTCCGATGAGAAAGGTGCAGGAGTACAAGCACTGGCCGGTATTTACAGTTTTGGTGCCGGAGTGAATTGCTGTCCTGCTAGGTAATTGACTAGTATATGTGATCCGAATTGGAGTCTACGTCCGTGAGCAGCTAGTCTGATATGAAGTAGTTCAGTGCCATGAAGTAGTTCTCATGCATGTTGCGGTTGCACCCAGACTTCGATTCTGATTTTATTTTTCAGATGAAACAGGGTTGCTAATCTTATTTTTATTTATTTTTTGGAAAGGTGACAGTGCTACGTAGTCGTCATGCGTGTGCATCTACTTAATCACATTCAATTCACAATGAAACAACATAGTGCAGAGGGCAGTTGAACGCTCTTCAAAGAGGAAAATCAACCATGTGTAATGGCACTTAGATGCAGGTTACGTACCATGTTTCACCTATATACTAGTAAGATGCTCGTGCGTTACAATGGAGTTCAAAAAATATGATATATATCATCAAACAAGAGTGATGACACAAAAAAAATGTATGCATACATTTCCTTAGCAGACACCGGACATGTCATTCTCAGTAGGTAGTATCAAAAAATATTGATGGAGTATCTCCCTGAGCGAATTTATAAACGACGTACATTACTTTGCAACAACTCAGAGCTTGAACCTAAAAACTTCTCGCCATATGCTTCTAACCCACTTCGGATGAGTTCAGATCCAGCTCCATATAAAGGAACCCACTTCGGATGAGTCCAGATCCAGCTCCATATAAAGCACTTTCAAAAGGATTTGATTGTGATGTAGTAGGTCTTCCTGCCAATTCTCCCAGATCACTGTTCATTATGCCTGCTAAATAAACAAAAATGGATGAAAACAAAAGTTAGAAAACAATGAATCAATGATCAGGTTATCTGAAATCTACTTCTTTAGCTGGTATCCCTATAGTTCACAATAACTCTCAGAAACGAACAAAATGCAACATGTTAACAAACCAATTCCATAATGTTTATCTGTTAGCTTAATAGAAAGATTATAAAAACCAGTGTGGACAAAGTGCGGTTGAGTGCAGCGTCATCCTCGTGATTCTAATTACTATAGGACAACCAAGATATGACCAGCAGCCATTTTCTAGCTTCCAATTGAGCGCAGTCAAACACCTACCACTATCAGTCTCTGGGGGAGATGTTATATTTGGATATAGCAGAAAATAACACCCCATGAAAATCATATTGCAAGTTCATTTCATTGTTGTGATGAATGTGAAAATGCATGACATCTGCAACTATGATGGTCCAAATCTTGTCATATTAGCTGTAGGTGATGAAAAGAGAGTAAAACAACATACTGCAGCAGATCTTAATAGGGAACTGGTAGTCATGTGTATGGTTTCTGGAACTATGGGGCTGTTCTTTTGGTCATGGCTTGTGGCTTTTGATTGCGGCTTGTGACTTTTGGGCTGTTTATACGAGAGATTACAGAGTAACAGAAATTCACGTGCGGTTTTTGCAGATATAAATGAAATCAGTAAAGTATGTACTACAATTAACTAGTAGGCCCTATCTTGAAAAAATATTCTATTTAGAAGTTAGTTACTGTAGAAAAGCCGAAAAGCAACTTTTAGAAGCTGAAAAGAACAGTACCTATGTATCAAATGGACAAGTTTATCCAGTGGAGTGCGCATCACAAGTAAGAGGCAATCAGAATGATGACAATCCATACCAAAAGTCCTGACCAGATCAAAGCAATTGTCGATCGACCAACTCTAGCAATGCCCCAATAGGAATGAACAGTGAGGGAACACCGAGTCAAAATTTCCAGCACTATGTTCTCTAGAAGATCCGTAACAATCGCCACCCCATCGGGTTAACATCCAAATGCCGGCCAAATTTCGACAACAATATCTTGCTCAAGTACCCCAACCCATCCTTCAAGACCCAAATCACCGCAATGTAGTTGGTATAGTGCTTTTCCCCAACCCAATCAGTATACAACAACGCTGAACAACACACCACTCAATATGCCCGTGCGTTACAACGGAAAACAAAATTTAGGAGTAAATATTATATCTGCAGTTATATATTCTTACTCAAATAAATAGAAGTTTGTTTCTACTTAATTATATGACCTACTTCTAATATAATATACACCAAATGTATGTTCGTAATGACCCAAACAACTCAACTAAACAAATATCTAAATCCAAAATCTTTTTCCTAGAGTCCATCCTTGGCATAACCCAATGACATGCTCCACAACAGAGATTACATCCCTAAACATGGCCAATTTCCTAGAATTCTGTATTTTTTGTCTTGCTTTCTATTTATCTAACGATGTATATACAACAAGAACACTAACTTTCACAGGTTTTGGAGCAAGAACAAAAATGTGACATTTCAAAGGTGCTTTCAGGAAAATAAAAACCCTAGGCATAAGAAAACTAAAGCCAATACCACAATTATGAGAAGTTTTGTTTGTCGAGCATCTACATTTTGTGGGTCAAGAAAAAATCAGATTTTGTATATCCGACGAAGACAACTTCTAGGTATAGTATTGTATCAGTAATCTAATATAAAACCATTCTAAATTACATGGTTAGAAAGTCATAGCTGTTTGGTAAACTATATGTATATCATACTTTTTGGATGGCTTTCCATGAAGCAGTATCCTTCATATGTGGCTTTGGCATAACTGCTTTTGAGTGGTTAGCCCATAGATCCTCCGGTCTCTAAATGTGACCATGGATTATTGTCAGAACTGCATGCACATACTTATTTGATGAGCTTAAGGAATAATGCTTTAGTCTTACCAAATTAGCATCTGGAAGTTCCTTCGCAGCCACATCAATATTATCTACGGTTTTCTTAACCTGTTACATGGACAATTTAGGTTAGTTTTTAAACAAGCTATGCTTTCACACAACAGAAATTTGACATTTAAGGTCCATGAAAAATGCAATTTATCCAGACCCAAAAAAGCAACATGTTTAGCACAATTAATAAATTGACGGAATAAAGTGTTGACCACGGAGACATTCATATGTCATATAAATCAATCTTCTAGCACTGGTTGTGTTGACTACCAGGGTCTAGGGCATCCAAATGTCTTGTAATGCTAGTTGGTAACTTGGTATTAATAAAACTAGCCTCATAGGCGCGGCGCCACGCCGCGCCAGCCACCGTACGTATCAAAGTAAAAGAGGTGATAATTCGTGAGGAGTTTTTTTAAAAAAATCGAAGGCACATGCGTATTTTCGAAAAAGGTAAAGGTCTTTTTCGCAAAAAAAAACGAGGACCTTTACGTAAACAAACGAGGACCCGTGCGCAATTGCAAAAACTACAGGGGCTATCCTGCAAAGTGGAGGGGCTAAAAAAACTGGCAGGGACCTTTTCGTGAGAACCAAGGACCTGCACGTAATTTCGGGAAAACGTAGGGACTTTTTCGCAAAACAGCTCACCCGACCGTACGCAAATTCATGCCACGCCGGGTGGGTGGAGGCCGCCGGCCGACGTGGCCTTCCCTCCGCGCGGAAACTCCCCCGGGAGTAATAGGGGTAGTATTCTGTAAGTAATCACACTATGAAGTCTTGGCAATTATAAAATAGTAGTAATTTAAGACCCATATGGTCTATTTTTGTTACTTTTGATAGCGTGCACAAATAGGCTAATTTTGAGTTAAAAAATACAAACCAGCATGGCACCCTCTTTTACAGCATCATCTCGAACATGTTCAGTTCCATCCAACTGAACCCCAATAAAGTACTACACATCACCTTGATCCACAAGCAAATTTGATGCATCTGAAATTACGTGCAAAAGAATTGCAAACTAATTATATGGAACTTACCAAAGTTTTGCAAATCACTATTATATAGTACCTTCTGATCACGCATTGGTTGCAAGTGAAAGAGGTTCCAGAACTTTTTACCTATCCACGTGATTTAACACCAATAAGTAATTTTAGTGGATTCATTACCATGAAAAATATATTTAAACATTTACAACCTTTTTCATATACACCATTCTCTACGCACCTCAACTGGACATGATGATCTTCTATTGTAGCATCAAGGATTCAGCCGACCTGAGGAGGAGATGAAGAAGATAATATTTAATAAAAGTTCATATCTATACCAATCAAAAGAACAGCGGAGTCAGAGGTACAAGAGGTCCCAGTTGAATCTTACACATGTTCTGACTTTTCTTTTGCACATATAGCCTTTCTTGTTGGCTTTGTAATTACCAAATATGCTACATAATTATGAACATATAACTAAGAACTTGACATATCATTAACCAGGAACTCTATTAAATCAATCCTGTGTAGGTCTGAGGGCCAAAAACATATTCACTGGACTCATACAATGAGACCTATAAACAAAGCAATAGAGGTGGTAATTCGTTAGCTAATACAAATGCAATATAATCTAGTGGTAATTCAGTTTTGTCATCCCCTTTCCTGGAAGTATCAGAATCTGTGAAAGGTTTAGTCATCGACTAACCTGGCGTTGTCTCTGTTCAAGCCTCAACTTCTCAACATTTGCTGTTTCATATACACCATTCTCTATGCACCTCAGCTGGACATGATGATCTTCTATTGTAGCATCAAGGAATTCAGTCGGCCTGAGGAGGAGATGAAGAAGGGTAGGAGAAGGAGAAGTGGAAGCTTTTGAGAAGGAGAAGCTATCGAAAATATGAGTTGTACCTCTTTATGGTAGGAGGAGGAACCGTTTTGTGAGCAGCTTCCTTCGCACGATCGTGCTTGTAACCACAACCTAACCTGGCCCAATCCGCATCCTCTCACGGCGCCGCTTCCATGAAGCGAGTTCGTGGATGTACATCGTGGGAGGGTGGAAGGAGGCGCCTGGGGTGGAGAGGGGAGGTGGCGGGGGGTTGGGGGCGGAGGACGCAGCGACGAGGGGGCGAGGAGGCAACGGTTTGGGGGCGGAGAGGGGAGGCGGCTGCTTGGGGGTTTGGGGAGGAGGGAGGAGGATGCGCGGCAAGGGGTCGGGAGTAGGAGGCGGCAAGGGACGGAGAGGGGAGGCGGCGGGGAGGTTGGGGCAGAGGGGAGGATGCGCCTGGGGAGGAGGCGGCGCAGGTTGGGGAGGAGGATGCGGCGTGGGGTGGCGGAGGAGTGGCGGCGGAGGGGGGAGGAAGGGGTGAGGCGGGAGCGGGTTGGTGAGGAGGGTGGGGTGCAGAGGAGTGGTGCAGGTGGCGCGGGCGAGGAGGGAAGGGAGGAGGCTGCATGCGGTGTGGGTAGGAGGAAGAGGAGGTGGCGGCGTGGTGGGGAGGAGGCGAGGTGGAGCGGAGGAGCCGGGAGGAGGAGGCGACGCGGGTGGAGAGGAGGAGGCGAGGCGGAGCGGAGGAGCCGGGGAGGAGGCGGCGATGGCGGCGCAGGGTGGAGGAGGCGAGGGCAGCGTGGCGATGGAGGAGGGAGGGGAGTGTGGAGGAAATGAGGTGGGGGAGGCAGCCGAACGAGATTCGGCGGGGTTGGCAGCGCTGCCAGTGCACGGGTTTCGGGGTGGGGTCCACATGTCAGCCCGTATAGTTTTTTATGAGAAGGGGTGGAAGAGGCCGGACCAACCACCAACTCCTTCTTTTATAATAGTAAAGATATTGGAGCTAAGAGATAGAAGAACTGTAGAAATTTAGTGCTAACACTAGGCTGCAGCTACCTACCACCGGCCATTCATGTGTTAATTTCTGCTCGCTTGGACTGCTGATTTTGAAGCCCATCCGATGGAGTTCGTCCAGAGAGGCAACGGGTTGCAGTTTATCGTAACCATGATGCACTTTATTACGGCTAAGAGAGAATTTCGATGAGAAAATTATACAGCGATCAAAGGATGTTAATTCATGTAAATTCCGATTAACGTATATCATATGTCTCAACAGAGATATATGTAAGTGAGTAACAATTTTTCACGATCAAATTGAGGAACAGCATACAACACGTTGCAACATTTACAATGTGTTGTGAATTGTGACACGCTGTTAGTCTTGGTGATTGGTTTAGTGATTAGCGATTTTCCTGCATGCGTTGGGATTAATTGCATTTCATCATCGCCACTAGAAACAGATTAAGCAAATGACCCATAGAACTACCTAATACTCCATTAAAAGATCAGATGGATATTCCGAAGAATGAGAAATAGCGATTCCATGTAACACCCCCGTTACCAGGGGTGCTGCGAGGACACAACATTCCGTAACTATTCACGCATGAACAATTATGGGACGTCGCGCAAGAGTATACCATCACATGCTTACAGCAAAAGACCAATTTATATTACCAAATAAGGTTTAACAACCCAGTTTTACAGCAGCGGGCGTGTAAGCCCGAAATATATTACATTACAAAAGAACCTTCACGAAACTCGAGCGTAACTGAGACCTAGAACCACTGATCCTCGTCGAAGAACGACTTCTCAGGGGCTTCCTCAACAGGACAACCCTCACCAGTATCTTGGTCATCTGAAGTGTTCAACAAGCCGTGAGCTAACCAGCTCAGCAAGCCACAAGGGAAACTTATCATAACTATTTGCACGGGTCAACAAAGGTTGGGAGTATAATTGGTTTATTACTTGGGTGGATGCAGTTTTATTTGATAAATCTTTTGAAAGATCAAAATCAAGGCTACTCCTTAAATTCACAGGGGTTTTCAAAGTTTGATTTACCAACTAATCAAGTTAAAACACTTATGAAAACTACTTCAGCTTTGCAGCTGGAAATCACCCAATTGACACAACTCCATTAACCGGGAGCACGGCGTATCGAATACCATTTATTTGACTCTGCAGAGTTGCTTAACTTTACCCACAAGCATTCTTAACCCTCATGACTGAGTTAAGAAACCAGGTCTTTTCACCGCTCGCACCTTCGCTATACTCTACCCGATGGGTTCGAACCACATACCCTGCATCCGTAGGCCAAAACGGAACACCAAGCCCGAGGCATGGGCACCCATCGTTATTGCGTATGGGTTCCTTGTCCCACGTACCAACTCCCCATGCAGGGCTCCACTTGGGTTTGAGCAGCTACTAAACCAGGGTTGACAAGTCAACACCGGTGGTTGAGCGATCACTATGTCATTTGCTTAACGTAAGGGTTTAGTCTTTATATTTTCTCATGAGTCCGCAACCTCCACCTCAGGGTAAACGGTGGGCGAAGACCGACTCGCGGTTTCCCACAACACTCTTACCCTAAACTTGTGCGCATCAAGCACAACCAACCTAGGGTACTTGTCCCATACCACCCTACCCTAGCTTCGGGTTTTCCAAGTCTATCGGCTCTCGGCCGCAACCTTAGTAGTGTAATTATTTGCATGACATGAATATGACCTACAATTAATTATACCATATTGTAGATATTTCTAGGGTTATCAAGGAACGACTGCAAATTTAACATGGCATTTATCGGTGGCAGGTTTTATCTAGATAGCATGTCATTCTAAACATTTTATTTTACACAAACTAGAATTTTACAACTAACAATAGTGCAAATAGTATAAAGACATAATTTACTGAACATGGGATTCAACATGATCAAGGATTGCGACTTGCCGTGAATCTGGACGATCTCGGCGATCTCGTAGGCGGCAACTCCTGAATCCTGGTCCTGCACTAAGACTTGCGGGATCTCCGACACTAGCACAAACACACAAAAATAACATAAGTCCAGCTTAAGTCTAATCAAGCAAGGAAAAAAATCTACAAAAAGGAATAAATTGCATAAATATTCAAATGAAAAAGGGGTTCTTTGAATTTTTAGATTTTTCTGGAGAGGGATTTTGTGAATTGATGACCACAGTTGGACTCAGGAAATTGAAATGAGCAAGGTGGTGAAATTTGGGAATTTTTGGGATATTATGTGATTTTCTAGGATTTATTTGGATTTTGTGTGATTTTCTAGGATTTATTTGGATTTTTGGAAATTGATAAAATCACGAAATTGATGAACGATGTCGGGCGGCCCGGCCGCTTCAAAGGCGACTCGGCATCAGGCGCACCGCTGCCCATGAGTGAGCGGACGCGGCCCACGCACGCGCGCGCTCCTCCCGGTGGATGGGGACACGCGGCCGGCGACCGGTGGAGATGGCGCGAGGCGGCGGACCGGATCTACCGGAGTGGCGGTGAGGAGGGGATCGGATCGGGGTTGTGGAGGCAGATCTTTAGTGGGATCGGACGGTCCCGGGAAGGCCATCCGACGGCCGACTTTAAACCATGGATGAGGGAAAGGAGGCGAGAACGACGGCGAAACATAATGGCGCCACCGCGCCACTGTGGGATCCGAAGGTGGAAAGGTTCCTTGAGAGGTGGAGAATCCATTTCGGTGTTTGGAACGGACATCGAGGCTCAACGCGAAGAACGACCGAAGGGGAGTCGGCGGCGATCTTCTGGCATCAGAGGCCATGAACGGCGCTCTGGGCAAATTGACAGCGCCTGGAGCATCTCTAGGAGATGGGGAACTCGATGGTGGCGATGGTTTGAGCTAGGGGTCCTCCGGTGGGTCACACGGTGGCCCCTTTGCGGCCGACGACGAGCTTCGCCGCTAGGGCAGAAGAGGGGCGCATTCGATCGGAGGAGTTCACCAATGTGTTCAGAGACGAAGAGAACAAGTCGCAAGAGTGATCGAACTTTAAAGAAGAAATGGAGAAATGGGGCTCGGGGGATCACCGGAGACGAAGAAGCTGATCGAAGGCAATGCAGGTGGTTAGACTCCGATCGGCAGCTCAGGGAGCAACTGGGGAGTGAGACGAAGTGTTTGGAGGGGTGGCTGGGCTCTGGGACGGTGTGAGTGGAGCTGACGACGTGAGGGCAGAGCGGCGGTGTTTGGGGGTTTATGGCGCGGGGGTTGGCGATGCACGGGCGGACTGCAGAGGGGGCAGGAGAGTGTGTCCGAGCGACAGGGAAGTGACTGGACGCAGAGGGGAGTAAATGCGGGGAGTGGGAGTGCGGGAGCAGGTGAGCGGCGTACGGGCGGTGGCGCGTCCGCGCGGAGAGAGGGAGGCGTCATGGCGGCTGACAAGCGGGGCCCTGAGGTGACAGGGTCTGCGAGTCACCGGCAACATGGCGACGGGCGAGCGCTCACCGGCTGCGTGGCGAGGTGGGAAGGCGGAGTCGGGCAGCAGCGTCACGGCGGAGGAAACCAGGCGGGGAGGCCGACAAAGGGACCTGTGGAGTGCACGTGTGACGCGTGGCTCGAGGTGGCGCCGCCGGTTTTGGACCGGGTCGTGGCGGGCGGCGCGAAACCGCGGCGCGGCTGTCCCCAGCGCGGCGCATGCGCGAGGAGGAGGCGGAAAAGAGAGGAGGCACCAGCGGCAGGGAGAAAACAGGAAGGGAAGAAAGGCGCCGGCGCGAAGAGGAAAATGAAAAGACGGGAAGGGAAATCGGAAAGAGCCGAGAATTTTCAAATTGGGTAAGTTTTCAAAAATTCACCAAACATTCAGGAAAATTTAGGAAAATTTTTTGGGGTCTTTCAACCTACCCCCCTTAAAAGAATCTCGACCCCGAGATTAACTTGGTCCAGGGAGTAAGTTGGGGAAATCCCGCTGCAAGTCTGACTCTTTTTCCCAAGTGGACTCATCGGCTATATGATTCTTCCACTGAACCCTGTAAAATTTGACATTTTTGTTTCTGAGCTGCCTCTCTGACGTCTCAAGTATCTGTAATGGTTCTTCCGGATAGGTCCAATTGTCTTGTAACTCAATGTCTGACAATGGTACTTCATCTGTAGGCTGTCGTAGACATTTCCGAAGTTGGGATACGTGGAATACGTTGTGTATCTTGGATAAGTTGGGTGGAAGCTGCACTTTATATGCTACTTCCCCAATTCTTCCAGTTACTTGGAAAGGTCCCACATATCTCGAGCTAATTTCCCTTTGACTTGAAATCTCTTGACGATTTTGAATGGGGTAACCTTGATGTAGACAAAATCTCCAACTTCGAAGCTTAAATCTTTTCTACGGTTGTCAGCATAACTCTTCTGTCGGTCTTGTGCAATCTTTAGTCTGTCCCAGATAATCTTGACATGAACTTCTGAATCTTGAACAATTTGGGGACCCACAAGTTGGCGCTCTCTGGTTTCTGACCAATTCAAAGGCGTTCTGCATTTTCTGCCATACAGTGCTTCAAATGGGGCCATTTTAATACTAGCTTGGTAGCTGTTGTTGTATGAAAACTGAGAAAATGGTAGGCATGTGTTCCATGTTGCTCCATACACAATAGTGCAAGCTCTCAACATATCTTCTAAAATTTGGTTTGTCCTTTCTGTCTGACCATCTATTTATGGATGGTATGCTGAAGCTGAAAATCAGGTCAGTGCCCATAGCTTCATGTAACTTCTCCCAGAACTTGGATGTGAACTATGCTCCCCTATCTGAAACAATTCTGTAGGACCGAAATGGCAACAGAGGGGGGGTGAATGGTGCCTTTAGAAAATCGCCCTCAAGAATCCGTGGCACTTTCTTCTCCAATAGCTAGCGAAGCTATGAAGCAAGAAAATCAATGCTCACCGAAGAAACTCAAACAAATTGACAGAAGATCATATGCTGCTATGTTACCGAAAACAGACACAAAAAGTGAATTTGACTTTTGCCGAAAACAAAGATATCACTGCTCCTCTTAAGCCATTGGAATCAAACCATCAAGCTAAATAGCCATCTTAACACAGGAAGTGAACAAACTAATTTAGATAACAATTTGGCTAAGAACCATACAGAGCAAGAAGTACACAGTTGACGGCAAATCAAAATGACTTAAGATGATTGTCGCTCACTCTTCGCCTCATCACAGAACTGAAATTTCAAATGAGTAGGACAGCTGTTTGAACTGGAGACTAGCAGCCGAAAACTGCTGCTAAAAACTGACTTGAAACAGAGGAGAACAGATGCTAATTACTGCTGAAAAACTGCTGAAAAACTTCTGCTATAAGTGACTGAAAACAGCAGAGAAAGAAGGCCAATTTCTGCTAAAATCTGAACTGAAAAACAGCAAAACTGAAATATGCTTTTGCCGCATTTTCTGCAAACTGTAAATTCAGTCAAGAATGAAAACTGCAGTGAAAAGAGACACTAAATGCAGTCCAAAAGGGCAGCACTCAATTTCTGATTTTCTGACGAAAGGCAAACAAAAACAGCAGCAAAAGGATATCAATAGAGAGCAGTCGATTGCTGTTTTTGCAGCCACAAACAGCAGACCAAAAGCAAGATTTTCAGACAAAATAAGCTACTGCAGCAAGGAAATTTAACAGCAGAACTGCACTGAAAAATAACTAGATTGAACCAAGGATTTAGCCAAAGAAACTGCAGAGAAAGAGTTCATTGTGTGTAGTCCAAAACAGAACCGAACACACACTGAAGAACCAGAGTAAACCGAAACCTGAAAACTGAAAACAGTGAATGCAGCGATCACTCGAAAACAAAGAAATTGCTTAAGATTAGCTGATCTCCTGTGCTTAAGAGGACAAGGCTTAAAGCTAAAATCCCTAGAGACCTTTGGTGACAAGAGAACTCATCAAAAGATCAAGAAATCCAGATTTTGACAAAAACTTGAACTTTTGCCAAATCTGAATTTAAAACCCAATTCCTCAACAATCTCTCAACCTTTGCTCATGAAACTTTGCAGAAAGATTAGCAATAGCCAAAGAACTCATGATGCCAAGTCATGAGCCATCTCATGAAGGGGATCAAAATCTACCTCAAGCCCTAGAGAAGAACAGGATGAACAGAAAAGAAACAGAGAAGCTCAAAAATGAAATCTGAGATTTAAATGAGATTAGCTCTTGGGAAAACTCAATTAAATCACCTTGAGACACTATCCCAGCATAGAGCAACCCATTTTGCACCTTTCAAATAAGAACCAACAAGAAATTGCAAAACTCAAAAAACAGGGTATGGAGTGCATCGAAAGAGAAATAGCAGAGAGGCAAGAACTCAAGTAATCTTCATAAAGAATTCATTCCATTGAACACAGGGATCACAGAGGAGTCTCGATACGCTATTGAATACAAAGGAATGATTACATAAGGTCTTGCTACAGCCAACTCAAACCAAATCTCTCATCTGGAGAAGAACATACGAGAGTAAAACTCCAGAACTCCACCACTGAGAACACACATGCCCAAACTCACATAGGAGACATGCTCTCTGCTCTCTCCACCAACCCTTAACCACTAAAGCTTCTAAAGCAAAACCACCTCCCAAAGTGTCTTTTGACTCAATAAAACCCTAGCTCTCTCCCAAAGCCATGAGGGGGGTATGCAGCCCCTCACCTCTATTTATAGCCCTTGGCTAACGAGTCTCCGCCCCGTTACGCCCGCTAAATCCAACGGAGCCCGCCTCCCGCCAGTGCGACTTTGCGAAATTTCCGCCGCCTCCCCGCACCTTCCGGAAGCTTCCGCCCTTGCCTCGCACGCCTCGCAACCACCTCGAGTCCACGCCGCCTTCGACACATCACGACCGCTCGACCTCGCCGCCACCGCGCCTAGTCCGGCCACCTCGTGTCTCGCCACGACTCCGCCTCGACGCCCCGCAATCACATAGACAAGAAACACGCCAAATAGCACCGCCGATACATGAAAGCGTAAATAGAGATCAAACCAGCCGAGTCATCAGAATATGCAACCTAAACCCATACGACTAGGTTCGACCAAGTCCGACCGAGCCTGTTACGCCACGCAACGTCTAGGTACGAACCAACCAACTCAAACTCGACTTTTCGTAAACGATGTCAATTACTCATCATACACAACGGGATGACCTCCACATGGTCTCTCAAATTCTTTTGGGGACTCCATGGAGCGTCACAATCTTTGTTAGATACAGTTCGGCGAGTTTATCCTTCCCATAAGTTTGCTTGATTGGGAGGAAATGAGCTACCTTGGTTAATCTATCAACAATGCCCCAGATAGCGTCATAGCCTTCACGAGTTTTAGGATGTCCGGTGATGAAGTCCATATCGACATCGTCCCATATCCATTCGTGAATTGGTAAGGGTTGTAATAATCCCGAGGGTTTCGGTGATCTATTTTGATTTGTCGATGACATCGCATTTTGCTACGTATTCTGCCACTTCTTTCTTCATTGCGTTCCACCAATATCTCTTTTTCAGGTCTTGGTACATCTTGGTACCTCCTGGATGAATTGAAAATTGAGAGGAGTGAGCCTCAGCTAGGATCAATTCTCTCAACTCTTTCTTGTTGGGGATGCAATAGCGACCACGGAAAACGAGAATCCCATGTTCGCTCATTGCATAATCAGTCAACCCTTCTTCTTGAATCTTCTTCTTAAGTCCCCGAATTTCTTCATCTTCTTCTTGTGCTGCCTTGATTTGATCTGTCAGCAGGGGTTGAATTTCTAGTGCTGCCTCATCACCTTGTTATGATATGATTAAGTTTAGTCGCTGTATATCTTTTTGCAATTCTAAAGGATATTTGGCTGCCCGGGTGGTACTGAAGATCCACATCATAGTCCTTGATTAATTCCAACCATCTTCGCTGCCTCATGTTCAATTCTGGCTGAGTGAAGAGGTATTTCAAGCTCTTATGGTGAGAAAATATTTCGCAACGATTTCCTAGCAGGTTGTGTCTCCAAATTTTGAGAGAATGTACTACGACTGTTAGTTCCAAATCGTGCGTTGGATAGTTCTCTTCATGCGGCTTCAACTGTCTGGATGCATAAGCAACAACCCTTCTATCTTGCATTAGCACGCATCCCAAACTCTGTTTCGAGGCATCACAACAACCGGAATTCTTTTTCCGGGTTTGGCGTAATCAAAAGCGGCGTTGTTGTTAACTTGGTCTTCAGTACTTGAAAGCTCTCTTCACAGGCATCTGTCCAAGTGAATGGCTTGTCTTTCTTCAATGGCTGAGTGAGTGGACGGAAGATTTTTGAGAATCCTTCTATGAATCGGCGATAATAACCTGCCAATCCAAGAAAACTTCTCACTTCAGTCACTGTCTTGGGCTGGTTCCACTCCATGACTGCTGCGATCTTCTCTGGATCAACTTTGACCCCTTCTTCTAAAATGATGTGACCCAACAAAGCTACTTCTTTTAACCAGAAACTACACTTTTCAAATTTGGCATATAATTGATGTTCTCTTAGCCTGGATAATGCCATATGCAAATGTTGCTGGTGTTCTTCTTCGCTTTTGGAGTCAATTAAGATGTCATCTATAAAGACTATCACGAATCGGTCCAGTTGATCCATATGCACCAGGTTCATAAGGTTCATGAAATACGCTGGCGCATTGGTCAGACCAAATGGCACAACCGTGAATTCAAACAATCCATATCTGGTTGTGAAAACTGTCTTCTCTCGATCTTGTTTTCGGATCTTGAGCTGGTGGTAACCTGAACGTAGATCGATCTTGGAAAATACTTTAGCTCCTCTAAGTTGGTCGAACAAGTCATCAATCCTTGGTAATGGATACTTATTCTTGATTGTGACAGCATTCAGTCCTCGATAATCAACACACATTCTCAATTCTCCACTCTTCTTCTTCACAAATAGGATCAATGACCAAGATGAAATACCTGGTCGAATAAACTCTTTCTCTTGTAGTTCATCCAGTTGTCTCTTGAGTTCTTTTAATTCACTTGCTGACATCCTGTACTGATACTTGGCGATTGGCTTGGTGCCTGGAATCAGTTCTATGGCAAGTTCTATTTGTCTGTCAGGTGGTCTTCCGGGCAACTCTTCCGAAATACATCGTGGTACTCATGCACCACCGCACTTGATTAAGTGTAACGCCAAGGCATTGAGTACACGCTTGGTTTTCCTTATCGCCTCGATCTGCTTTTACCACTACGATCGACCTTCCGGGTCGACTAACATGACTGCCTTGGACTCACAGCACCGACCTTTATTCTTGGCTAACCAATTCATACCTGAATGGCCTCTAGCCCCGTTATGTCTAAGCGCAACAAGTCCGCCTTAAAATCTATCCCTTGTATTTTTACAGTAAGCCCACCACACCCGATATGGGACTCCATTCTAATCCCAGGGGTTTGGACTACATAAGGTTTTGGCAAGGAAACAGATGGCAACTGATTTCTTGAGGCAAAACTCTTTGAAATGAAAGAATGTGTTGCACCAGGGTCAAATAAAATCAGTGCAGGTATGGAGTTGATTGAAAACATACCCGCAATGATGTCGTTGGCTCCTGCTGCGTCTTCAGCAGATACATGGTTGACTCTGGCTAGAAAGGTAGGTCTTGAGCGGCCTCTACCTCTGCCTGCAGCTGTCTAGTTTGCTATGCTGGCTGGTGACTGAGGTCCTGCTGGTTTTATCTGTGGAAACCTCCTCTTGCGATCTTGGGTGCTGCTTTGTGGTTTCACCTCCTGCTGCTGATTGTGGACATGTGTCTTGGCCACCTCTGACGGCAAATGCTTCTTGGGACACTGGTCTCTGTAGTGACCAACCTCTCCACAATGGAAGCATGCGTTTGTCCTTCGCGGATAATTCCTGGATAGGTGGTTGCCACCACACGTGTGGCACTTGATGGACAGCGGTCGAGGTGCTTGGTACTGTTGTGACTGATTTGACTGAGCTTTTGGAAAAATCACAAGCTGTCGCGAAGATTGGGGCCGGAATGAGGATGACCCCATTGTCCGTCCTCATTGAGCACCATGTGAAGATGACTGAGGTTTGTACATTGCTTTGCGTTTCTTAAAGTCTTCCTTCTCGTTTCTGGCTTCTTCAGAGCTGATAAGGCTATCTACCATTTCAGGTAGGTCTTTGAATTTCATAGCAGAAATGTGAAACTTTCATGACTTCAGAACTCTTGTTCAATTTTCCCATCTTCTTATCTTCGTTGTCGACGTCATCCGGGGCAAATCTTGAAAGGTGATTAAACCGATGTAAGTACTCCATTATTGTGCTCCCACCCTGCTTAAGCGCTAAAATTCTCGGTTAGCTTCGATGATTCCATCGGGATATGTGCTTTACTAAGGCCTTTGAAAATTCCTCCCAAGTGATTTCTGCTCGTCAGATAATCGCTGGTAGTTGATCCACCATGTCGATGCAGGGCCTTGTAACTGATGTGAAGCATATAGTACCTTCTCTTTATCTTCGCACTGCACCGTTTGTAGCTTCCTTTCTACATCCAGCAGCCAGTCCTCTGCTGCTAGAGGATCAGTCGATGTAGAAAAGGTTGGTTGGCGGGTCTTCTAGAAATCAGCCCATCGAGAGGTGATTGGGGCGCCATCTCGATTGGCATTATTCCCACCTTGATAGCCTGGGGGTCTGGTTGCAATCTGTTCAAGAAGTCCGTGTCTTGCTTAACATTACGCCATATTCTCGCTCGCTCGATATCTATTCTGTTCCATCATAGCCAACACGCATGCTATCGTAGCGATCGTGGCGGTGCACCGCTCACCGGTCTGCTCACTCACCGTGTTGGGTCCATCGTGAGAGTCTGCCAATTGGAAGCTTGAGATTAGCTTTGCAGCGACTTTGGTGAACTAGAATAGATAAGTAAGACTTGAATATTCAAGGCAAGTATAGGATGAAAAGGTAAGAATTATGACGAACGAGACAGGAGAAAGCTTTGAAGGCAACGGGAACACTGATAATTAAGCAAACAACATACAAGATAGTCAACATAGAGTTTACAATAAGCAAGTGGCATACACACACCACTTAGGGTTCATGATACAACTTGCATTACATTACAAAAGTACCACTATTACATGTGGTCGACTAAACTAGCGGACACTAACTACTCCTCCTCAAGCGTCCGGTGCCGGCGGCGCGAGGGGTCGCAGGCGAAACCACGCGCAGTACTCCCTAGCGATCGACTGCGCCTCGGAGATCGCACGGAGGCGCACGAGGAGGCGACGCTGGGGACTCTTCAGAGTCCGACATCTCGCCCGCCTCGATCGCCTCGCGGCGACAAGGGCGAGGCGAGCCGCCGCACTCCCGACGTGCCTCGCACAACTAACTTTGTCAGAGACCGTGACTCCTTAACGGCCCGCTCGTACTGGAGCTCCTACTGTGCCACGATATTGGCGACCCCTGGCAGACGGGGATCGTCTCCCTCGCGGAACTGGGGAACCGCAAAGGCCCTCCCGCCGTCCAACGATCGCGGGATCAGGTCAAAAGGAGACTCTACCAACTCAAGGTCATATTAGTCACGCAGGTAAATTGCGGCCTTCCTGGCCACATCCTGCAGAGCGTCCTCCTAGCTGATGCAGCGGGCAACGAACCTCCGCTCCTGGTTCGGGCGGACAGGCAAGGGAATCAAGGTCACCCATGCCTTCCACTCGTACCTCTCCTAGTCGTGGAAGCGGCTAACGGCGTGGAACACATGCGTGTGCCAGCCGTCTGCTCCCAAAAACTGTTGCATCTCCCATAGCTTGGAGGGCCAACCCTCCATACGCTCGGGACGGGAGTGAATGAAGTGCACCATCTCGAAAATTTTGAAGTTAGACAAGTAAAGTAATAAACATTTTGCAAAAGTAAAACTTAAGTCGAACTAAACTAAGATGTATAAGGTAGCAACAAGAGAGGACAAGACAATGAGAATACTTATATTTTTCGTCAACTTCTTTTTAGGGTTTAAATTAAGTTTTGCGATGAAATCGCTTCCTAAATTGCCTTAGGTCTCAACCTACGGTCAAGCAACCTGCTCGATACCACTTCTTGTAACACCCCGTTATTAGGGTGTCATGAGACACGGCATTCGTAACTATTCACGCATGAACAGCTATGGGACATCGCAAGAGTATACCATCACATGCTTACAAAGAAAAGACCAACTTATATTACCAAATAAGGTTTAACAACCCACTTACAAAGAATGGCGTGCAAGCCCGAAATATATTACATTACAAAAGAACCTCCAGGAATCTCGAGCGTAACTAAGACCTAGAACCACTGATCCTCGTCCAAGAACGACTCCTCAGGGGCTTCCTCAACAGGACAACCCTCACCAGTATCTTGGTCATCTGAAGTGTTCAACAAGCCGTGAGCTAACCATTTCGAAGAATCCACAAGGAAACTTATCTTAACTATTTGCACGGTCAACAAAGGTTGGGAGTATAATTGGTTTATTACTTAGGTGGATGCGCTTTTATTTGATAAATCTTTTGAAGATCAAAATCAAGGCTACTCCTTAAATTCACGGGGTTTTCAAAGTTTGATTTACCAACTAATCAAGTTAAAACACTTATGAAAACTACTTAAGCTTTGCAACTGGAAATCACCCAATTGACACAACTCCATTAACCGGAGCACGCGATCGAATACCATTTATTTGACTCTGAGAGTTGCTCAACTTTACCCACAAGCTTTCTTAACCCCGATGACCGAGTTAAGAAACCAGTGTCTTTTCACCGCCGGACCTTCGCTATACTCTACCCGATGGGTTCGAAATCCGCATACCCTGCACCGTGAGGCCAAAACGGAACACCAAGCCCGAGGCATGGGGACCCATTGTTATTGCGTATGGGTTCCTTGTCCCACATACCAACTCCCATGCGTGGCTCCACTTGGGTTTGAGCAGCTACTAAACTAGGGTTGACAAGTCAACACCGGTGGTTGAGCGATCACTATGTCATTTGCTTAGCGTAAGGGTTTAGTGTTTATATTTTCTCATGAGGTCCGCAACCTCCACCTCAGGGTAAACGGTGGGCGAAGACCGACTCGCGGTTTCCCACAACACTCTTACCCTAAACTTGTGCGCACCGGCACAACCAACCTAGGGTACGGTGTCCCATACCACCCTACCCTAGTTTCGGGTTTTCCAAGTCTATCGGCTCTCGGCCGCAACCTTAGTAGTGTAAATATTTGCATGATATGAATATGACCTACAATTAATTATACCATATTGTAGATATTTCTAGGGTTATCAAGGAACTACCGCAAATTTAACAGGGCATTTATCGGTGGCGTGTTTTATCTAGATAGCATGTCATTCTAAATATTTTATTTTACACAAACTAGCATTTTACAACTAACAATAGTGCAAATAGTATAAAGACATAATTTACTGAACATGGGATTCAACATGATCAAGGATTGCAACTTGCCGTGAATCTGGATGATCTCGGCGATCTTGTAGGCGGCAACTCCCGAATCCTGGTCCTGCACTGAGACTTCCGGGATCTCCGACACTAGCGCAATCACACAAAAATAACATAAGTCCAGCTTGAGTCTAATCAAGCAAGGAAAAAAATAATCTACAAAAAGGAATAAATTGCATAAATATTCAAATGAAAAAGGGGTTCTTTGAATTTTTAGATTTTTCCGAGAGGATTTTGTGAATTGATGACCACAGGTAGACTCGGAAATTGAAATGAGCAAGGTGGTGAAATTTGTGAATTTTTGGGATTTTTTGTGATTTTCTAGGATTTATTTGGATTTTTTGGATTTTTAAAAATTGATAAAATCTTGGAAATTCGATGAACAGTGTCGGGCCATGAGCGAGCGGCCGCGGCCCACGCACGTGCGCACTCCTCTTGGGTGGATGGCCGACACGCGGCCTGGCGACTGGTGGAGATGGCGCGAGGCCGGGCTGACCGGATCGGCTGGAGTAAGTGTGATCGGACGACAGTGAGGAGGGGGATCGGATCGGGCGGTTGTGGAGGCAGAGCTTTAGTGGGATCGGACGGTCCCGGGGGAAGGCCATCTGACGGCCGACTTTAAACGGCGATGAGGGGAAAGGAGGGTGGGGATGTGGCCACGTCGCCGTCGCTCATCTACCTCCGGCCGCCCGCCGAGAGGCAGAGAACGACGGCTAAAACGGAATGGCGCCACCGACGCCACTCTGTGGGATCCGAAAGTGGGAAAAGGTTCCTTGAGAGGTGGAGAATCCATTTCGGGGGTTTGGAACGGACGCCGAGGCTCAACGGCGAAGAATGGCCGAAGGGGAGTCGGCAGCGATCTTCTGGCATCAGAGGCCATGAACGACGCTCTGGGCAAATTGACAGCGCCTGGAGCATCTCTAGGAGATGGAGAACTCGATGGTGGCGGTAGTTTGAGCTAGGGGGCCCTCTGGTGGGCTGGCCAAGGTGGCCCCTTTGCGGCTGACGACGAGCTTCGCCGCCAGGCGTAAGAGGGGCGCATTCGATCGGAGGAGTTCACCAGCGTGTTCAGGAGACAGAAGAGAACAAGTCAGCAAGAGTAATCGAACTTTAAAGAAGAAATAGAGAAATGGGGCTCGGGGGATCACCGGAGACGAAGAAGCTGATCGAAGGCAATGCAGGCGGTTAGACTCCGATCGGCAGCTCGGGGAGCAACTGGGGAGTGAGGCGAAGTGTTTGGAGGGGTGGCTGGGCTCTGGGATGGTGTGAGTGGAGCTGGCAACGTGAGGGCAGAGCGGCGGTGTTTGGGGGTTTATGGCGCGGGGTTGGCGTTGCACCAAGGACCAGTAGAGGGGCAGGAGAGTGTGTCCGAGCGACAGGGAAGTGACTGGACGCAGAGGGGAGTAAATGCGGGGAGTGGGAGTGCGGGAGCAGGTGAGCGACGTACGGGCGGTGGCGCATCCGTGCGGAGAGGGAGGCGTCGCGGCGGCTGACAAGCGGGGCCCTGAGGTGACCGGGCTGCGGAGTCACCGTGCAACGTGGCGCGCGGGCGAGCGCTTCCGCTGGCTACGTGGCGAGGTGGGAAGGCGGAGTCGGGGGCGCAGCGCGCTGCCGGCGGAGGAAACGGGCGGGGGAGGCTGACAGGCGGGACCCAGGGAGCGCACGGTGCGACGCGTGGCTCGGGGTGGTGCTGCCGGTTTCGGACCGGGTCAGCGGCGGGGCGAGGCGGGGAAACCGCGGTCCCGTTGTTCCTCGGTGCGGCGCAGCGCAAGGAGGAGGCAGAAAGAGAGGCGCCCGGTAGGGGAGAAAGCGGAAGGGAAGAAATGCGCCAGCCAAGAGGAAAACGGAAAGACGGGAAGGGAAAGCGGAAAGAGTCGGGAATTTTCAAATTGGGAAAGTTTTCAAAAATTCACCAAAAATTCAGGAAAATTTAGAAAAAAATTTTGGGTTGAAATTTTTGGGGTCTTTCATTCCACATGGAACAATTACTACAAGTTGTACGTACTCAGGGACGTAGGCGATTCCAGATGGAAGTGGAACCCGCTACGCCTATATCCGAAACGGAATCTGGCTACTATTTTTTTTTTCAAAAGGCAACAGGGCTACTAGTATTATATATTATTGCTTTATTAGTTCACATGCGTGTGTCTACTTGTAGCATTGAATTTGCAATGAAAAACGTAGTGCAGACGGTAGTTGAACCAAACACTATTCAAGGAGGAACTGTGTCATATAGCTCCAAACGACAATTTCAGGTTTCACCTATATATATTAGAGCCAAAAGGATGGGAGAAGGACAGAGATTTAGTGTTTTTTTAGAATATGAAGGAAGAAGCCCTTCTATTTCTGATACTACAAACCAAACAGGTTCACTACAGGTTCTTACAGAAAAGAGAAAACAAAACATAGCAGTCCTAGTTGTTAAGAATATAAGGTAGGAAATAGAATAATTTGTTAATTCAAGTAAATTCCGATTAATGTATATCATTGGTCTTACATAAATCTTTTTTCCCTACTCCCAGTGCTGCAACCAAAGCAAAAGATAGATATGAAATAACAGGCTACAAGCAACAAGCACGACCGAAACTGCTAAATGCTGAACCAAGCACTAGTCTTCCAACGTCTTCAAGCACCTATCATTCCACCTCCTCCAGTAATTCTTGGAACAGTTTGGTCGCCATCCTCTTGTGGCAGAGAAAACGTTAGATGAAACCAACACTACTACAGGAAAGGTCATCACAGACAGTTCGAAAACATCATCACAGACGGTTTTGCGAACCGTCTGAATTTATGGGTCAGTGATAATACGAGGTCATCACATACGGTTTTCAACCGCCTCGTGATAGTTCAAAATCACGCACGGTTTTAGTTAAAACCGCTCGTGATATGGTGATAATCACAGACGGTTGTTAAGTAAAACCGTCGATATTCGATATCCGCACGGTTTTAACCAAAACCGCCCGAGATTATTCGATATCACGCACGGTTTTAGTTAAAACCGCTCGTGGTACATGATAATCGCGCACGGTTTTAATTAAAACCGCTCGATTATCGATATCCTGACGCTTTTTAGTTAAAACCGTCGTGATATTCCTTCTACCCTAAATCTATTCCTATTTATTGGCTAGCCTCAGAAATGCTAGCCATGCCCTCTCAAACAAGCGATGAACAAGTATATAAGGCATCCATAAACATCCAATACACATCACATTTCATTCACAAACATAAAGTATCCACTTCGCAAATGAATCAATTGAATTGAAATAAAATATCCATTACACGCATTACAATGCAATAAAATTCATGGTGCACAAGGAACTGCCCTTCCGACTTTATGACTTGAGCCACCAAAAGTACGCCAACTCTCCTCGAATTAGTGAAATATCGGGCTGTTCCAATGCGGTTGACGGATGTACGCAGCACGTGGATAGAGATATCAATGTACGATATATGTAACGTGATAAGTATGAAGTAAATATGGAAAATTGATAAACCTTGAATTGGTGATCCTCGAGGAATCGAGGAGTAGGTCCATATGGTGGCAAACATAGAATCCACATGTGTTGCCCGGCGGCTGGTGGCACTGCAAAAATAGAATGAGCAATAATTCAAGAGGCATTAATACGAACTGCTGCATAGGATTAATTAATGTGTAATAGCGAATACCTTAAAATCTCGAGTATGTCTTAGGCCTTTGGCCCCTTGCTTCGAGACACCCCCATTTCAACGTACATCGCGAACGCCCTACGTGATTCAAAAAAGTTAACCTTAGTCATTCGGAATGAAAGAAAGAGTACAATATAGGTATGTATGGAGAAAATAAACTTACCTATCGATTACTTGGACGACAACTGTGAAGTCCATTTTATTCTTACTTAAGGAATCAAGGTAATATACCTTGTTCCATTTTGGTACAATGACTATTAAAATCCAATGAAAGTTTTGATTGTAGGGCATAAGTATATAATCCTTATTGTGTTGAGCCCGCAGCCCTGATGCAATGTACCTCTCGACGACGGACATATCCTCGTCGATGGTATACTTGGCAACCATGTGTGGGTCCAAGAAACCAACCGATGATGACTGGGATGTTCTAGCTTTAGTCCGCACGTGTCTACATATACACACACGAAAGCAACAAATTATATATGACATTTATCGGTATGACATGAACGGAGATCGTGATTGTGCACACTTACGGCGCCCAAAGATCGAATGAGTGAGACGTCGAGAGCGTTGAGCGTGAAAAGATCGAATAAGTCCTCGGCGACCACGAAGACACCGCCTTGAAAATCGTGATGGAAATGCTCCAACACGAATTTGACAAAGGATACCGATCTCCGTTAAGCCCTCCGCTTATTGGACTGCTCCATGTACCACTTGTGCAATTGCTGGCAACTAATTGGTAGGTGTTGGAGGCCCTTTTCTCGAGCAACGGCCGCCAAGCACGAATTTACGCCAATGGCGGGTATGGGCCAATATCATCATTGGTCTTCGTGCTTTGCCCTTGCGCCCTCTTCGCCGTACTGTGGGTCGACTTTACTGTAGTCGACTTTAAAGGTAGCAACAAGTTGCTCTGGCGAGAAGAGCACTGTGGAGATAGCACCGGTGCAGCTAGCGGTGGTGGAGACAAGTCTTGCAAGGAGATGGCACCAAGGTTCGAGATCCGATCCCGCCACCGGTGAAGAAGCCTCCGTGGAGATGTCACTTTAGGCCATTTGGATGAATGTTCCAATGGCTCGCCCTAGAGCCACGATCTCGTCATTGGGCGGCTTGTGAGGGGACGACCTCAAAATTAACATGCACACCATCCACATGAACTTTATAAGCCTCGGCGCTAAAGCTTGATCGTGCACCCCGCCCCGATACTGCATCGATATGCCTAGCCCCAAGCAAGATACAAGGGAACGGAGGTATATCTCACTTGAGCCCGCACTTCGAGGCTCCTACATAACGATATGAATTAGCTCATCGAATAGGCCTATCAATGGAGCAAGCATTCGAGAGATAATAATTATTACCGTGATGTCGCCCACGTAAAATCCGCCTCGGTTTGCGTCGGATTGACGCGCAACTATTCGGATGGTTGTGCGGGCTAGCTAGCATAGGAGCGGGGCGGCTGCTGATTTTCCGTCTGCTTCCGCACCTCATCTCGATTTTATCACCAGATCACCCATTATCTCCTCTCTTAGAGTAGCCTTGAGCTCTTCTCGGCCATGCGTCACGCTCGGCTTTGTTTCTCTTACGACCCGATACATTTGAGTCATCTTCAAACCATGTTTCCATGGAACGTAAAGCCCAAGGCCTCTCGACGACCCGGTGCTCCTTGTTTCCCGGGGCGCGAGAGTATATCTTTCTCCTTGTTCCATGGAATGACCCCGAAGATTCAACAATCAACGCTTCTCGCAAGAGCACGACATGTCATTTCACTGCACGGTTGTTGAGTAATTACAAGCTACGTAGTTCGATCGATATCTTACCAAGCTACCGAGACACTTGCTGGTCTCGCAGGGTTTCGAAGGAGACATCCCGATGTCGTTGTAGATGACCTTGCTCTAATCCAATTTCGAGCGCGGTCATCCGGGATATTGGCAAATGGCGGGCGATGTCCGCTGTGCTGCTGCTCGTCCTCCCTCCTCCATCATGATTTTACCCGCATACCCACCGTGCCAAGTCTGTGGGGTGTGTGTTTTTGCATGGAGGGCCTTGTGCGCCGCACTTGTACTTTTGAACTCTTCGTTGTCTTCATCGCTTGAACTCTTCCTATTGTGGTTCCGTGAATGGGTATTTTTGAAAGGGTGTTTCGTCCTTCTCCACGTAGTCCTTGACAAGCGTGTCTTGAAGTTCTTCCATGCTTTGCATGCCCCTAACAAGGCTTGTCGTTGCACGGCGCCTTGGTGTTCTTCGGGATCTCAAACGATGCCAAAATTTCGCCACCACCACGCTTCCGAGTCGCAGCACGCTCTTCCACGAATCGAATGTGATTTCAATTGTTGTCGTGCAACTATTCGATCGTTCTTCTCCATGCGCCATCGCTTTGGGAGGAAAGAGAGGGACCCCGATACATCGACTTGTGTGATGGTAAATCGCCCTCGTGCTTCTTTGATAGCCCTCTTCCTTGGCGCCTTGATTTTGGAGCGACGCCCGGCGATGATGTTGAAGAATGCGCGGATGACATGTTGCTCAATTTGTGGGTCTATTAGATAAGCACATGAAAGTGCCATACCATAAGATAAGCACATACAACATGATGCTCAAACACATTGAGCGGATGGGTTCCGCAAAGGTTACAAAGGCTATAGCGGGCTGTAGCCTCAAATAGCCTCATTTAGCGGATTAGTAAAAGTATATGTAAAAAACATTAATAGCATACAAAAACATTTATAGCAGCAAATAGTATGCAAATAGTATACAAAACATTAATAGCATACAAAAACATTCATAGCATTCAAAAACATTCATAGCGACAAATAGTATACAAAAACATTCATAACATACAAAACATTCATAGCATACAAAAACATTCATAATATACAAAAACATTCATAGCATACAAAACATTCATAGCATACAAAACATTCATAGCATACAAAACATTCACAACAAAACATTCATATGCACATACAAGCATATTTTAGCTCAACAACTTCAACAACATGCCCAATCATATGCAAATGCACGTACTCACAGGAGGCGGCGAGGGCTCGGGAGGCGGCGGCAAGGCTCGGGAGGCGGCGGCGGGGCTCGGGAGGCGTCGGCGAGGGCACGAGGAGGCAGGCGGACGGCTTGGGAGGCGGCAGCGAGGGCTCGGGAGGCGGCGGCGAGGGCTCGGGAGGCGGCGCCGACGGGCCGAGGGAGGAGGACGGCGACGGCAATAAGGACGGCGGCGACGGGTCGGAGGCACGGCGGCGGCGGCGGGGCCGATGGGCTCGATCGGGATCCGCTAGAGCGACTAACCCTCTTGGGGTGCGCGTGGGGTTATATAAGGAGAGTATCACGACGGTTATAAACTAATAACCGTCAGAATATATATCACGACGGTTATTAATGAGAACCGCTCGTGATATGTCGCTCGGCAGTGGGGCCACCGGCCGGTCTCGAAAATATAAAAGAAAGGCTCAACCTCGAGCGCCGCGTGAGCGGGGCTCGAACGCCCGAGGGAGCCGGGGAAGGAGTGAGCGACGGTAGCCAACCCGCCGCCGCTTTATCTCAACCACAGGGGTGATTTTTTCTCTTGAGGGGTGCGCGTGGGGTTATATAAGGAGAGTATCACGCACGGTTATAAACTAATAACCGCTCAGTATATATATATCACGACGGTTATGGTGAGAACCGCTCGTGATATGTCGCTCGGCAGTGGGGCCCACGGTCGGTCTCAAAAATAAAAGAAAGGTTCAACCTCGGCGCCGCGTGAGCGGTGGCTCGACGCGCCGAGGGAGCCGGGAAAGGAGTGAGCGACGGTAGCCAACCCGCCGCTCGGTTTATCTCAACCACGTAGGGTGATTTTTTCTCTTGAGGGGTGCGCGGTTCTCAATTGATAATGCACGGTTCTCACCGATAACCGCTCGTGATATATTATCACGCAGGCGGTTATTAATGAGAACCGCTCGTGATATGTCGCTCGGCGGTGGGGCCCACCGGTCAGTCTCGAAAAAATAAAAGAAAGGCTCAACCTCAGGCGCTGCGTGAGCGGGGGCTCGAACGCGCGCCGAGGGAGCCGGGAGGAGTGAGCGACGGTAGCCAACCCGCCGCTCGGTTTTATCTTACACTATAATGGTAAGTATACCCATTATCACGATTTGTTCAATTGTTAACCGTCAGGATATATTATCACGACGGTTATTAATTTAGTACCGCGTGATAACCCGTAGTAGTTACCAACCAACATTCATATACATCACCTACCAAAGATTCATATACATCACCTACCAAAGATTCATACACATTTTCTCGTATAAACATCAATTCACATATACATCACATACATGCATTGTTATATACATAAATGCAAATTCACATATACATCACATACATGAATTGTCATTTTCAACATTCACCTAAATATCACACATTTGAACAATTGGGTGTATGACTCAATCCACTTGCTTAGTTCCTTTAAAATTAGCCCTTCATGATGATCGGTGCGTGCGTAACTAGTTTCACACGTTGTTCATCATCGACCCTTATGCCATTTCCAAAAGGAGGTAACACGTCAAATTGATTGTATTCTTCCTCATCCACTACATTCTCTACTCCGACAATTCTCCTTTTCCATGCAAAACTACATGTCGTTTCTTATTTGCCGGTCGGTTACATAGAAAACTTGAACAACTTGATTGGCGAGTACGAATGGTTCGCCTTTGTACCGACACGTTGGAGGTCCACGGTAGTGACACCGCATTTGTCAACCTTCACCGTGGCGTATGCACCCAACGGCAATAAATAAGGGGATCTTGAAAAGCACGTAGTCGAGCTCCCAAATCTCTTCTATGAATCCATAGTACGAGCTTCTCAACCCATCGGCATCGAACGCATCTATGCGGACACCGCTGCTCGTTAGTGCTCTTTACATCCCGATCCTGTATAGAATGTATACCCATTTATATCATACCCTTGCCATGTCACAACCAGAAATGTTGGTCCTTTTGTCAACCATGTCAACAACTCACTTTATGAGCTCCTAGCGATTTAATCCTTCAACCATTGGTTGAACCGAGTGTTGTGTTGCCTCATGATCCAAACATCTGGCCGCTCCGGATTCTGTTCCCGAAGCACATCCTTGTACTGGTCAACATAAGGCGCCACTTCAGTCATGTGTTGCAAGACTGTGAAATGGGCTTGAGTATACGCGTCCATATCTGGAGTGATTGATTTCCTTCCGATAGTTCCGATACCCTTCAGCCTCCCCTCATGACGAGATTGAGGCACACCTATCGGTTGAATCGAGCCATATAATCGACACAAAACTCAATGACCTCTTCGCTTGCATAACCTTCGACGATCTTGCCCTCGGTCGAGAACGATTCCGCACGTAGGACTTGAGAATTCCATGAACCTCTCAAATGGGTACATGCTACGAGGAATACAGCCCACACATTTTATCTCCCACACAAGGTGAACAATGAGATGGACCATGATATCGAAAACGAAGGAGGAAATACATTTCAAGATGACATAGAGTCATCACCACATCGTATTGCGAGCATCTAGTCTTTCGGATCGATGACCTTCGAGCAATTGTGTTAAAAATAACATAGCCTCATAATTGTCTCTGGACTACGATCGGTAAAATATTTTTAATTGCAATAGGGAGCATCGTGTCATCGACACATGACAATCGTGAGACTTCATGCCATTTAACTTCAATTCTTGCATCGAAACAAGTTTCTTGACGCTGCCGAGTAACCGAGACGGAACTTTGACACCATGCAAGCAGCACGCTCGCTTTCTCCACCTTGGACAGATCAGTAACACGCAGGGGAAGGTATGTTCGTCCATTGTCATTGCATGTCGGTGCTAACTCGTGCCCGATGTCCATTTCAGCCAAGTCAAGCCGTGCATTGACGCCGTCCTTTGTTTTATCACGAATGTTCAGTAAGAGACCAATCAAGCTGTCACATACATTTTTTCACGTGCATGACGTCGATGCAAAGTCGAACATCTAGGTACTCCCAATAAGGTAAGTCCCAAAATATTGATCTCTTCTTCCGTGTGTTTTCTCACGAGCCCTCAATTTGCGTCCCTTTCCGAGGACAACATCTAAATCCTTAACCATATTATAAACCTCTTTTCCTTTAAATGTCTTGGAGCTGAACCGCCTTCCTTCTCTCCGTCAAATTGTTTCTTCATCTTGCGGTATGGGTGAGCCCTCCAAGGAACCGACGGTGGCGCATGTAGACGGTTTTATGTGAGTGTTTCAGCCACACACTCTCGGTACCATCTAAACAGTGAGTACAAGCTTTGGCACCTTTCGTACTTTGGCCCGATAGGTTAGCAAGGGCAGGATAATCATTTATGGTGCGTAACAATAAAGAGCGCAAAGTGAAGTTCTCTCGCTTGTACGCATCCCATACCGCACCCTTCGCTCCATAGTACATTTAGATCTTCCACCAATGGTGCTAGGTACACATCAATATCATTCCTGTGTTGCTTTGGCCCTTGGATAAGTATCGACAAAGAAAATATACTTTCGCTTCATACACAACCAAGGAGGAAGGTTATAGATGCAGAGAGTCACGGGCCATGTGCTATGTCGGCTGCTCATGCTACCGAAAGGATTCTGTAACACCCCAGCCTAACATAGGCCTGAAATGCTACTAACTATCCACAATATATCAACAACTAATATAAATTACCTAAAAATTTCGGCATGACCTCCTTTGTTTATTAACGTAATAACAGCTTCCGACAAGCATGAATAGCACAAGTTCTAAATAATGAACGGAAGATAATATCAAAAGGTACTAAGTCTTTATTACATTTAATCGATGAAATATAAACTGAACCAATTAAGCTATCAAGCCAACAAGATTATCATGACTGTCTTTATTTCTTAATGAAGGAATTGTGCACGTGAATCAACTAGCCATTCATGTCCCCATGTATGCTGATCCCACATTGGTACCTAAAATAGACAAACAACAACAAGAGTGAGTCCAACGACTCGGCAAGTATAATCAGATCAAATGCAAGCATGAATATTAACTCTCAAGTTAAATATATTACATATGAATTTCATGCTATGCATTATGATCAAAAGCTCCTCTTTCTCATCTCTTTCGCATTTTACCGTGACGCGGAGTGTGCATCCGCCAATGCACACCCATGCCTGCACCCTCCGGCACAGGGACCAATTGCCCACACTCGCAAGTGTGGGGACCTCGATGCTTGATCACCACATGACCAAGACTTCAATAGTTCTCAATATGATGCATATATGTGAATGTATCAACAAGATAACATGCATTCACCATACTACGCATCAACAAATCTCATAAATACCATAATGTAAACAGAACATAAATAGCATTAACAACTCAGAATATTACTCAAATTCATAAGTAAAGCATTCATAACTCAAACACCACTCATATCATCCAAATCACTCAATTACACAGATTAATCATAGCAAGGTTATACTTGCCTCAACCGCGAGACAACGAAGAACGAGCAGAAGGCGAAACCCCCGGAATCCGCTCTCCTCCTGAATAATTAATTAATAATTACTAACATGACAGTAGCGGGTTTCTAGATATAAAATAACAGCAACCCCAATTAACCCAACAATTTATCTCAATTAAATCCCCAACTCCCCTCGGCCAAATCTGCCCAACCACAGACAGCCAACTTCCAAAAATCATAACTTTCAGTACGTAACTCCAAATTAAGCGTTCTTGGACTCTCTGTAAAGAAAATTAAATTATCTACAATAACTTAGTTGGGGAGACTATCTGATTCGGCCATTTACTAACCGATCCAAACCCTTTTCTAAAGCATCCAAATTCACGTCGGACTCTCTGGACAGCGCACTAAAACAGGCATAACTTTCGCCCAGAAACTCGGAATCCGGACTTCTTTACCTCTATTGAAAGCTAAGAAACTTATCTACAACTTTCTCAATTTGGAGGACTCCTGAATCGCAACTATTTCCGTCGCACAAACCGATCTACTAAACTCTGTCCAGAACTACCCCGATCTGCAGAACAGTAACACTAGAAAATTCATAACTTTTGTTACACAAATCCGAATCACGTGTTCTTATACTCCCTGGAAAGATAATTAAACCCTCTACAACTTTCTAGAAGGGGTCCAGACCTGAATCCCAACGAAACCAGATCAAAACCGCCGAGAAACAACTACTGTCCTAGCAGCCCAGAAAACCGACGAATCTAACTTGATTAAAAATCATTCTAGAGACTACCAGGGATTACCCTTGACGACACGACGACGCACATGTCGATGAACACGACGAACACGGTGACAAACACGCCCGCGGTCTCCTCCTCTCCTTCCTTCGGATCCGCGCGACACGGCGACGAACGACGACGACGGCGCTCCGGGGAGGAGACGACGACGAAGACGACGGCGGCGACGACGACGACGAAGACAGAGGCACCACGACGCAGCGAGGACGATGACGCGCACGGTGGAGACGGCGCGGCAGCAGGGGCGGCGCGGCGGCGGGCGCGGCCGGCGGCGCGCGCGCGCGGCGTCAAAGCAAGCACAGGGCAGCAGGGAGGCGAGGGGAGGCGGTGGCGGCTCCTGGGGTGGGGGCTGCCTAGGGTTTTAAGAGGTGGCCTCCCTCCCTCTTGGGCCTAAAACCCACTGGCCAAGGCCTAGGCCCAGTTGCCTTAGATTTTCAGAAAACCCTCAAAATTCTTACAAATTTAATTATTTCACAAAGACCCTCTCTATTAATTAAACAATTAATTAAATAATTTACGGGTATTACAGATTCATTCCATCCGTACTCGGTCCGAACCTTATATTCCTTGGTTCTCGCATCAAGTCTCGCAAAACTCCTATCGATGTTTCTCCATTGGGCGAATCAGAAGGTGTCTTAGCATTCCATCTTTCTTGCGCTCCTCCGAAAAGCCAACGCAGCAATTTTGCCTCCTTTGATTTGCAAAAACCTTTTCAAACGGGAATTATAGGAAAATACCATGCCACCTTACCAGAGGTCCTTTCTTCACCTTTGTTCCTCGCCGTCATCCGATTGATTGTTACGTTTGTATCGGGATGTGTTGCACACGGACATACATGCATGTTTTCGTACTCTTTACTAGCAGATACGATCGTTCGGACATGCATGTATTCTTTCTACTTCAATTCCCAATGGACAAAGGACCTTCTTGGCTTTATACGTGGTTTTAGGCAACTCATTTCCCCAGGAAGCATGTCCGCTAAAAGACCCAGCGGCGTGAAACTTTTGTCGATCCAACTGTTGCTTGCCTTTAATTTCAACAGTTCAAGCACGGCCGACAACCTCGTGTACTTTGACCGCAACACGTGAACAAAGGTTTCTTCGAGTCCTCCATCAAGCCACGAATTTAACATACTCTCTCATCATAATTCTCTTCTACATCGCTAAGCATCCGATCCGTTGTCATCGTGCAACCTATCCGTATCCGAACCACAATCGACATCATCCGCGCCATGTCATTCACTTCACCGCGATGTCATCCGTGGCATATCATTCACTTCACCGCGATGTCATCCGGCATATGATCATTCACTTCGCCATGACCGGTCCAACACGTATAACCCTTTTGAAACCCTCCGAATTAAGTGCGCTTCAATTTGCCCTCGGTTCTTAAACATCTTTAAATTCTCGCAGTCAGCGCATGGACAGTACATATATTCCACCCCCTTATTCAACATATCCTCCTCGGCTCTTGTCACACGCCATTAATATACTCATCACACGGCATACATCCGACTTCGGTCCCACGTTACGTACATACATAACAACTTAGTATTAAAATTAGCTTAACTAATTACTACTACATATATACCGGCCACATGTATTATATTGAGGTTTAATTTGCTAGCTCAATTCATATTATAAACACAACAGCTATTATATAACCAACAATTTTACAAATTAACCATCTTCAATAACACTCACCAATTACTTAAATCTAAATTGTAATGCAATTAAAGAAAAAATAAATTATCTTACTAACCATATCTAGAGCTAGCCACCAGCAGAAAGTATGAATTGAATGAATCTTCAAAGCTCAATCTCTGCCTCTTCCCACCAAAATAACTGGCCTCAAATCGCCTAGCTTGTCTCCTGAGCGAAAGAGTGCGCAGTGGTGGCTAGATCTGGATCGAAATGAAGACAGATATGCGGTCTGAGTGGAGCAATAAATGCGTAGTGGGGATTATCACAGACGGTTTTTTACTACAAAACCGTCTGTGATAATCTTTGCTCCACTCAGACGACATATCACAGACGGTTCTCAATTAATAACCGTCTGTGATAATATATTATTACAGACGGTTATTAGTTTATAACCGTCTGTGATACTCTCCTTATATAACGCCACCCGCACCCCCGTCAAGAGAAAAATCACCCTGCTGGGTTGAGATAAAACCGGCGGCGGGTTGGCTACCGCCGCTCACTCCTTTCCCCGGCTCCCTCGGCGTGTTCGAGCCCCGCCACGCAGCACCGAGGTTGAGCCTTTCTTTTTTTTTTTCGAGACCGACCGTGGGCCCCACTGCCGAGCGACATATCACGACGGTTCTCAATTAATAACCGCTCGTGATATATATTATTACTGACGGTTATTAGTTTATAACCGCTCGTGATACTCTCCTTATATAACCCCACGCGCACCCCTTAAGAGAAAAAATCACCCTGCTGGGTTGAGATAAATCGGCGGGGTTGGCTACCGCCGCCACTCCTTGCCCCGGCTCCCTCGGCGCGCTCGAGCCCCGCTCATGTAGCGCCCGAGGTTGAGCCTTTCTTTTATTTTTTCGAGACTGACCGGTGGGCCCCACCGGTCAGAACGACATATCACAGACGGTTCTCAATTAATAACCGTCTGTGGTATATATTATTACAGATGGTTATTAGTTTATAACCGTCGTGATACTCTCCTTATATAACCCCACGCCACACCCCTCAAGAGAAAAATCACCCTCTGTGGTTGAGATAAACCGAGCGGCGGGTTGGCTACCGCCGCCACTCCTTTCCCCGGCTCCCTCGGCGCGCTCGAGCCCCGCCACGCAGCGCCGAGGTCGAGCTATTTCTATTAAATCCGTCACGACATGTGGGTCCCACTGCAAAGTTCAAAAAGACATTTCAGTTCTTGGTGGCGGTAGACATGCCGACTTCTTCGGTGAGCGACTATCCATCTGCTTCTTCCCACTTCTTCCACTTCTACTTCTAAGAAGTGGGAAGAAGCAGATGGATAGTCGCCACCAAGAAGTCCGCATGTCGGCCGCTCACCAAGAACTGAAATGTCTTTTTTAAACTTTGTAATAAAATTGCCTTGAATTTTGCGGAAAAAGAAGGATTGTCGGAGTGGACATCACATCTCGACAGTAGTCGGCATCGTCGAGGAACATGCAAATACAGAGGCAAGCACAAAAACTCAACAACACATTCAGATCGATCTATTACAGGATGACAAGCTAACAAACCCTTCGTGGCACGACGGTCACACTAAACAAGACACACTTACGACACTTACGGCAAGAGTGTGTTCTTTAGTATGAACCGTTCGTGCCGCGATGGAGGTGCTAGCTCACAGCGGAGGGGAGATATGCGCATAAGCTAGCTAGTTGGATGAACTCACGCGTGACTAGTACCGGTGGAAAGGTTGATGGGGAGTTATTAATAAGGGCCTGGCCGTGGGAGGAACTGGTGCCAGCCATTCGATGTGGAGAGAATAGACGGGTGAGATCGAAATCGTATATCGCCAATTATTGGTGACATGTAATTATTACACACCAATTATCGCGACATGGGATTATGCGACGGTTCTTAACAGGAACCGTCTGTGTTATCTAACAGGAATATTCTGTGTTATCTGGCTTTTCACAGACGGTTTGTGTTAATAACCGTCTGTGAACTTTCACAGACGGTTCTTAACAGGACCCGTCTGTGTTAATGAGATTATCACGCACGGTTTTAGTAAGAAACCGCTGCGTGATAAAGTTATATTATCACGACGGTTCTAAATAAAAGCCGTGCGTGATAGAAAAATATCACGACGGTTCATAGTTAATAACCGCTCGTGATACTAATTTTCTCCGACCACAAAGACGCACGGTGTCCAAATGAAAACCGTCTATGTTAGTGTCGATCATGACGGTTTCGTCAAACCGTCTGTGATTTACCGTCTACTATTAGGCTTTCTGCAGTAGTGCTTCCTCCATTAGTACAATCCATGGATCACCTATTTGACTATATCTGACTTAGTTTTTTCAATTTTTCAAATATCGAGGGCAGAAACAAATTAATGAAGCAGATTAACAGAAACATTTAGGCAGACAATCCATGGATCACCTATTTGACTATGTCTGCATATAATCAATTTTTCAAAGATCGAGGACAGAAACAAATTCATGAAGCAGATTAACAGACACATTTAAGCAGATAGTCCATGGAACTAGTACTCCATTTATGGAGAAGGTGAAAATACAGAAAAAAATAAGAACTAACCAAACTTCAATTTCATCGGACTGACTAAATGCACAGGTCAATAAACTTGGCCATAAGCTCCTTGCAGACGGAGGGGCAGCTTGTCATGAGATGATCATAACCATCGGTTGCCATGACCGCTTTCATATCCCCTTCTTGAGCCCATGGCAATGATGCTGCTCGGCCAAGGCCAATGTGGTCGCCGCCGTCTTCACCTCAAGGCACTTGCACAGCTTGTCCTCACAGATCAACTTCAGCCTCTCCATCTCGTACCTGTCGGCCGCTACAAGCAAATGTTGAGCAATTACTACTTCATCTTCCTCGTTTATCTCTGGCAACTCGTCGGTGTATATAAAGTGAAGCAGCGCCTTGAACACAGTGGCGTCCATGTCGTTGATACGTATGGCTCTTGCAGTCTTCTCCCTCATGGAACCAAACAGCTCCGCCTTGAAGACCGGCGATCGAGCGGCGAGCACATACCGATGCACAGCAAACGTCTCCTCACCAACCTTGAACGTGACGTCTGCCCCCGCCTGGGTTAGGAGGAGATCGCCGAGATGGCGGTGCATGTTAGACGGTGGCACCTCGACGAACGACTCCTCTACGGCCAGCTCCTCGACGCATAGCTCCTTAAGGACGGTGACGTCGCACCGGATGGTGAGGCGGTCGTTCTTGAGATGATTTGATTTCTAGCTCCTCCCTTCTGATGAACCTCCCGCAGCCCCAGCCGCTTATATACTTGTTGAAGGTGCGCTTGCCTGTGCGGCGGTGCGATGGCACTGCCTTCCCGCCGCCGCCGTCGAGCAGAGCGATCTGGAACTCGGCGTTGACGCCTTCGGCGGGGCTGACATGGTCGAGGTAGACGGATATGCAGTCAGCATAGTTTTCCTTGCGAATTTTGGACATATGTAACACTGTAGAAACCCAAAATTCCAAATTTGGCCCCTGCACCCAAAAAATTCCGTTTCTAGCCCCCGTTCGACCGCGGGACTGCGCCGAGCCGACACGCGTCCGATCGTGCGGTCTGGCACCGCACGACTGCAGTGTTCATTGGTCGTGCGGTGCCAGACCGCACGACTACACTGTGCACCGGTCGTGCGGTATGGGACCGCACGACCCGACTGTAGCATGCGGCACCCGAGCGCATGATTGCTCTCCCGACCGCGCGTCTCTCTGCTGTCATTCCATCCGCCGAAAGCGCCGAAAACACTCAGGCCTGGCCACCCGCTAGCACACGCGTCAGCTACTCATTTCTATGGCCCCTCTCCATGAGCAAAGGATGCACAGATATATTCAGCGCATATGTTCGCATACGAAGGAAGAAGCTCATTTGCAGTTCATTCAACCGAGCGAGAGCGAGGAAGGCAGTGAAAAAACTGAGGAGCGAAAGAAAGAAGATTTGAGTTGATTTCGTTCGGAATCAGCGGATTTGGCAAGTAGAAAAGTTGTAGATCGTCTCGTGAGCTTCAAGAAGAGGTAAGTTTTGTACTCGTGCAACTAATATTTTATGTATGTCATTAGTTTATAATTAAGCAAACCATGTTTGGTTAATGTTATTTTAGGTCAATCTTTGATACGCTATGTATTTGTAGCAAATCTTATATATGTTACGCATGATGTATTGTAGTGTATGTAATGTTGTACACTGTTTTTTAAGAACATACGTATTGTAATGTAGTTTCATGTTGTGCGAAAATATGAACTTGTAGATTTGTAGACGGTGAGAAAGTACATATTTTTTTAGAGCATTTGTAGGTGATAACAATAGTACCAGGATTAGAAACATACAATTAGTACGGTTAGGGAAGAAGTGGATATAGTGCGGTTGGTGGTAAAAATAAATTGAAAATAAAGTGCGGTAGTGGGTGTTTGATGGTACGATTATTGCATGTTTGAAACTAACATGGTTGATTATGCACTTAATATGTAATGCGAATTTGGCATGAATCGAAACAAGCTTAATACAGAACAATAGTGAAAATAAAATAACGTTGTAATGTAATTTTCATATGAATTAGAAATGGAAATAAAAATGAAGTGAATATGTAATTTGGAAGTAAAATAGTTAGAAGTAAATTGTAGATTTATAAATACCGCACTGTTAATGTTACAATGGGGTAGTGGGGGTGTGATGATACGATTGTTGCATGTTGTATACTGAGATGGTTGATTGTGCACTTATGTTAGGTACGTCATGGCTGGCATTCAAGACTTGTTCGTATTCTACGGGAGTGGTCTCGTACGCGACGGGCCCTATGGGGCGGACCTGTCTAATTGTGACCGGACTGTGATCCGGTCACCTGGTCTGAACGCCATAAGTTTGTCTGACCTACGGAGGTGTGTCCGTTCGGCGTTCGATCGGTACACCGCAAGGAAGAAGTTACGGATCGAGGCAGTCTATGCGTCAATGGTGGGTGATGCAGGGGAGAGAATGTGGCAACTTCTGAAGATGACAAACGATGCCTCGTGGGCCAACTACATGGAGGTTGTGTGCAACCCTGATGCTGCGATATATGCCAGACCAATGGTATATGTCGAGTTCGTGGAGAGGATGTAATCATCCGCCATGGGTGCTTCGATGCACTTGTGCGATGTAGTGCCTGGGTTCATCTTGCGCGGTCATGAAGACGCTTCTGCGGGAGAAGATGTCGGCGAGGAAGTGGGTGATGAAGACCTCAGGAGACGTGCGGAGAATTTCCAGGCCAACGAAGGTGTGGGGGAGAGGTGGTGGGCCGCCCGTATTGACTGTCATGAGTACCTTGGGGAGCAGGTGGAAGAAGTGGGCAGCGAGGAGGATGAGGATGAGGAAACAGACAGTTCTGGAGAGGACGATGATGGCGAAGCTGCAATTGGAGGGGTGGTAGGTGGTGTTGTGACCACCGACGGTGCGTACGTGTCATCCATATCGGATGACAACGCAGCATCCTATCCCTAGTGCCGCCACAAAGGAGGAGGGAGAATGGGGGTTCAGCGAGGCCACACTCATTTTGGGGCAGTGCTTCCGTAATAAGAGTGCTGTCCAGCAGGCTATTGCTAGATACGCCGTGAACATGAGCCGGACGTATCGGGTGCACAGGTCAAACCCAGACACGTACATTGTGAAGTGTGTTGACGGGTCCTGTGCTGGCAAAGTTCGTGCACAGCAGTTCAAGGGCGCTGGCACTAAGTTCCGGATAACGGTGCTGCATGATCACGATTCGCGAGCTTACGGGCGATGACGTAGGCACCGCAACATGACATCAGCATATGTTGCGGAGCTGGTGAGCCACCTCATCGTGGCGAGATGTATCCATTTCTCAAGGTTATAATGGCGTAAGTAGCAAATTCGAGAGGGATTGAAGTGAGCTACAAGAAGGCATGGCGGGCGAAACGAAAGGTGCTGCACCGTATGTTTGGGACGTACGAGGAGGCGTACGACCTAGTCCCAAGAATGCTGCAGCAAAATCACGTAATCAAACCGAACACGATATTAACAAGCAGGAGAGGGTTCATCCTACGGAGGGTCCGAACTGTTATATTCTTGACAGAGTGTTCTGGGCCTTCCATCAGGCGATACAAGGCTTCAGGTCGTGCCGTCCGGTGCTAACGATAGACGGAATGTTCATATCCGGCAAGTACAAGGGTACTATCCTCACCGCAGTTGCAGCGGACGCAAATGACCAGTTACTCCCAATGGCATTTGCAATTGTGGAGAATGAGAGTACGGATAGCTGGCTTTGGTTCCTTGCCAATGTGAAGCAGGCCATAGTGCAAGGTCATCCCGAAGTGTGTATCATCTCGGACCGCATTGCATGCTTGCTGTCTGCGTTGCGAACGATGCAGAATGGGGCGCAGCCCCCTTCCAGTGGAATGATCTGAAGAACCGTTGGTGCATGAGGCATCTTGCAGCGAACTTCCACAGAAGGTTCCATAGGAAGGACTTAATGAAGATGTTCAAGAAGCTATGTGTGCAGAACCAGAAGCGGAAGTTTGACACCTTGTGGAGACAACTCGATCAGGAGGCTAGCAAGCATGTCCAGACAGAAGCTGGGGCCGTGGAGGGAGGCTCCACAAGAGTTGGGGTGTTCACACAATGGGTTCAATCAAATGCACCTGACTTGGAGATGTGGTCTTTGTTGCACGACACCGGGGGGGCGAGGTATGGGATCATGACAACAAATATATCGGAGGTTTACAACGAGTCTTGAAGGCGCCGATCTCTACCAATCACGGCAATCGTGGACGAGAGCTGGAACCGTCTTGTCGGGTATTTTGTCAATAGAGCCATGATGGCGAAGAAGCACCTCGAGGAAAACAAGTAATACTCTGAGGTAATGCAGGCGATATGGGGAAAAAGATGGAGAAGAGTCGTTCCCATTGCTCGACCCATTGATGGCCTAAGGAACAAGTTCGAGGTTCTCCTCGTGCGATACGTCATGGGTCACATCGGAGGGATCGCAAACACGTATGCACGATTGATGACAAAGCATCTTGCACCTGTAACAAACCCCAGCTTCTTCACAAACCATGCTCCCATGTGTATGCGACCTACACGCGTATGGCGACAAGCGTCGACCTAGTACATCTCACAGTACTACGACATGCAACACTTGTATGCAACACAGAGTGCGAGTTTCATTCATACGGGTATACATGCACTACAGAGAATTATGGCGGGGGAGGTAAAGTGGGTGCCCAACGATGCACTGAAGCATGTCGGTCGTGGCGGGCGACAAAGCCGTCGCATCCGCAATGACATGGATGATAGCCAGCGTGGGGATCGAGTTCAGCAGCCAAAGTGTAGGCTATGCAAGACGATTGGGCACTCCCTCAGCCAGTGCCCAAACAGGCCGACATCAAGCAACCCTCCGTAGTTGTAAATACAATATTTTGCTGTACACCCTGTTGGTTCCTTCCATGTGTTGATGTGTTCTGTATGTCACGCACATTTTATGTTTTTGTACATTCTGTATGTTTGTTTGTGTACATTCTGTATGTG
This sequence comes from Bonia amplexicaulis, assembly GCA_036346245.1. Lineage (NCBI taxonomy): Eukaryota > Viridiplantae > Streptophyta > Magnoliopsida > Poales > Poaceae > Bonia > Bonia amplexicaulis. The sequence continues at coordinate 141,393 of JAYGGG010000258.1, read as the reverse complement.
TAGATGTTGTCTGGGTCATATTTGTGTGCACATTTGATGTATATGTTCGTACATTCCGCACGTTTCGCTGTCGTTACGTTTGCTATTAATTATGTTGTCATTTGTTGCACATTATATTATCAATGTAGACTCACTTGTTTTCCTTGTTTGGCAGGAGATGGCTTACGAGTTGCTTGACCCCCGGTGGGATGAGCGACACCGATGCCTATCGTGGTCGTCGGGAGACGGGCCTCCGAGCTTGATCCTTAGGAGCCCCCGAGAGCACCGGCTCGACCACCAGCGGTACATCCCACTCATCGCGGTACACCGGCTGCCGCCCATTGCCCGCATGTTGGATGTACCGCACGCGTTGCAGTTTGATGCGCCGTTGCTGTCCGCTCTCGTACAGACAATATGTACAGTACTACACGCAAGTAATTAAATCAAAACAACATGCTCAGCGCCACACCATCAACACAACAAATTACATACGACACATTACTAACTTGGTCACTCTCTCTACTCCATATGTTGGCGTTGCATCTGTTGGCGGAGGTCGATGTTCTCCTCATTGAGGGTCTCGATTCGCTCCTCCAACTCAAATATTCGTGGGGAGGGTCGATCCACCGGGAGAACCCGCATTTCGCCATCTGTAGGAAAGGAGGGTAAACATGTAGCCTGCATAAGAAATAAGAAAGTACTGTTACTAATTTTTACCCCGGATCGTGGGTATCGGAAGAAACGTCGCCCGCCATCGAACTGGCTTTCCAGGGCCTGCACAACCGCGTCCTCATTGTGTCGGCACTTCGGCCATGCTGGTTGAGCATGCTGACTTGGTATCAAGTGGTAGTGTGGACCAAATACATCCCTCCTTTCCAAGGAAGGTCTTCCTTCGGTGACCCATATCCGATCGGCCCGTCAGCTTCCGACATGTTATGTTTCACCACAGAAGAGAACACACTTCTTTTTTTGATTTGCACGGTTCGCTGCCTACAATATCATGGGACCCCAACCGTGCTATTTATACGAAACGAGAGAACTTACTGCAGTGACATGACAAAAGAGGCCAGCTTTGCGCAGTGACATGACAAAAGGGCTCAGCTTTGTGCGGTGACATGACAAAAGAGGCCAGCTTTGCCCAGTGACATGACAAAAGAGGCCAGCTTGCACAGTGACATGACAAAAGAGCCCAACTTTGCTCAGTGACATGACAAAAGAGGCCAGCTTTGCGCAGTGACATGACAACAGAGCCCAGCTTTGCGCAGTGACATGACAAAAGAGGCCAGCTTTGCGCAGTGACATGACAAAAGAGCCTAGCTTTGCGCAGTGACATGACAAAAGAGGTCAGCTTTGCGCAGTGACATGACAAAAGATCCCAGCTTTGCGCAGTGACATGACAAAAGATCCCAGCTTTGCGCAGCGGCCAAAAAAAACACATGGCTACCCTTCGCCTTATAAATTGACGTGCAATGCGTCTGCAAGAGAGCACTACACCATCTAACACTACATCGTACATTCCTTCTCCCCGTCGAAATGAACAACAAGAATATAAAGAGTTGGCAGGAATTCGCGGACAAGATAAATAAAACTAGGCGGAAGGCTAGGGAGGAGTCCCGCAAGAAGGCACAATGGGAGGAGACACGCAACATAGCAAGGGCTGCGGCGGCTCGCGACGAACAAGCAAGGGCTGCGGCGGCTCGCGACGAACAAGCAAAGGCTGCTGCGGCTACGAGGTCAGCTCCCCGCAATGAGCGGCCGCGTAGCAACAACTCCATCCCGGACGTCCCCAACGAGCGTTCGCCGCAACTCCCACCTGAGGGGGAGACACCCCCTTTGTTGGTGCGGGGACACGTATAAGTTCATCAAATCGAACGAACGCATCACCACAGGTATGCGTTCTTTGGGGTGCATAAACTACTCCAAAGGAATACCCCAACCGCCGTTTTGACACCTCATCCTATCGGGAACCGGTAACGAACACATGCACCATTTTTCCCAACATTTTCTCCTTCACATCACGTACTAACAATCTCTCCCCTCGTTTTGCAGTCTCCGGAGCCCCTATGTAGCTACCGCAAATGGATCGATCTTGAGATCCACCCTGCTGACCAATGGACCCTCGACTTCGAGGAGTGGAATGTCAAACAGGACAAGGAGTTGCTGCAGGAGGAGCGCCGCAGCCATGACACGTATGGCAGGGCAGAAGCGCAGAATGCGATGAATTGAACGAGGTATTAGAATTTTTTTAGGGAGAGGTATTAGAATTTGGCAACGAGAGAGTTGCATTCTTACGTCCGGACTCCCGATACGATATGATTTTATCTCTAGCACCGTAAACAATAAAATTTATTTAAGTTGCTTCCTCACGGCTTGGTTTCGGTTAAGATTTGTGCTTCACGTCTTGTAATCGGTTACTACAAAGTTTTACTAACGAGTAGTTGGATTCTGATGGAAACTTACGGACGTGAGGAAACTTACCATCTCTGCTAGCGACCAGGGTTTTGGAGAGTTGCCTTCAGAACTCTCCGTGACTGCTTTTGTGATCTTTGATTTGCTCGCCTGCTACTGCCGGAGCTGCGCCTCCTCAAACCGTCGCCGCTGCCGGCCTTCACGCCGCCGTCCGGCTTCCATACAGCCTTTCCGAACTGCAGATGGCTTGCCGGGCCCCGGCGCCGCCACTGCTCGACGCGCCGCTGCAGCATCCTGCTAGACGCCACGCCGTCGCTCGCATTTCCACACCGCTGGGCTGCTGGTACCTCACCCGGGCTCTACACGCCGTCGCTCGCCTCCCGCGATGCCCCGCCACGCTGACCTCGTGGTGCTCGTGCTCCGATGCGCGTCGTGCGCGCCCGCCTAGCCGCGTGCTGACCACGCCGCACGTCCACGGCCTCTCGCCGAGCCGCCTCCACCTCGCCCGGTCGGCCGCACCGCTTGGCCATGTGCCGTGCCGCTGAGAATGCCATGCTGTGGCTGCGCTCGCCCTCGCAAAGGCAGAGCCGCACGCCACTGCTGGAACTCGCTAGCCCGACGTCCAGGGCCGCTGCTCCTCCTTCCCCCACTTTCTCAACTTGCCCAAACGACCATGCATGTGCATAGAACATGGATGGATGGAATGCTTAGGTGATGGGGAATGCGATGGTGTGACATGCAGGGCTAGATTCTTCAAAAATGGATGGGATTTGGAAGAGAGGAGAAGGCATGGCATGAGGCTTTGCTTCTTGCTGGGAAAGAACAGAGGGCACAGGGCTTTTTGTCTCCTGCCTTCGTCCTTTTTTTTTATTTGGGCTGCTGTGGCGGTTAAGGAGTGATTTGTTTTTGGTTGTTGGGCTCCAAATGCAAAGTTTTGAGCTGGGTAGCACATATGGTAAATGTTTGGATAATTATGTAAAATAAAATGGATGCAACTGCAGTGAAGTTCGTGTCAAATAATTGCCTTAGGCTCAGTTACGTATCAAATTTGCTCTAGAAATTTGTCGTGTTACACTTTCCAACTTCCTCTTGTATTATTTGTTTGAAGGAAGTGAAGTTGTCGGGACCCCGGATTTTCGAATCCGGACCCTCTGTGTATTACAGCACTAGTTTCAGATCAAAGCTAGTGCACACAGTTAAACAATGATGATTACATAACCAACAACGCTTTATTACAATAATCGAGAGTACAGACCAAAAGGCCTCTTTATTACAAATGAGGTTTCAAGACCTCACACACACACAAAACATAAAGCACAGCGGAAGCAAAATAAATCCAGCGGATGAAGACCCATCAATACGCCACAGGCAATTGACTGGGGAGCGCAACCTAGTACTCCGGAAAGCCTTCGTCGAATCCATATGCATCGTAGTCGAAGTTTCCTTCTTGAGCTTCATATTCCTCTGGGTATTATTTTAAGTGTAGCATGTGAGTACATAAAGTACTCCGCAAGTCTTGGGAAAATGCAATAGATGCAAGGCTTAACAAAGGAGGGTCATATGGTTCTTTTGCACAAAGCCACATTTTAAAGGCATCACTTTAGCAAAGTGATTGTTTTAACAGAATCTATCAATAATTTTATAGTGAAGGTTCCAACCACCAACACTTGAATACTGGCTCAACCCGCCAAAGATCAAAACCACGGGTTAAACCACCCACACTAAACAACTGGCTAACCGCCAAAGTTCAAAACAACGGGTTACACCACCCACACTGGCTACATTCGCCAGGACAACTCCGGGAGTTCCAACCACTCCCGGTTTCCCAAAACTTTTATTTTAAAACCGAAACCAATGAGCTACCATGTGAATGCATTCCTTGCCCGCCCTTGACCGTGGGCACGGCTATTCGAATAGTTTTACACTCTGCAGAGGTTGTACATGCTTCCGTAGGCATGAGACCCAGATAATTCATCACAAAACCTTTACCTTACTCTAGTCTAGCTGCCACCACCGGCGAGGTTTCACCGTGAAGGGTTAAACCACCAGTCGAAGCCCCTCTTGCGCCGTATGAGTACAGTAAACCCTGTCCCTCACTGTGAATAACCAGTACACCCTGGCACCCACTTTCCACTGGTGGTACCTAAACTAGTCTATCATAAGTTAATCAGCTAGGTCGTACCCATATAGACTTGTGGTTGTACGGTAGTGCTCAGTCTGGACAAACATAAGCGTCGGTCCTTAATTGACTAGGGCGGAACATACACTTTACAAGTTCTCGTGCTAACCGCACCAAACCAATCTTACCATCCGCCCCAGTCTAAACCAACTCTCACATTTTATTTTAGTTTTTAAAGAACAGTGGCAACTCCAATCACCACTAAATTCTGAACAAAATCCAGTTCCACAAAATATAATTTCCCATTTCAAAAGGTACCAAAGGAGTATATAGCATGACTAAGCATTTTACTACCGATACAACATTTACCAAAGTGTTATAATAATCTCATTATTGAGACAAGGAAAAACCTAGGGTGTCAAAGGTACATGGTTGTCAAAGTCAAATGAGGGCATAACAATTGTCGGTTTAACTATTATCTCTAAAACATGAATTATCATTTTATGTAACATAGCAATGCATTAATTTAAAATAATCAAAACATTTCTCAAACATAGGTTCAAGATGTTCAAAGGAGACTTGCCTTCGTGTGCGATATCTTGACTTTCTTCTTGGGTCGGAAAATTCTTCGTGACGTCGGGTTCTCTGCGAACGATAAATACAAAAGAACAAATAAATACAAATAAAAATCACAAAATACAAAATATATACTGGAAGAAAGGTTAAGATTTTAGATGAATTTAGGAGAAAGAATCAACGGATTCGGAGTTCGAATGAAGGAGAACGGATATCTGGAAGTTTTAGATATCACATGAAATGATAACAAAATCCGATAGTTTCTTTTTGAACAGAACGGTGTCGATTGGTTGCGAGGTGGCGGCGAATGGACAAAATGGAACTCCGGCGACGAGGCAAAGGTGGTGACGTGGGTACGGTGTCGAGGAACAGCGGCAATCACTGGCGCTGAGGAAAAAACGACAGTGACAACGAGGTTGCGACAACGGCAGGTTGGAAGGAGATAGTACCGGGTATGGAACATGGAGATGTAGGGTGAGCACAGGGTAGAACACGACATGGTGAAGCTAAGAAAATTATTGGCTAGGCTGAAAATTCAACGGAGACGATACAATAGATGTTTGAACGACGACGGTACAGAAAAAGGAAAAACTTAATATCTTGGTGCTCGGTGAAGCGAATCCAAAACCATTTGAAAGGTAGCTACCTGGGATGGTTTGGCACGATATGACGCAAACGGATTGGGGAAAACGCTACCGGATGAATGGGGACACTAGATGCCATTGGCGGCCACGGCGAGGTGTCGGAGGCAAAAATTTGTGGAGGCTTTTTGGAAAAAAAGAAGTGAGCACGGCGTACAACGCGGCGAGGCAAGTCTAAGAAAAATTACGGCACGGGCTAAAACTCAACAGAGACGACGAATCGGCGTCGGGAGTCAAAAACGGCCACTTTCGCGGAAAGTTCAATTTCTGACAATTGGCTCCACGAAAAATTAAATAAAAATGATGGATAAATTGTTTGGAGGCTAGGACATGATATGACACGAACAAAAATCAAAGCGCTTACCGAAAAGGTGGTGTACGCGCGAAGGCACGGTTTCAGCGTCTGGCTCGACCAGGTCGACGAGGACTCGGTGAGTCTTCGAGTGATGGCGATGGGAGCATGGGGTAGAACGCGTCGAGGCGAACTCAACGGTACAGACGGCTCGGCCAACGGACATCGGATGGTGACGAAACATGGCGGAGAAGACATTAGGCGACCGGCGGGTTGGCATCGGCGTTCCGGGCAAACGGAGAGGAGTTAGCGGGTGAAGTTTGCGGCGAAACGAAGAGGAGAACATGGGGAACACGATGCTCACCTCGGTTTTGACAGAACACGCACGGTCGGCTCGCGGCGACGAGAAAAACGACGGCGCGGTTTGGCCATGGTGGTCCGGCGATGCTCTGGTGATGCTCCGGCAAAAGCGAGAGGAGCACCGCGTGAACGCGAGGAGGCGAAGCCAACGGTGTGGTCAAAGTGACCGGACTCCATCAGAGGCGCGCAATCGATCAAGAACGCCGATTGGTACACAAAAGAAAAATGGTGATTGTGGAGAGAAGAAAAGGAGAGAGGACTTGAGATTTTCGGTGGTGAATGAGGATGAGGAGAGGCACCCGGTGCTCCCTTTTATAGGGGTGGAGGTGGACCGGATAGGGAGATCAACGGGGCATGCATTTAGAGCACGGTTTAAATTTCGTGTAAATGCTCATGAATGGGAGGGGAAACGGTGGGGAAATGAAAGCTCTTGATGAGAGGATTTAAATGCACTTTATTTCACAAGAAACCGTTGAGAAAATCACGAGGAATTGAAGCTTGAACCATAGCGCTGCACACGCTCATGGCGCTCTGAAGATGAACAGTAACTTGACCTTTGTTTATTCTCTCCCTTTCTTTTTCTTTTGTATTTTTGTTTGAGATTTTGAAATTGAGCTCAAACAAACTCCGAAAATTCTAAAAAATTTCAAAACTACCTTCAGACTCAAAGAACTCAAATAAAATATTTTTAGCAAATATTAATGTTTAATTTTATTTTATTAAATAAAAATTCTAATTAAGATTTAGTTTAAACCAAATAAATTCAAAAATTTCAAAAATTTGAAAATAGGGTATAAATGGATAGATTAGAATTTTAGATGAATTTAGAAATTTTAATGGGCTCAATCGGAGTTAAAACGAAAAAGAACGGGCTCTCGGAAGTTTGAAAAGAGAGAAAAGAATAAACCGATTTTCTGGAATTATTTTTGAACTGAAAAATCAAATTATGACGTCATCAAGGGAAATGATATTCAAATGAATTATTTTTTCTGTGGAAAATAAATTTATGACGTCAGCAAGGATTTTGATTTTCTGGCCGAATTATTTTTGTAAAGAAAAATAATTTTATTCACTGACAGGTGGGACCGGTTTATCAACGAGAGAGAAGAGAGAGGAAAGAGCGGACGATCGGATAAGCGATGCGGCGCAAGGAGGAAATCGGGACCGTCAGATAGAGAGTGAAGGGGTTAAGAGAAGATGGACGCACGAGATTAGATCGGGCGGCGGAGAATTAAATTTGATTTAGATTTTCAGAAAACAACAGAAAATTCAATAAAGCTCAGAAAAATATGCAATTACATCCAAAAATTCCAGAAAAATTGAAAGAACTTCCTGGAGACATTTTGGACTTAATAAAAATATTTCCAACTACTGTTGATATTTTAATTTTCATACTTAAAATACTTTTTATTTTAAAAATATATTTTAAAACTCTAGAAAAACTTAGAACACCAAATAAAGGCCAAGTAAATCCAAATAATTAATTTGAATTAGGATTTTTATAGAAAATCAAAATATCATTTTATTTAATAATTTTTTTTAAGTTTTTACTTTAAATTACTTTTCAAATCCAGCTTTCTAAAAGCAGAAAATCAGGGCAAACAAAATTCAAATTTCATACAAACAAAATTCTTATTTTTATTTTAAACCAAATTAATCTAATTTAATAATTAAATTTTTTTTTCCAAAAATTTGAAATAAACAGCTGGGCTGTTACAACTTTGCCTAGAATGTTATTGATAAGTGTTGGTGTTCTTGATTTGTTGGTTAATTAATCTTTTCTAATTTGGCTAGCTTCATATATATGTTACTCTTTAATTTCTTGGGTAAAACATTTTTAGTTCCATCTTTGCTAATCGATCAATGTTCTGAATTGTATTGAACACAAAGCATCAATATTTCGTATTCGTTGAAGTAATGCAAATACACCGAAAAGATAACAGTTCCGGATGCAACGCATCTAGGTTACCATTATAATTCAGAGGTATAGTGGTGTGCAAAGAGTAGTAGTGCTCTGTTTAATTTTTCTGAGCTAAAGAGGACAGAGAACCACGTGACAAAGTGACAACTGAGTTATTCTGATTTCTGAAGCATCATACTTCATTACAAGATATGCTTTCTTTCTCCTATAAATAGTACATGTAACGATTGAAGGCCAGCTGAAATATCTGCCTCCTGTAATCCAAGACCTGATTTTTTTGGAGACAAACACCATGGATGAGATAGTAGCCACTGAACAACTAGCAAGAACAATGAGTCGCATGCTATCTTGCATGCTTGTAGGTTTAGGAGTCACCAGGACCGTATCCTGTACAACATCCCTAAAGGTATGCATCTACTCGTTTTAATCTTGCAACCTGGTATGCATTCTTCATTATTGAGAAGAGAAAATAAAATGCTTACAACTGTTTAAACTTGGATTTAAAGCTTTTATCAAGTGTCCTTTGTAAGTCATCATTATTGCTTTGATGCGCCCTGCTTCAGATAGACTGCCACTCCAGTACATCAGGTTAGACAGGGATCTCTGTCTGTCGTTTGCATTCTCCTTTAATGGATCTCTCTTTTTTGTTTGCATTTTCTTTTGGTCTGATTGAGATAAAGAGTTGATCAGTACATTAGTGTTCGTCTTGCTTCTACTCTAGTGTCCATACTTAGGCATCGTTGCCTATCTTTTCCTTGCCTTTTATTTATTTCCGAATGCACTGTTTGCATGGTTACATAATATATAAGAAAACATTGGCATTGAAAACATATTATAGTACAAAAACTATACAGTTTTTAGGCACAACACATAATATGGTTTCCAAAATTAGGGTTCTAGAATATTATTGTGTTTTCTAATAAAAAAATATGATAACTCCCTTTGCAATTGACAAGATGATCTTCTTTGCCAGTGATGAAAAATCTAAGTTAATATAGCAAATCATGTCGTACCGTAGGTGTAGGCTATATGTCTTTGATGAAACTAACAAACGCAACGAATTGAACCATACATTAGGCCAGATTGTGGTGCCATGGTAACGTGCTTCGTCTCATGGTTGTGGTGCAGTGTCTCTTCCGAGCTGATGCATTGTGCACGTTAACCAGGACGCTTCTTCTTCTCCTCCTCCAAAGTTGTTTTATTTCTGAAGGCGTAAGGCTCGAAGGCTAACAACTATTTGGTGTTTTATCTCTAGCATCACGAGAGCTTTGCATGCAAATACATTCTTTGTTAGATTCAATAAATCCATTAATTCGTGTATATGCTATATGGAAACGATCTACCCATCTCTACTTTACATCACTTTTTTCGTTTTCTAAGTTAACGCAAGAAGAGAATGCGGCATTGCTGAAGTAAAACTAAAAAAGTGCTCTAAAAAATTAATAAAACCAATAAACTAGTACATAGGGATGGCATGATTTACATCCATGCAAAATTGTTCTAATACTGCAAAATAACCCAGAATTGAGCTTGTTTGGAATAACACAGCGAAATGGTTTCTAAGAAGAGTATAGAAGATCATGACTACAAATGATAAACCACAACTCTTGAGAACATCGACAGAACCAAAATGACCTTGAGGATACCAACAGAATTCACTACTACAGAAAAGGTCATCACAGACGGTTCAAAAACGTCATCACAGACGGTTTTGTGAACCGTCTGAATTTATGGGTCAGTAATAATACGAGATCATCACGCACGGCTTTCGAACCGCTCGTGGTGCAATATCACGAGCGGTTCTTAACTAAAACCGTGCGCGATAGTTATAATCACGACGGTTTTAATTAAGAACCGTGCGATTTATAAATATCACGAGTTAAGGTTTTAGTTAAGAACCGAGCTCGTCTTATAAAACCGTGTGATATTATAAATCACGACGGTTCTTAATTAAAACCGTCGTGATTATAACTATCACTGACGGTTTTAGTTACGAACCGTCTGTGATATTCTCTCTAAACCTATTTACGCTTATTGGCTAGCCTCGGAAATGCTAGCCATGCCTTCGAAATAAGCGATCAACATATACATGTATACATCCAATTCACATCTCAATTCCTTTCACAAACATAAAACATCCATTTTATTAAGATTAGAGCCTACCATTACAAGATCTCAAAACATTACAATATCTCAAAACAACGAGCAGGTTACACAACAAGAATAGAGAAAAAGCAAAGATCCTCTATGCCTTCTCGCCCCTGATGCAACTCATGAGCTGGCACGATTGGCACGAGCTAGTTGCTTCTGCGATGTCTTGCCTCCCGTAGACTTATGCGTCGTCTGCAAGGAGGAGGACAGCAAAGAGGAGGAGAATAGCAAGGAGGAAGAGAACAACAAGGAGGAAGAGAAGACCAGCAAGGAGGGGGAGAACAGTAAGGAGGAGGACAGCAAGGAAGAGAAGACCCCAGCAAGGAGGCTGGGTTTTGGTTATATTTATAGGGGAGGGGGAGGGAGAGGCGGAGCTACGATCCGTAGGGTGAGGATTGGTCGATTTCTATTGGCTATGATTGGGTCGAGTAGGATCGGCGGGCCTGATTATCGCTGACGGTTCTATATAGAACCGTCTCGTGATGAATGAATATCACAGACGGTTCGATATATAGAACCGTCTGTGAATTAGAGCACAAAATTTTATATACCGATGCAATATAAATAGCTAGTCTGAAAAGATAAAATAGCAAAGTTTTATATGGCTTATATATACTCATTTGAAAGGTTTCGACGAGATCTACAACTTTTTCAGTTGAAGTAAAATCCAAATTCCTAAAGGAAGACTAAGAAAAAAGGAAAAAACAGACACCAAAAACTTGCAACGCAGGTTTAGGTCCAAAGATGGCCGATTTTGGGGGTCTTGGAGGGCGACTGGCGCAAGCAGGTCGTTATTTTTGGATCGGGCTCGTCGTTAGCTTTCCAACGAGTACAAGAACGTCGAAAACGGATACCGTATGCAAAAGTTATGCCCGTTTTACTGAAGGTGTCTCAAAACTGAATCATACTCGGACTTAAGCGGAAAATATGAAATTTTGAGGAATTGCAAGGCGGAAACATATCACGACGGTTTTATTATAAAACCGTCGTGATACTAGAATATCGATTTTATAATAAAACCGTCGTAATATTCAATATCACGACGGTTTTATAATAAAACCGTCGTGATATTCGAATATCACGACGGTTTATAATAAAACCGTATATCTGAATATCACAGACGGTTTATATTATAAAACCGTCTGTGATATTCCAGTATCACAGACCGTTCAGCGGTAAGAACCGTCTATGATACTCCTTTTTCCCGCCACAAATACCATAGACGGCCTCCAAATTAAAACCGTCTATAATAGTATACATCATAGACGGTTTCACAAAACCGTCTGTGATTTGGCGTCTAGTATTAGGCTTTCTGTAGTAGTGATTGAGATTGAGGATGCAAATACAAGTAGCAACGTAAAGTAAGACCTTTGCGGGGTCTAAGATTCTTGCATGATTTCGCCAACCTTGTATCCAGCAAAATCTTGTATCGGTCACCATGACTGCCCTTGAATTCCGACAGGAAGCAATGAACTCAAAGCGCATCTTCTTAAGCTTGCAGCATTGATGCTACTCCAATAGCGCCAACGTGGTCAACACCGTGTGCCTACGCCGATGTGACTGCACCGTTTTTTCTAAGAAGAAAGGCTCGGAAAAATCATACACAATACTTTTCACGAAAATGCAGACCGCGTCTGCTGCTCATTAAATTATGTGCTGAGGATGAAAAGAACCATGTGCCAAGTGACAGCTATCGGAGGTGCAGCGCTTCGCTCAGTCGTCGCTCGCACCGGCCCACGCCGAACCGCGTCGCCGCTCGCGCCGAGCCACGCCACTGCCCACAGGGAAAACGCGAGAGGGAGATTGCAAGGAAAAGGTTGTTGGGAGAGAGAGATAGGAGAGGAAGGAGACGTGAGAAGAGAGATACGGGAGAGGTTAGGTGAGTTGATTATAATAGGGATCAGAGAGAGTGAGGTTAGTTAGGGTTAGTTTTTTTAGGGTGCTCCAGCTCTCCTCTTAAAAGAAGATTCGGCCTCGAATCGACTAGCTCCAAAAGGTAGAACAAACAGAATTTGAGTAGGTTAATTAGATAGAGGGAATCCTAAGAAGTAAGTGTCAGGTAAAAGGTTGGGATAATTCTCGCGCATTTGGGACTTCCAACACCCAGGTAGCTTCATGTTTCATCTAATGGAACCACAATACCTTTACATAAGAAATGGTCCGGTATCGTAGTTGACACTCTGAATGTTCCATAATATGGACCGGCCGTGCCCTAATGGGTAGGTCCCCGAGACCTCCAAGTCGAACAACTCTAGAATGATCAGGATCATTTTGATACTTTCCCAACATCGAGAGATAAAACACGTTATGGACACCAGCCAAGGAAGCAGGCCACTCCAGACGATAAGCAAGCTTTTCGATTCGCTCCGTGATAGGGAATGGTTCAACTTTCCTTTTTGCCCCCAAATAAACCACACCTTTGGTCGAAGAGACTCTCAAGGAAACCTGGTCACCCACTTCAGACTCCAATGGGTGGCGAGAGTGGTTAGCAACACCTTCTGGCGACTCCAGCTGAAAGCAAATTATTCCTGCTATGCTCACTTTTGCTCTTTCCAACCTGTAAGATCGAGGAAACCGACTAGAGGGGGGTAAATAGGTGGTCTAAAAATTCTTTACAAGTTAGTACTAGCAATTCAAGACCTTTTCTATTTGCCTAAACCAAGTATATAATATGGAAGTTTAAATCAATTTGGTTTAGCTCAAATAGCGCCTACAACAAACGAATTTTCCTAAGTGCACCAACAATTCTAGCCTAGGTCAAGGTTTGCAATTCTAAATATACAAGCTATCAATTTAATTCTATGACTGTAAATTGCTTGAATATAAATTGAGTATAAGAAAGCAAACCACAATTGACACTTGATGTTTTACTGTGGTGTTCAGAGACTTGCCGATCTCCCCGAGTCCACGTTGAGGTTAGCCCGAACAAATCGGACCGACTCCACGAATTAAACAAAACACCTCCATCCACTAGTGATAGCTCTTTCCCCCTTCGAGTAGGTGAGCTCCAACCTTCACACTTCGCCAGTTCTTCTCACAACCTTCTTGAGAAGATCACCGCACACGACGCCTCTAATGCCGTCTAGGAGCCGGCAAACTCCAAGAGTAACAAATCAAGTCCCTCACTTGACTCTCACCACGTGCAACGAATGCACTAGCTCAATCCGGACACAAAGGCCTCCTCTAGATGCAACACATGCATTCTAGATCACCTTCTCCTCTCTCACAAAGTGCAACACATGCACAATGGTGTGGAGAACCTCACACTAGCTCAACAACACAGAATGAGTGAGTCAACAACATCTCCAACCGGCCACAAGGGGGTATTTATACCCCCACACCAAAAAACTAGCCGTTGGAACCAACTTCTTGAAAAATTCAGGACGACCGAAAGTACCGCAGGCCAAACTTCGGTACTTCCGCTTCAGCTCTGACGACGCATCAACGGCTATGTCAGAGCTTCTGAATTAGCCGTTACACAGTCGGCGCGGAACTACCGACGGCCAAAACCCGGTACTTCCGATCTTCGGAAGTTCCGCAAAGTCAGCGCGGTACTTCCGCTCAAGCCGAGCCCAGAAGTTGGCATTCTCTGGAAAAAGGTTCCGCATGAGGGTCCGGAGCTTCCGACGCCCGGTAGTACCGCACAACACATGTCGGTACTTCCGCTCCCTACGGTATTTCCGCTCACACAGAGTCGGTACTTCCGCTGGCCAGACCATCCGCTCACACAGGGCCGCTCGGACTTCTCACATCCGGTAGTACCGCAACACATGCCGGTACTTCCGATGTCCGGTAGTACCGCTCACACAGAGCCGGTACTTCTGACTGATGGTAGTACCGCACAACACATGTCGGTACTTCCGATTTTCCTGAGAAGTGCAGATATCTCAACAGATTTTGCAAAACACATTTGCAAACTATGATATCATGCACATAAGGATCAAACATGATTTTCAACAAGTTGCAAAACACATTCGCACACTTTTGAAATCATGACACAAGGAATACCACATGGACTTCTCACATTTGCAAAACACATTTGCAAACCTAAGTCACATGACACAAAGATTAAATATGAGCTTCAACAATTTACAAAATACATTTACAAATATAAATCTCATATCACAAAGAATAGAAACATGGACTTCAAGCACTTGCAAAACACATTTGCAATGCATAGTCCCATGTTACAAAGATTCAATACATGAGCTTCAACTATTTGCAAAACACATTCGTAAATATAAGCCTCATGTCAATATGAGCTAGACGATGTGAGGTTGAGCCATCAACATATGATGAGACTCAAACTACTTGATATGACCTCTCTTAATAGTACGGCACCTATACTAGCAATCCGGTTTTTCAACCAAATACCAAGACCGGTAAAAAACTAGGAACACATCCTTAGCCCTAACTAGTCATACCTTTGCCTTGAGCATCATCTTGACGCTTGATAACACATATCACAACTTCAAGTCCAGGTCATCATTTTGATATGCATAAATTCATGATGCATCTTCTCATCAACTCAATCAACACATGATGGTCTTCATTTGACTTGATCAACACATGATTACCTCCATCTTGATGGCCTTCAACACATGAAGTCATCTTCTTGATAGCCTTCAACTCATGAAGCTATCTTCTTCCCACATTTTGACTTGATGATCTTCAACACATGAAGTCATCACAAGTCATCTTCATTTGTGGAACCTAACCTATTTATGCAACTCATGAAAAATGTTAGTCACAAAACAATTGTCATCAATTACCAAACTTCACCATTAACACATAATGGAGGGACTAGATTCAACAATCTTTTCTTTTTGGTAATTCATGACAATCTCAACAAATAATGAGATATTAAAAATTATTTTGCGAGTATACAACTTGTACACAATAATTTGTATACTCTAAGATAAGCTTTAAATAATGCTTACTTATCCAGTTGTCATTAATCGTCCAACCATTAACACATAATGAAAGAGTTTGTTGACAACCCGATTTCACATAAGTATATATAAACTACACAAGTTATATATATACTCAAGAATGTATTTCAAAGTAAAGATCTCAAATATGCATATTAAGAGAAGCATGGATCATTACTCATGAAACTCCAAAACATAGAGAGAGAGAGCTCCTCCTAAATATGTGCATACAAGTGTATAAAATGAATATATATGCACATATTCAATTTGAACTATTTGAGGAGTTCTATCTATATTTTGGATCTAAGGAATGCATTAGAATGTAAGAAAGTGATTTCGAATGTATACCTCTTTGATTTCACCCTTCTATCCAAATGAGACTAAGCATAAATAAACTTAAATAAACATATTAGTCTTATATATACATTTGTCATTATTACCAACATAATATAAAAGTATTTATCGTTAACATGAAAATATTATAATTGTGTTTGTAAAACTCCATAATGGTATTTGTCATTAACACCAAAACCAACTAAAATGGAGCTTGATTTTTCACAACCACTGACCTGCTGAGGCCGAAATAACTATTTCTCTCCTTCCTCATCCCAATGCAAGGGAGAACAGCGAAGCCTACCATACAGAGCCTCGAAAGGAACCATGCCATTACTAGAGTGAAATACTGTTAATATAAAGGAACTCTGCAAGAGATAGCGGTTCTCCCAGTTTCTCTTCCAAGCGAGGATACAAAAACGCACATGTCCTCAAAGGTGCGAATGGTCCTCTCGGATTGGCCAACGGTTTGAGGATGAAATGCAGTGCTGAAATTGATTTTCGTACCCAAATTCTGGTGCAAGCTCTTCAAGAAGTATGAAACACTTAGTATCACCATCCGAGACAAAGATTTCAGGACTGTCATAGGGATGAACAATTCCCTTGACATAGATATTAGTAAGATCACTGGCTGAATAGGTGGTTTTGACCGGATTGAAGAAAGTCGTCTTGGTGAGATGGTCGATCATGACCCAGTATAGTCCAAACGCTAGGGTGATCTAGGAAGTCCAACAAAGAAGTCCATAGCAATAACTTCCTATTACCACCGAAAACCCCAATGGTCGCAAAAGTCCAAGCAGACTGTGGTGCTCTACTTTCACTACCTGGCACACTGCACACTGAGATACAAGTTAGCTATGTACTTATTTTTAGGCACCAAAACTACCGCTGAAGGTCCTTGAATGACTTATTCCCTCTAGGATAAATAGAATAAGAAGTTTTATGAGCTTCACAAAGACTATCTCTCTTCAATTGCGAATCGAAAGACGCCCAAATGCTGTCACAAAAATGTGACAGCCCCTTTGCCATTGACAGAAAAGTCAGGCTCAAGAGGTTTAGCCCGAGTGACCCCTCCATGAGAGTGTCGGGTCTTCAAACCTGAGGCTTAGGCCTCTAGCAAAGCATCAAAACAAAGGGGAGGAAATTCCCAATTTTCCAAAGTTAGTGCTAAGAACATGAATAAAGGGTAGTTTGGAGATCCTTAAGCCCTCCGGTCTGATGTTGGGATAGGAACACCATCACTTCGCTTCCTACTAAGGGCGTCAGCCACCACAATAGCTCTGCCAGATGGTAATAGATAGTGAGGTCATAGTCTTTGATTAACTCTAATAGATGGCATGCCTTAATTTCAATTATTTCTGAGTGAGAAGGTACGTCAAGCTCTTATGATTAGAGAAGACATCGCACTACTCTCCGTAGAGATAATGGTGCCAGATCTAGACGGCAGAGAAAGAATGGAATCAGAAAAGGCGCTCCATAAGGGTCTGGAAGCTGGACTCACATTCCATCGCCCAAAGAAACCGCTCGCCCTTTGGAGTCAACTTAGTCAATGGCTTAGAAGTGGAGGAGAAATCCTGGACAACACAGCAGTAACACTCAGGTGAAACCCAGGAACTACATATCTCCGCCACGTTGCTGGATCTTGGCTAGTCCACCACTACAGCAATGTTAGAAGGATCCATGGAAGGTCTTTGCCACTGATGACATGGACGAGGAAACTGACAAACGAAAGCCAGAAAACGTATTTATTCAATTGAGCAAGAAGTTGATGCTTCTGAAGGGAATCGAGTACAATCTGGAAGTGCTACTCATGCTTCCCCACGGTACTGGAATAAATCAATACGTCATTGACGAGGATAATGACAAGCTGATCTAAGTCCTCGTGGAATACCCGATGCATCAGATCCATAAATATTATCGATGCATTGGTCAGCCCAAGGGGCGTAACCAGGAACTCAAAGAGGCCATAACAAGTGTGGAAGGCTATCTTTAGAATAGCAAAAGTCTTGATTCGGACTTAGTGATAGGGGTGGTACCAGAGATAATATCAATGACACACTCAACTGCTCTAACTAAAGACTGGCCTGGAAGCTCTGCAGGGAAGATATGAAGAAGTTCCCAAATAATAGACAAATCTTTTGGTAAGGGTTCAATGTTAGACTTCTCCAACAAGGCGAGATAGCATCCTAACTTAGTCATCCAATGACGACCGAAATAGGAGGCCAGAAATAGAAAATCGAGGCATCACTTTTTGCCTTAATAAACGATCTCCCCATTATCCTGAAGAAGGACAATCTTGCGGTCAAAGCAATGGTTAATAGCGAAATGAAGAAATAGCTAGTCCCTGCGAGACTCGAAGTGGATGCGAGGCTTGGACGGCAAGAAACGAGGAAAGTTCCCGGAAGGTGCAGGAGAGGCGTTTTGGTAAAAGCGCAGGGCTGCACAAAAAGGAAGCAGATTTGGTTAGGGGATAATGGATAAAGTGCTATGAGTTGTTGAGAGCTAATGGGTAAAGTGTTTGTGAACCCATTAGTGGAGACCATAAAAGGAGAGGGGTAGGCATGAAAGCAAGTAGTAGTTAGGGTTTTTCTTTTGTTCTTTCTCTTTTTTAGAGCTCTGTTGGAGAGTTGGTGTGTGCAGAGTTGGTCTCTCCTATCTCCCATGTCTTCGTGAGGGAGCAGGTGTGAGTTCTTGCTCCAGCTTTTTGTGTTCATCTCAGGATTTGGGTATTGGGATGAATTGGCGGTAGCAAAACTCTTTGTAAACATACATCTCCTTGTATCAATATGAGAAATCATGTTTTGAGATATTTTGATTTTACAGTTCGTTCTTTGTTCTTCATAGCAACTCTGTGTTCTTCCTCTTTTTGGTGATTGCTTGATTTTTCTAGTTGCTGAATCTTTATGCTTTGAACTGGGAATATACTCAAGATCATTTGACCAATCCATTCCCAAGAGCAAAAGAAAGATTCAAAGATTCGGATTTTCTCAAAATCCTTCGCCACTTTCTTCTCTGTTCTTGGGTTTTTAGGGTTCTTGTGCCCCCCTGATTCTCTGCGAGGAATCTTGAAATTAGAGTTTAGCTAATTCTTCTGAGATCATTTCCTTGCTATCTTCAAAGTTTCTCAAACTAAGAATCCAAGAATCAGGAGTATTTTGGATTTTGGACTCTACCTACTGTGTTCGTCATCAAAATTCGGATTTTCATTGGTTATGTGATCTTTGTCTGTAATTCCTTCTCAATGAGGTCAATATGTTGTTTAGGATGATGTCCTGTTCAGTTGACCCGAGAAGAGCAGTGTGAATTTGATCAATTCCAAGTTTTCGGTTCTGCTCCCGCAGAATTTCTTCGTGTGGTACTACTGCTGTTCAACGCCGGTACTACCGCTCGACGAACACTGTACTACCGCTGCTTCAACGACGGTACTACCGCTCAGTGACTGAGTTCACAGCCAGTACTACCGTTGGGCTCAACGGTAGTACCGCTCGTCATAGCGGTACTACCGCTTACAGTCAGACCAAGTCTTAATCTATTTTTCTGGAATTGTCTCTCTCTGGCCTTCTTTACTGATCCTCTTGACAGTTCCCAGTGAGTGTTTACCTTCTGTCTTCATAGCTTCTATAGCTATTGGAGAAGAAGGGTTCGTGGATATTCGGGGCGGTTTTTAAAGGCACCATTCAACCCCCCCCCTCTGTTGCCATTTCGGTCCTACAGGGCGCCACAACTGCGTCAGTGCTAAAATTTGTGGCCTTCAATTCCAGGGCAACATTGAGACAAGTAGGATCGCTAACAAGAGGTCCATTGGTTGTGTTCACGACCATTAGGTACGCTAAGGTACTGATGGGTTCAGAGTGCTACTGAAAGAAGTGAGATGCCAAAAAGGAGAAACTAGCTGCCGAGTCAAACAATGCAAGAGTAGGACGTGAATTTAAGATAACAATACCCTAAAGGTCAAGGGAAAGAGAAAAGGTAAGTGATAAGATGGGTAGCAATAGGGAGGTAAGACGAGATAATCTACACCGCTCTTGAGTCGACCATGCGTAGAGACTGCATCAGCACCCTTTGGGTACGGTAGCAATTGTAGCAAGATCTAGAGCTGCGTTCTGATTGCCAGTAGTGAAGGTGAACAACAACCTGGGTTGCATTGCCAGCCAACCTGCATGGTTGGAGCAACCCACGCGGAAGAATGGAATCAGAATTCAGGAAATGTAGGATTGAAACATTGTCATAGGATAAGAATGGAATAAAAGAGACAATAATTAGATATGAATTCATGGTAATATGCCAGTGACTGGATATGCATGAATGAATGACATACCCGAAGCCCCGTGTATGTGAAAAACATTTTCTTTTTCCAGAAACTACAGCCTAGGCTCTGATACCAACTGTAGCACCCCACATAACCATATGAGATTGTGACACCCCCGGCTCATGATGGCCCATATGTGTGTGCACATGAGGGTGTGGGTTAGTCCCATATTGCTAGCTTAGCTTGAGAAGCACTTACATATAAGCCTAGGAGTTTCAATGCTAGCACCCCCGGTTAACCGTTTTGTGTGAAGCGAGGACAAAAGTGCAAACAGATTGCTACGTGTGCGTGGCCTATCCAGAATGGGGTTAGACCTAAGCCGGTTTGACCCTAGGGCGTTACAAATGGTATCAGAGCCGACTCTCGTGGTTATATGGGCGCGTGCGGGTTAGGGCACGGGCATATGGCGCATGGCACGTGTGGGCCCGGAGTGGACACACGACATGGCATATGTGCTGGTATTAAACGCACGCACATGTGCCAAGATGGGAGATCCTTATCATTTACCCCGATGTGGGTATGTTGTTCTGACGAGGACGTCGAATCCTTTGAGGGGGGTGTATGTGATACCCCGCCCCATGATGGCCCATATGTGTGTGCACATGAGGGTGTGGGTTAGTCCCATATTGCTAGCTTAGCTTGAGAATCACTTACATATAAGTCTAGGAGTTCCAATGGTAACTCCATTGGTTAACCGTTTTGCGCGAAGCGAGGACGAAAGTACAAGTGGGTTGCTACGTGTGCATGGCCTATCCAAAATGGGGTTAGGCCTAAGCCGGTTTGGACTCTAGGGCGTTACAGAGATACTACTATGGAATGCTATCGTCAAAGTAAAGAATAATAATAAAAACAATAATAGAAATCACGGGTAAATAAACTTTAAAGGTGATTTACTAAAGAATCAATAGAGGTTGAAGCAGAAGTTTGAAACATGGGACTGATCCACTTCTAACTAACCAAAGAACAAATAAAACAACAAATAGTGGTAAGCCACGGTGCTGAAAACTCGAGTGCTCCCACCCATGCATGATGTTATCACTCCACTGGCCTTTTACCTAAGAATGAAAAAAGGAAGCGTGAGATTTGAAAACCTCAGCAAGTACCCAACAACAGTTGTAACACAGTGAGTAAGGGACAGGTAATGCAAGCAAGATATATAAAGGACAAGCAAAGCAAGCAATTGATATAGGTTAAGTGCAATGAAGCTAGGTTACCGAAACATTGATACATATTGGAAGTAGAGATCACAGGAACCGTTGCTTTAAAGAAAAATGTTATTTAGCAAGCTATGATAATAGCACCAGTGATCACTTATCCACATACCCGGTTATACGAGAATAATCAGGCACACCATAGTCCTCGACTATATAACCGCGACGGGGTGTAATATCCTGAGTAACGAAAGTGTACAGCCCCCCGTACATTACCAGGTGGGTGGTAATCTCCCCTATATGTGGATGACCCTAGGCCAGGTAACTATCACTGGTCAACCGGGATATTTGTTATTTAGCAAGTTGTGGTAAAGCCACTGGCGATTACTCACCACATATTCGATTATACGAGAATAGTCAGGCACACCATCGTCCTCGACTACATAACCGCCGACGGGGTGTAATATCCTGAGTAACGAAAGTGTACGACCCCCCGTACGTTACCAGTAATGGATTGCGCGAAGGCTACGATAGCAGAAAATAAAACTTTTCTACCGCACACACAAGAACATCATGCTTAAGGAGGGATCATGGATCGTTACCACTAGACGCCAGTGCAATGAAGAAGAGTTGGAGAAGCCGATCCAACCACGCGCCGAGGTAGTAGTGGAAGTAGTCGATCATCCCGAACCGATCGTCTCCTCCACGCGATCAACCACACCACGAGCGATCCAATCAGAGGTTGTTGATGCCGATCAACGCCGCAACGAGCAGCGCCTCCGGTATCCACACGTCCGGGATCGAACGCCGATCGCGAGTGTACCAAAGATCATGACGCGCTAGGGTTTGGCTCGGGAGGTGGCGGCGGGGTTTAGCTCGGGATTATCGGATCGTTCCTCACCCCTCGCCTCCATATATATAGACCTCCTCACTTGGGCCTCGTGGACCGAGGCCCAATAGGAGTCTATCCGGATCTCTATCCGAATTGAGCCCATATCCGAATCACATTCGAATTAGTGTTCCAACCCGTTAAGTGTGCGACCCTGTAGGTTCACGTATACTTGGTCGCGACCCAGAAACACCTTTCCGGTCACCGTGTTAATAGCGGCCTCTAGTAAGACATATTAACCCCAAAGTATACGTAAAGATCATATCGGTGAACTCGTAATGTTCTCATGTACTAATCCCTTTGCCTCACGATATAGATTAAGCTCAAGGCGAGACCTGTGTCATCCTCTTAATAGCTCAATCACTCTCTCGATTCCGTGATGGATTATAAACTCGTGATTGACTCCTCAATCACTTTGGCATGGCCATGCACTTTCATAATCCATTACATCGAGGGGCCCAGAGATATCTCTCCCATAAGGAGGGGCAAATTCTATCTTGATCATTCACATCCCACTACATGTTTCATGGCAAACCCAAAGACTACTTTTATGACTACCCGATTCACGGAGTAGTGTTTAGTAGTCCCAAAGTAAGCTACTACGCATGCCGGGAATCATGATGATCTCAAGTCTAAGGATTCCACATAAACACTACTTGAGACCAACCGATGACACATGGAATCTCTGCGGTGTCTCATGGCGGGTCTATCCAACATATGTTCACTAACACATGTCCATATTGTTGATTTGGTATCTCCATACCATGATCCATGAGACATGATCATCAATCAATACATATGTCGATCTTTGAATCATATTTGTTCCTCATATGAAATATAATCAGGGATCATTTAGAAATAGCAACATTTTGGCATTAAGAGTCTCATGAATAAGTCACATACTCATTGATCAATAATGATAATGTCTATTTCAAGGAACAAAGCAATGTATCATAAACATAGTATGTGATATATTCAACATCTCCATGTTGCCTCTAGGGCATATCACCAACAGCCTCCCACTTGCGCTAGAGTCAACCATGTAGGTATCTAATACCCATTGCCCTAGTGTGAGCCTCATGCTTTGGTGGGAAGCGGCTTTGTCAACGGATCTGCAATGTTCAAATCCGTGTGTACTTTGCATATCTTAACATCGCCTCTCTCCACAATCTCGCGGATGAGATGAAATCACCGTAGAATGTGCTTGGACTTCTGGTGCGATCTAGGCTCCTTGGCTTGCGCAATGGCTCCACTGTTGTCACAGTAGAGGTCCATTGGGCTGGAGGCACTAGCCATCACACCAAGCTCAGAAACAAATTTCTTGATCCAAACAGCCTCTTTAGCAGCTTCAGAAGCCGCTATGTACTCGGCTTCTGTTGTAGAATCAGCAACTGTCTCCTGCTTGGAACTCTTCCAGCTCACCGCACCGCCATTCGTGCGTAACACAAATCCAGATTGCGATCTAAAATCATCTTTGTCGGTTTGGAAGCTAGCATCGGTGTAACCATTTACAACGAGCTCTTCCTCACCCCATAGAAGAGGAACACATCTTTAGTTCTTCTCAAGTACTTCAAGATGTTCTTTACGGTAATCCAGTGACTTTCACCTGGATCTGACTGGTATCTACTTGTAGCACTTAAAGCATACGAGACATCTGGACGTGTACAAAGCATGGCATACATAATGGATCCAATAGTCAAGCATATGGAATCGCATTCATTTTATCCCGCTCATCGGTGTACTAGGACACCGATTCTTGCTAAGATTTATACCATGTGACATAGGTAGGAAGCCTTTCTTGGAATCTGCATGTTGAACCTTTTCAACACCTTGTCAATGTACGTATCTTGGCTTAATCCAATCACCTTTTGATCTATCTCTATAGATCTTGATGCCCAGAATATATGCCGCCTCCTAAGTCTTTCATAGAGAAACTATTTTCAATGAAGACTTAACAGATTCGAGCATAGGAATGTCATTTCCGATCAATAATATGTCATCCACATATAAGACCGTAAACACGAGCGCTCCCACTAGCCTTTTGTAAACACAAGGCTCTTCTTCATTCTTGATGAAACCAAACCCTTTGATTACTTCATCAAACGAATGTTCCAACTCCGAGATGCTCGCTTTAATCCATAAATGGATCTTTGCGCTTGCATATCTTTCTAGTTGATTGCGGATCGACAAAACCGTGGGCTGTGTCATGTACACATCCTCACTCGTAATTCCATTAAGGAAAACTGTTTTGACATCCATTTGCCATATTTTATAGTCGAAATAAGCGAGAATCGCTAGAATGATCCGAATAGACTTTAGCATTGCGACGGCGAAAAAGTTTCATCATAATCAACACCTTGAATTTGTTTGAAACCTTTGGCCACCAATCGCGCTTTATAGATGTGAACATTTCTATCTATGTCTATCTTTTCTTAAAACCCATTTGCACTCAATGGTTTTAACACCATCGTGGATCAACCAAGTTCCAAACTTGATTACGTGCATGGATTCAATTTCGGATCTCATGGCTTCAAGCCATTTCTCGAGTCTGGTCCCACCATCGCTTCTTCATAGGTCTTAGGCTCATCGTTGTCTAACAACAATATGTCCCGTTGTTGAGTAGTCAAGAACATGTACCTCTCGGTGCACGACGTGACCTCTCGACCTACGTGGTGCGGTGTGTCCACAACAGGTTCTTCAACAGTTTGTTCATCTGTTGTGGTTCAGAGGAGCTGAAACGTTTTGTGTTTCTCGAATTTCTTCAAGTTGCACCATGCTCCCACTATCCCTTCTTGAGAGAAACTCTTTCTAAGAAGACACCATGCCAAGCGACAAACACTTTGCCTTCTTCTTGATTATAGAAGTAATATCCTTCGTTTCCTTAGGATACCCGATAAAGAAGCATTTATCGATTTAGGACCGAGCTTATCGATTGTAAACGTTTTACATAAGTCTCACATCCCCAAATCTTAAGAAAAGACAAGCTAGGACGTTGTCTGTCCACATCTCATATGGTGTCTTTTCTACGATTTTGATGGAACTCATTTAGTGTGAAAGCGGTTGTTTCAAGAGCGTACCCCAAAAGACAATGGAAAATCACTGTGGCTCATCATGGGCGCACCATATCTAATAAGGTGCGATTTCTCGTTCGATACCCCATTCCATTGAGGTGTTCCAAGCGAGTCAATTGTGGAACAATTCCACAATCCTTCGAGATGATTACCAAACTCATGGCTCAAATACTCGCCTCCACGATCAGATCGTAGAAACTTGATTGTCTTGCCTAAATGATTTTGCACTTCATTTTGGAATTCTTTGAACTTTTCAAAGGATTCGGACTTATCTTCATCGGTAGATATATCCATATCTACTAAAGTCATCGATAAAAGTTATGAAGCTTCGAAAACCACCTCGGTCGTTGAGCTCATTGGTCCACATACATCGAATGTACGAGTGCCAATAAGTCACTTGCCCGTTCACCTTGACCGGTGAAAGGTGCTTTTGTCATCTTGCCAAGTAAACAAGATTCGCATGTCTCAAATGATTCAAAATCAAATGAGTGCAGAATACCATCTCTATGGAGCTTCTCCATGCGTTTCTCATTTATGTGACCTAAGCGACAGTGCCAAATAAATGTGGGATTCAAATCATTTGATCGTTACCTCTTTGTATTAATGTTATAGACCGATGACTCTTCAAGAGTAAGAACATATAACCCATTCACCAATGGAGTATGACAATAGAACATATCTTTGAAATAAAGAGAACAACCATTGTTCACAGATCTAAAGTCATAACCTTCTGCTTGTAAACATGAAGCGAAATAATGTTCTTGGAAAGAGATGGAACACAATAACAATTATTCAATTCCAAAACTAATCACGAAGGTAAAGACAATGGCATGGTGCCAACAGACACTGCAGCAACTTTTGCTCCATTGCCAACGCGAAGATCCACTTCGCTCCTCCTCAAACTTCTACTTCTTCTTAGCCCCTGCAACGATTTGCAAATGTGAGCAACCGATCCGGTATCAAATACCCAAGATTGATTTCTATAACATTTATACCTGGAGCGGAAGTCGTACTTCCCTTCTTTTTCTCAAGATCCTCCAAGTACTTTGGGCAGTTCCTTTTCCAATGTCCTAATTGCTTCTGAGTAGCAATCGCATCGAGCAGGGCCTTCTTGACTTGCTTGGCCTTAGAACCGCTCGCGATCTCATCGAGCTAACTTTCTTTTGACCGCGCCTTTCTTTACATAGGGCTTGCCCTTGCCTTTCTGCATCATCATCACATGATGGCTGCTTTTCTTAATGCTTTCCTCGGCTGATTTTAGCATCCCATGCAACTCAGACAAGGTCTTGTCCATGTTGTTCATGTGATAGTTCAGAATGAATGGCTCAAAGCTCGAGGGGAGCGACTGAAGAATCACATCGGTAGCCAACTCTTGACTAAGGGAAAACTAAGCTTTTCGGACTCTTAATGTAGCCAATCATCTTAATCACATGAGGGTCGACGGATTCCCTTACGCAAGCCTCACACGCAAACAAGGACTTTGAAGTGTTGAACCTCTCACCCTTGCTTGGTTCTCAAACATACCACGCAACCCCACAATGATATTGTAGGCATCGTGTTCTCATATTGCTTCAAGCTCAGAGGACATTGTGGCAAGCATGAGACACTCACATCAAGGTAATCATTCGTTTGCTTCTCATAAGCTTTTCGTGCGACCACGGTAGCATTATCGTGCAAGTCATCGGGATAAGGAGACTCAAGGACATACTCCTTGCGCTCTTGCTTGAGAACAATTCTCAAGTTGCGATACCAATCCAAAAGTTCGTTCCATTGAGTTTTTCTTTCTCAAGAATAGATCGCAAATTAAAAGAACTGGATGCGGCATTAGTTGACACGATCTACAACAAAGAATACGCAAAGTTTAGCACTATGTTTATGTTCATCTTTATTAAACTATTTAACAAAAGACTCCCACTATGTGTTTTGCAACAAAACTCCCTCTAAGTTACATAGTGGGTCAAGATCCTCATTTCATTAGTTCCTAGTGAGCTTTGGCATCACGGCTAGAAGACTAGTGACATGGGTAAGCAACACCTTGCTAATCACATCCCTATGTGACTCTTGCTTGTTGGGTGACATCAATATGTCCCGCCCCAACCTATGCCCCAAGGTCCAAAACTGTTTTGATAACCATGTTAAGTAAACCAATACTATGCATGTGGATGTCCGACATCCACCCTATTAGATCAAGATAGTTGATGGTACTCTACTTTGGCAGACCTACCAAACAATGATCATGATTCTTATAGGCGCAGCAATTGGAAGGGCATCAAAACAAATTCTTAATTTTTCTTGAGAGAAGCTATTCTATCATGAAAAGCTAACCCTTAGTTGGTATGGCATGAAAGAATAGTATGACAAGAAATAAACATCACATGCATATAATCACATTATACTGTGAATGATATGGCATTTTGTATCGTAGTGGTCGCCATCGCCATGGTTCCACGGTGATATTCTTCGCCACACTTCTTGTCCTCTTTGTCATCATGCTTGAAGCCTCCATAGCAAAGAACTAAACTATTACAACTAATAGGTAGCAAATGAATTACATGAGGAGCTCAAGCATCACAAGTCAACACGCAGTCGTTATACAATTAAAGAACGACCTCAACCCTACTGTGATTAATACGACACACAGGCCGCCAAAACACACATGCATCACATATGCATCTATGCCATACCATTCACATCATTCCCTGCAAAAACAAGTTAAGCGTAGAACATATTCTACCGCCCTGACATGAATGTGTTTCTATAACAATCTATGCGTGTACGCAACGGTGGTCCCGCTGGCCGATCAAATCAACCCAAATCCGAGCCATTCAAAATGTCTCAATTTTCATTAGATCAATCACATCAATCATCGCGATCGGTATGCTTGAGGAGACCGCAACACAAGACCTCGATCTGTTGGCTCAATCTCTCGATCGCGCTTGCTTAGCCCCGATGGTGTTACCAGCCGGTAGGGGCAAGTAGCGCGTACATCAAAGAAGGAGCACGAACTAATCTTTTTGGCCACATGATGCTATCAACTCATACATATTCCAACCCCTTATGACCGATTGATCTAGTCCGTAATAGATCCAATCTATTACAACCGCATATCAACATATGCGCTGATCCAGATCGCAAACTAAGCAAGATGGCTCTGATACCACTAATGGATTGCGCGAAGGCTACGATCGCAGAAAACAAAACTTTTCTACCGCGCACACAAGAACATCATGCTTAAGGAGGGATCATGGATCGTTACCACTAGACGCGCAGCGCAGCGGAAGAAGAGTTGGAGAAGCCGATCCAACCACGCGCGTCGAGGTAGTAGTGGAAGTAGTCGATCGTCCCGATCCAATCGTCTCCTCCACGCGATCAACCACACCACGAGCAGATCCAATCTGTAGGTTGTTGATGCCGATCAACGCCGCAACGAGCAGCGCCTCACCGGTATCCACACGTCCGGGATCGAACGCCGATCGCGAGTGTACCAAAGACTCATGAGCGGCTAGGGTTTGGCTCGGAGGTGGCGGCGGGTTTAGCTCGGGATTATCGGATCGTTCCCTCACCGCCTCCATATATAGACCTCCTCACTTGGGCCTCGTGGACCGAGGCCCAATAGGAGTCTATCCGGATCTCTATCCGAATTGAGCCCATATCCGAATCACATTCGAATTAGTGTTCCAACCCGTTAAGTGTGCGACCACAGCAGGTTCACGATACTTGGTCGCGACCGAAACACCTTTCGGTCACCGTGTTAATAGCGGCCTCTAGTAAGACATATTAACCCCAAAGTATACGTAAAGATCATATCACGAACTGTAATGTTCTCATGTACTAATCCCTTTGCCTCACGATATAGATTAAGCTCAAGGCGAGACCTATGTCATCCTCTTAATAGCTCAATCACTCTCTCGATTCGTGATGGATTATAAACTCGTGATTGACTCCTCAATCACCTTGGCATGGCCATGCACTTTCATAATCCATTACATCGAGGGGCCGAGATATCTCTCCCATAAGGAGGGCAAATTCTATCTTGATCATTCACATCCCACTACATGTTTCATGGCAAACCCAAAGACTACTTTTATGACTACCCGATTCGGAGTAGTGTTTAGTAGTCCCAAAGTAGCTACTACGCATCTTGGGAACCATGATGATCTCAAGTCTAAGGATTCCACATAAACACTACTTGAGACCAACGATGACACATGGAATCTCTGCGGTGTCTCATGGCGGGTCTATCCAACATATGTTCACTAACACATGTCCATATTATTGATTTGATATCTCCATACCATGATCCATGAGACATGATCATCAATCAATACATATGCTGATCTTTGAATCATATTTGTTCCTCATATGAAATATAATCAGGGATCATTTAGAAATAGCAACATTTTGGCATTAAGAGTCTCATGAATAAGTCACATACTCATTGATCAATAATGATAATGTCTATTTCAAGGAACAAAGCAATGTATCATAAACATAGTATGTGATATATTCAACATCTCCATGTTGCCTCTAGGGCATATCACCAACAACCAGGTGGGTGGAAATCTCCCCTATATGTGGATAACCTCAGGCCAGGTAATCGTTATATTATTAACGTGTTATATGGTATGTATTTAAGAAGCTAAGATAATATTAGAAGAAGTGAAAGGATTTGCTAGGGTTGGAAATAGACAAACATGATTCCCGATGTGAGGATGATAGGAGATGATAATATGGTGATAAGGTAATTGATACTTCATGGATAGATCATATAGTATGAATTTAAAGAAACTAAGAGATGGCAAGATTAAGGCTTACGATAAAGTTATGAGAAGTGCAAAGTTATGTTAGGGTTGAAAATGGAAAGACATAGTTTCTGATATGAGGCCGATGTGGGATAATGATAAGGTGATAGTGATAAAGGAATTAGCCTAAAACGGTACTATAATATAGCTCACGCAAGGTTATCAACCAATCAAGTTTTATTTTGTGATAAGTAATTATTAGTCAGATTAACAAGTTTAATACATACATCCTTCATGGCTCAAATACAACATCATACAATAATTGGAACATAATATTAGGAAATTAAACATAGCAGCCCTAATATCAGAAGAGTATCCATAATTTAAACCTAAGTTAAAACATGTTCATAGACTACCCCCATTAATGATTTAAGTATAGATTCTAAATCACTAATTAAAAGCACGCACTCTAGAACACTTTAACTGAGCACACTAATAAACATAAAAACAAGTGAAATAAAATAACCTAAAACATCATGACATGAATACAATATTAAAAGTCTATAACTAGGCAACCATGAACGATTTGATAATAACCAGACAACGTTGGCGATATGATATTGATCAGATAAGGTTTAGTGATATGATACTAACCAGGTAAGGTTTAGTAATATGTCAATAGCTAGGTAACTTTTAATGATATGATATTGACCAAGTATCGTTAATGATATGATATTAGCTAGGTATCGATAGTGATGTGATATTAGCCAAGAAGCATGAGTGATATGATAATTATGCTCAATGACAAGGTGACATGTATTTTGGAACCACATGATATGTAAAACGGAAAAGTCACGGCCACGAGGTACTTGCCTTGAGCACGCTCGGTGGACAGGCTGCACGAAGGAACTAGGATGCAAAACTGCACGAACGCTCCCCAACGGCTGCGTATGAACCTACAAGATGGAATGGAAGTGAATCGAACGAGAGTTATGATAAAATGGTGGAAGAACATAAAGATATCGTTCGGCCGAAAAGAATCGCGTTCGTTGAGATTTCGCTGCGTGAATTGCCGTTCGGTCAAGCGAACGACGTTCGGCCAAACAATAACGACCCACTGCGCGAACTAACAAAACTAACATGCGAATGCATGGTTCGATCACACAACTAACTGGCCGACACATGACCGTAAAAATCACAGTTACGGCCGCTCCGGTCACCACCGTTGCCCAAGCTGCACCGCCGCCGTCCCGGCTTCCGCCGCCGCCGACCCGGCCTGAGCCCATAACTTCATAAGTGAAGAGTCAAAGACGTGGAGAACGAGACAAGAACGTAAGGGCTAGGGACAATGGCCTTCTGCCGTGGCACGGGAGCGTGGCTCCTCCCTCGAAGGGGCATGGGAGCTCCGCCGACCCCACCACCTACCACACCAGTCGGGTTGGTACCATGCCAGCTGGTCTGCCATGCTTAGGTGCTGCAGTAGTGGACATGTGTCAGCCTCCTACTCTTCCACACTCAGCAAAGGAGTTATAATTGCAATTTCGTGTCATATAGGGCCAAATTTGAAATTAACACTACATAGCCAAATAAATAAAAAACATGTAAATCGTAGGGGTTTGGGTCGTTGAACGCTCCGCTCCAAACGGCTTCAGCTTCTACTTTTTTTAACTTTCAGATTATTTAAACTAGAAGCCACTTGGAACACATCAGCTTATTTTGGTTTTTTTTTCACTTTTCTTTTTTTTTTCTCGTATTCCTTTGTATTGCCCATGATAATATAACAATTTTTCTCAATTTTTTCTTATTTTTCTTAGAAAAAGCTAATCATCATTACAGTGTAATTTCAGCTAGAAACCGGAAGTCGAAGCCAAATGGAGCGCCCCTCTATCTTAGGGCCTGTTTGGTAGAGCTCCAGATTCTTATTTTTTAGCTTCTGCTTCTAATTCTCTGAGAATCTAGAGTTGCCTATGAAAACCGTTTGGCTAGTAGGTTGGTTCCAGATTCATAAGAGAGAGGATTTGAGGGAAACAGACCATGCTACCCCTAGTTATAACACAACTATTTTTAGTTATACAATAGCAGAATTGTTCTATTGACAAAAGTGGGTATTAGATTCCTCTTTTTTTTTAAAAAAATGGTCATTAGGTGTCTAGGAATATATGCTCAGGGATCAAGTTTCTTTTTCTCTCAGGAAGAGAAGAGACGCCGATTGGCACTAGCTGGTTGTCCATGGCTGGCATTTGAACTTGATCCAGGAAAAGTGGATTTCCTACATTTTGAGCTGGAGCCGATCGGTGAGGTGTAACTTTTGGTGGCTATAATATTCTGCTAAAAGCCGCGACAGCCTTCAGGAGAACATGTTCTCAAAAGCTATCAAGGAATGTAAATATCTGACGCGCCTGGGTAGACTTGAATGAATGAGCAGACCATGATGGAATTCCAGCACTGAGTGGATGTACTAAGGTGTAGTTGGTGTGGTGGTGATAAACATTTTGTTTCATCTTATATGTTCTAGCATGGCCATGGTAAAAGATTTTCTTTAATCCTTAAAAGATCTAACATGATGGTAGTAAAGATTTTGTGGGAAATGGGAACACATCACATAGTTTTTCTGTCCAACCATCATGAAGTGTTATTTGCATATGGTATTGTTCTTCAGAAGAAGAAGGAAATCAACATTCTGTCCATCTTGTACCATCATATATGTCTTGTATCTATTTTATGTGGCACTGGGCACATGTTTGGTAGAGCTTTAGCAATGGATCAGCGGGAATATGAATCTCGCAGTCGCAGCCTGCTGATCTGTGCTTACAGTTATCAGTTGGGGAATACGTGACGAGAACACGGTACTTGGGTAAAGTTCTATAGTTTTCATGTCTCAAATGATTGTCTAACTTGCTATTGGTAGTTAAGAATTGTGACACCTCGTCCATCCTCTGAATCTAAAGTGCTACTATTATTGCATAATATTACTATTTTTAATAACTGCTGACAATTTTAAGTAAACACTACTTTATTTACATTGTAGTGACTAGATAAACAACATACCATTTTAGCTCTAACTTTAGCATATCAATAGAGTCTAAACATACTAACAAAAGTTCATATATGAAGTGCTGCTAGTACGTGAAATTATTCATGTGCTACTCCCACCCGTGTATGATGTCTTCAGTGATCACCTAAAAAACAAAGGGTGAGTGACTCGGCAAACACATAAACAACATTACCATGTCATTCTCACATGTTTCAACATTAACATAACACACAAACATACGATAGCATGACCATTCTCCACATGTCTCGATATCACATCTCAATCAATCTTAATGCAATATAATGCTCATGATCAAGACTTATTCTCCTTTGTAACTTATACCGGTAAAGCGAAGGGCGTATCCGTCGATGTCACCCTTTACATCCATCCCGTGGAGGTGCCTACCGAAGTAGAACCTTTTTTCATCCTGTGAAGGTGCCTACCGAAGTAGATCTTTCTCAAGAGCACACTGGATTGGTCAATAGCTTTACTCATAGCTATTGACTTTTTCACGGTCCTGGCTTGTAATGCATATGTCATTTCATGAATACTATGCTCCAACATTTTATCATGTATCACAATTATCATCACCAATCATGCAGCAACAAATACTGTAAACATCACATATTTCACAACAATTATCGTTTACTACTCTACCATGTACTTGTCTAGTTAGCCTCAGGGGCGATGCGTGGATGGCTTTGAACAAGGACCTCCACCAGTAGAAGCATCAACCCGACTCAAAATAATATAGTGTAAGGCTGAATATAGCAATCAGAGGGAGGTGAATGATTGCCTTCACTTTTTGGAATCTTTTAGTGCTCGATGAAGGTTTCAACCACTTGGTGTTCGACCACTCGCTCAACTCCTTTGCACATGCTCGATGAAGGTTTCGACCACTTGAACACTTCGACATCGATTGCTCTACTCAGAATGAGAACAAGTCAAAGACAACACCCAGAAAAACACACCACCGACACTGACTAACTTTTCTAAAATAGATCTAATCTTTTATTTATAAAACATGTTTTGTGGTTACAAAGTGCCCTCACGACACCACTCAAACCCTAGCACAAAAGCTTTCTCCACGCATTATCCACCTTTGATCTCCGTATACTCTAGCGTGAGCCCGACCATCTCGTGTCATCCTCGACCGCCTGGATCTCAGATTTCACATCCTAGTCTCAGTCCTCCTCGTCATCGACAATGATCATCTCCACATCCAACCTGCACATGCAAAGACCAAAAGCATTTTCTCGGTATAAGTTCTTCCCAACTTGACTGATAATAGTCCACACAAGCAAACCGCACCCTTAATCATCAATAACTACAAACCAGATCATCCATGACGTCAATTCCCACGCTCTCCAAAGATCAACTTCAGACCGCTTAGAAAAGCCAGTCTAACCGCCATGCACAGGCCGGTCTTACCACTAGTAGATCAGACACGAGTACTCAAAGTATTCGAAGGTTACAAGAATTGAAGCACTCAAAGTCTACGAGTACCAATTGTGAAGCCTACGGCAATCAATCGCAAAGCTTATGACTACCGCAACATATCGCGAAGTCTACATCTACGACAATAGATCATGAAATCTATGACTATGACAATAGATCACGAAGTCTACAATTACCATCACAAAGTCAACAGCTAGTGATCACAAAGTCTACGACTACTGAGTACAAAGTGCTTCCAATTACCGAGTAATGAGTCCTTCTGACTACCGAGTACCAAGTCCTTCCGACTACTGAGCACTGCTACAATACTCTTCCAAGTACGGCTGAACTGCTATAGTACTCTTCTGAGCATGACTACACGACTATAGTACTCTTCCGAGTACGACTGCTACAATACTTTTTTGAGTATCGACTAGGTACTATAGCACCGACTACCAACCATCGAGTACGACTAGGTATTGTAGCACAGACTACTGACCGGATACTATAACTTTTGACTATCAATCTGGCACTGTAGCATCTAACTATCGACCGGTTCACTATAGCTTCGACCGATTCACTATAGCTTACGATTAGTGCACTATCGCAGTCGTTCAGCAGTGGTCGTTGTGTCGTGCTCGACCTACCATGGTCAATCCACCGTGGTCGACCTACCATAGTCGATCTGTCGTGATTGACCTACCGTGGTCAACTATCGTGCTCAATTTGTCGCGGTTGTAAACTCTTAGACTTTTGACCATGGTTGAAGTCTGTCGATCGGACCGCCCAACACAGGGCCATTCAGACCACTGACTACTAATCGATGCCAGCCAGTCAAACCATCCAATACAAGGCGGTCAGACCGTTTAACCTGAATATTCCAACAATTCTAGTTTTCCAAAACGCATCGACTGAAACTTTCACAAACACAAATTTCAATGCAACCTAAATGTCAATTATTCATCATCACTAAATTAATGACCTATCTACATGGTCTAACAATCTCCTCCTTGATGAATACATTGGCAACACCTCGAAGTCTCGAATGAGTTAAGTTTTGAAAGAAAAGTAAAATTTGTGAAATGAAAGTTTTAAAACTGCAGAGAAAAGAATTTGACAAACCACAATAGCAAGCACTCGGTAAAAACTCATAAAACTTCCCATCAACACAAGAGATGTAATTTTAGCAAATTTCTCCAATTTCTCCCATTTTCTCCCCACTCTCTCCAATTTCTCCCCCTTTGGCAATGTAATCATCAAGAACTTTCGAGAAGGAATAATTCTAAGAAGATGCAATGAGAGTAAAAATCAAGAAGCTTTGTAGATTATCTAAGTCATTTTGCATCAATTTAATATTTTTTAACTAAGCTATGTTTTTTAGTAGAGCTACCTAGATCATATAAAGTCATATACCATACAACACTATCAAAATAAGTCTTTAGCATGATTAAACAAATTAGATTAATAACAAGCATCTAAACAATAACCAAACCAATTATAAAGAGCACAAAGAGATATCACAACGAAAAGTCAAAGCCTAAAAGTAAAGCAAACTTTAAGTCTAGACGAGCTTGCAGTCTCATATAATAACCTATTGCTCCATAGTCAATTCTTAAGCATGTGGTATACGTGTAGCATACTTCTTTTCATGATGACATATTTGCAGCAAACTTCTTTTTAAATGGTGGCATGGTTGACGCATACTTCTTTTTGTTTCTGCACTTTTTGTGTTGTTTCTTTTGTTAAACCATGACATGCTTGAAGCATACACCTTTTCAACTGTCTCTTTCTCATCATTTTTTTATTTCATGTCAGACTTAGTGTTCATAAAAGAATGCAATAAGAAACATACGAGCCTCATAGTTAAGATTTAAAATAAGATTCACAATCAAGCTAATCCTTTTAGATGAACATCGTAAAGTATTATCTATAATCAATCTAGTCAAAGTATTCCGCCATATCATGTTTTAGTTCAAATGTAGCAAATTAATTTCAACCAGTCATGAAGAAAGCTACATAGGATATGAGTAAATATGACAAAGAGAGCTCTACAAATCATTTGATTTCACTGGCTTGACTTAATGAATTATTTGACGAGTATAATAAACAAAGCTTCAAAAAAATTTAAACACCAAGCTCCCACTTAAAATAATCCCAAAAGGGTGCAACACACCCAATTCACTTTGCAAATGACCAAAATTAGAAGAATCAAGAGGTTTTGAGAGAATATGATTAATCTAAAAATTAAACTCAACACGGTGTACAATATCATCACCCTTTCCATATGGTCTCTCATAAAGTGAAATATCATTAAAGCCATCAAAGGGAGTGAAGAACCATCAAGTGTTCGAACCAAGCAATGACGTAAAGATCTGGAACCCAATAAAGTGCATGTTCTCCATTTTGCGTTAGTTGTTCTTACCTCAAAAACATTATCTCACAATACTGGGGTTAGTGAAATAAGGATTAGAAATCCAGTACTATGACACATGACGAACAAGAGCAACAACAAGCAACGATAAAAATTGAAGTGAAGAATTAGCCACTATAAGATTCCAACCAGATAGTCGTTGAATAGCTGATCCGACCATGGGTCAGTCTAACTAGCTCAGCAAGGCTATTTTGACCGCCGATCGATTTGATCGTGTGGGAAATGCTGATCGAAACACTAGTTTGACCACGGGATGGTCTGACCGCCTCCGCAAGGCCGGTCTGACCACCGACATGTTGATCAAGTAGAAAACGCTGATCGAAATGCTGATCCGACCATGAGACGATCTGACTGCCTCTACAAGGCTGGTCTGACCATCAACCTATCTTATCGCGTGGAAAACGCTAGTCTGACCGGTCCTACTGCAGAAAGTCCAACACCTACAAAATGTTGATTAGAGGGACCAAAGCGACTATAAGGAGCTTGCACAAACTCCACTCCAATTCGAGAAAGCTTCCTCAACCTGTCTTTCTTCGCTTTTCAAAAGCAAAATTAAACAAAGTGACCCTCCCTATCACAATGAGTTCAACGATACTTGACTTGATGAGAAGTCATATTTTTCGCCCTAAAAACATCCACTTTGGTAGAGAAAACTTTGCAATACCAATGATTTAAAGACAATTTGTTTTGGTTCAAATTTTACTTCAAATTTTCTAGATTCAAGAAGTTTAATAATCTTAAGAGAATTATTCTTGATATGCTCAACAAAATTAAATCCTAGACCATAGCTTTTCACACTTATTTTTGACTTGTCTAGAAATATATTCAAAATTTTCTTGCCAAAAGAAAATCTCTAATGTATCCTTAAGATACTTATTCTCTTTAGCCAATGAGGAACAAGCTATGCATTTAACAAATTTATTCACAAGATTCTTAGAAGCACTAGATTGAGTCAATCTATCTTTTTTTAGCAAAATCATTAAGTTGTCTAACCAATACTTCTGTTTCAATGTTAAGCTTAGGACAGTTAGAATAAGAAAGCGTCTCATGATAAAGCATATGTTGAAATGATTCCTGAGATGAATTAGGTCTAACTTTTAGCAATTCACATTTAGAGTAAGCTTTAGATTGAGCATTTGAAATACTTGACTATAAATATGTAGAAATACTAGACGAGCTTTTCAATTTCATCATTTGCATGTTTTAACTTTTCATCACAAGAGTCATGAGCCAATTTTAATTCATCAAGTTTAACAGTTATATCACTAAATTGAACCAAGTTTGATAAATTAATTGACCCAGTAGTCTCCAACTTAGAATGTAAAACTTGACAAGCTCACATGATTCATTTTTAGGAATAGAAGCTCTAAGTCTATTAATCTCAAAATTCAAGCTTTCAACAACAAAATTATTTTCTTTCAATTTCTTTATGGTCTTTTTAATTCAATAGCAAGTCTAACCAAAACATCTTCAAGCTCATCATACGACGGTCTTACCTTATCGGGACCACTGTAATCGTCATCATTTGTAACATCCTAAAAATTTGAATACTAAGAAATGTGTAGCCCTTGAAATATTTTGAAAATTTCATCTTCTCGACATTTGGATTTTAATAGATTTCCTTTGGATTTTGGTTGACGCCCAACAATTAAAGAAAATCATGAAAAATAAACTAATAGAAAACCATGAAGGAAATGTGAAAATGATAGAAATTTATAATTTAAAATCAAATCTGAAAAGATGATCCATCAATTAGGGTAGGAGAATAGGAAAAGAGGAAGGTTGAAAAGTTAAGTCAAGAATAAAAATTTAATTGAACCAAGGATTTAAAATTTTGACAAATTAAAAGATGAAGGGTATAATTCAAATCAAAACCTAAATTTTTGCTTTCGACCTAATAATAATAATAATAATAAATGTAAATATATATATATATAGACCACAATAATACAATAATAATGATAGTAATAAGGAAATAGATATAAATAAATAAAAATATATAAATATACATGTAAATGGATGTGTATATACAAATTAAAAAAAGAGAGAGGAAAACCTTCTCGGGCCGGCCCGAGCCAGCCTAGGCCGGCCCATCTCCTTTCTTCCTCCCCGCCCCCCTTGCTAAAATTCGGCCAAGCCCGAAGCCGTCTTCCTCGCTGGGCCGCCGCACCTCGCCTCCCCACCACGCCTCCTTCGGACTGACGGCCGCCGGCATGTTCTTGTGCCCGAACCAGCTGCCGTTAGCCACAGTGAACTCGACCACCGCACCGGGCTACTGCTCCCTCACCTATGCGTGCATCACCGTTGACTACCTGACAGCTCCGCCCGTCAGATCGCTCCGCCGGACCACAGTGCCTCGTGGCTCCGGCCACCACAGTGTGGGACTCTACCGCTGCGACCACCGATCGCCCGTCGTGTCGCCTTGCGTCACCACGAGCATCGCTTCCACCTGCCACCGTCTCGCCTGACCGTCCCGTCGCGTCACCGTCCCCTCCGAACACGCCTAGTCTCGTCGCGCCCCGCCTTGGCTCCTGCGTGCGTAACCGCTCCACTGTTTCCGGCGTAATCATGCGTCCACACCCGCGCCAGCTCCGACCCATCCCGTCCCTATTTCCTGTGGCCATGCCGAAGCCGACATCACCGCACGGTCGCCGCATTGACCTCCACGACACCAGCCTCCCTTGCAGCATATAAAAGCCGGGGAAGGTCGCCATCGTCTTCCTCACACCTCACCCGTTCTCCCACTCAAAGCAATCGGCCTCCCGTGCTCCACAGCTCGCCAGTGGCACTTTCTTTCCCAACGCCGGCCAACGGGGAAATCCGCCGCTTCGCGCCACTATGGTCAAAGTCAGCCCCGCCAGAGTATCCTCGGAGCACCGTGACAACATCCCCGCCATCGGCCAGGCCTCTCGCCGCCTGAGTTGAGCCCGCACCGTGCGCCTCCTCTACTCGCCGCCATCCCACACCGCCAGACCACCACCGCCTCTCCCGAGCCACGCCGACCCCCGAGGTAGCCTCCTGTTTGTGCCCCGGTGCTCCTCCCCCGTTTAATTGAACATATTTTAAAAGCAACTTATGGTAAACAAAATAACCCGAGTCCTTCCTTGGCAAGCCATGCATGTTACCTATTGCATCCTATATATTGGCTCGCAGAGCACGGTATATTTGTGCTTACCCTCGCATTATCAAAATCGAAACAGGGACCCAAGACCACTATACCCACTTTCTGCAGATTCGAATAGTCGTGTTTACCACAAGGCATGCATCTACATCTGCATCTAATTAAGGTATTATTAATTATATATGCTCGTCCAATCCTCTGAGATACTCATCTATGCTGTTAAATCAACTAGAGAATATTGTTCGTGGGATTGTACATGCTTTATATTATTCTGAAGATGCATTTGATTCTGTGTAATGGGAACATATTAGAAACTTGAACCGCATTATGTTCTGTTATTGCCTTCGAAATTTTTGTAGTCCTTTTTCATATGTTTGATCAGTATGCCATTGAATAAGGGGATCCTGATTCACCCAACGTCCATTTCTTAGAGAGCGATTGGTTGCCTGCATGGCGCCACCTAGGTCATGGATGCAAGATCTCTTTTTCATGTTAAGCGTACGAGTAAGCCAGACCCAGCT
This sequence comes from Bonia amplexicaulis, assembly GCA_036346245.1. NCBI lineage: Eukaryota > Viridiplantae > Streptophyta > Magnoliopsida > Poales > Poaceae > Bonia > Bonia amplexicaulis. The sequence continues at coordinate 100,975 of JAYGGG010000258.1, read as the reverse complement.
AATGACATGATTATTATTATGTGGTTAGCATGCATTAAAGTTCTTTAGCATGAATTAAGGTGGGTTAAGTATTATTAAGGTAGTATAAACACTATTAAAGTGGAATAAATCATAACATTGGCTTTGGTAACTTAATTTATACCTAAGACATTTTCTACCTGCATCGCTACTACAGCTAACCAAACGACATATATATGACTTGTGCATCCAACCAAGACAACCCTTTGTTTGCTTGAGCTCGGCCTGTATTGACCAAATGAAGTAATGAACTGTTTCAAAAAGGAAAAAAGGATGAAGTGACGAGCTGCTTTTTTTTAAAAAAAAGAAGGATCAAGTGATGAACTAACTAGAAGGTCAACCAATCGTCCCCTTAATGTACAACCCTACTATACTAAAAGGAGGTGTGTATCAACGACAAACGAGAATTCACAAAACAACTATTTTACCATTTCTAAAATCAAAGAATTTCAACCAAATGCTACTCCAAATGAAGTAGAGAGCATTCCAATCTACTATTCGTTTGCTAAATTTGTGTCACCTAATGGGGAAACTGGGAAACCTTCCGCAATGATCCCCGTGTCAGTTGGGGAGGGGACGCCAATCTGAATCCCACAAGGAGGAGTAAGAACCCTAATCAGAACAGTAATCGGAGGAATTAGCACGTACTTAGCAGCGAACGGGAGGGGCGACGCGGAGGCGAGAGAAGTCGCTCGTCGATTTGATCTACTCGCTCGAGTGGAAGGGGATTTTCTCCGGGAGGTGGAAAAGATTCGGTTTTCTTCTAGAGTTTTTACTCGAGGATGGAAAGGGTGAAAAAAAGGAAAGGAACCAGGAGGGAAGAAACAGAGCAAGCACGAAAGGTCAGGGCCAACACAAGACCTCTGCCCGTGTATTTTAGCGGATCCTCTACTCCGGTTCCCTCTGTGAACCACCTTGTGTGGGGACTGCCCACGGCTTGTTCTCCTAATCCTCCTGCGAAGTAGGCCGTTGGATACATAGCTTAGAATTTAACTTAGTAAAACCTTATTAAAATTTTTAATCTTGTACTATAATTATTTATTGTGAAATATGTAAATCATGCTTTGAACATATCAAAATGTTATATTTGCTTACTTTAGAGTGGCTTGGTGGTCCTTTTGAAATTGCTACGTGTTAGTCCTTTCCGAGGAGCACATATATCGTCCTATTTTATTGGTATTTTTTAGATAAGCATACACCCAATGTCTTAGTCCTTTTCACGGAGCACATACATCATCCTATTTTATTGGTATTTTTAGATAAGCATGCACCCAATGTCAAGAGGCATCACAATGGTTCAAATATCATTAGCACACCCAATAAAAATCTAGTTGTTTTCATAAAGTTGGTTCATGATTTTAATTCTATTCATGAGGTGCAAAAGCACACAATGTAATTAACTATTCAAAACGACCATACGCGCACTCTTCTGCAACGATTATATGCATTGATAACCACTATATGCACATCAACATTGCCGTCATTGAATTTCTATGGCACCATGCACATAGATCTAGAAGACTCCCTCATATCCTTTACTATCCCAATAGCCACCAAACCAACCAAAGCAGTAAAGCATAATGCTCTATCGTCACATAATATAAATAAAATTCACCATACACGTAGACCAAGGGACCCTCTTCCATGTATGAACCTCCTTTTATTGTCTCTAACAACCACCAAACCAATCAAAGTACAATACTTTCTCTCTCCCCCGTAATATAAGTAAAATCTATCATGCACACACATCAAGGAGACATTAAATTTAATAAAAAATTCATATCATTGAACTATGCATATCTCTATTAAGTGACATACTACAACTACTTACTTATTTTTTAGCATTAAAGTATGAGTATATAGTGAGAATATTATAATAACCATACATTTAATCTCTATAATAGATTTATACTATGGAATGATGCTTTCCAACAACAAAGATTATGTTGTGTGATGGAGGTAGTAGAAAAGTGACCGCTTTCCCATCTCTTCTTCTCCCTTGCGCTTCCTTCCTCGTGACAAAGCAAGAATCCTTCACCCAAGCCCGTTAGTTAGTTCGACCGACCGGGACTTGGGGGAACTCTATGAACATTTGCTTTCTTGATTTCTGATGAATATTTGACACACTGGGTTTTTTGCGATCTTCAGAAATCTGAGCCCACAGTATCTATGTTGCAATTGAGAGCTGTACTGTCTGAAGGGTGAAGATCCTTGCCATCAAACAAGGGGCGTTGCTGTGTTACAAAGTTTGAAGGATATATACTACTCCTTTCAATCACAAATTCTTCGTGCAAAGGAAGGGTATCACAGATTTGATGTGATGATAACATATAAGAAAACTCAAAGTGTAATATGATCTGGGGTAATAGCTTCAAAAGTTTTATTTAATCAGTTCCCTTACTTCATCAGTATGCATGTAAGTGACATTATTAGCGACAGTCTTTTAGCATCCATTGAGAACATGGGCTTGCATCGATGTATTCTTTTCTTCTCTCTTTTGGGCTCGGCCGAAGTTGACTGGGCTCTGTGCGATAGGCTCGACAGGCATGCAAGGCACGAGCTCTTGGGCTGGCCCGTCCACTAGCTTCCCCTCTTCTTCGTGTTTGTCGTCTACGACCGATTCTTTTCTACCCCAAGCAAATAACGGTGCAAACCATCTTTGTCATGTAAACTCCATAAAAGCCACATGTAAAATTTTTTGAAAAAATTCTCAGAAAATAAGGTAGGGTAGATGATGGTATATAACACTGTAAAATTTCAACGTTAACCTCAATCACCATTTGCAACATATAAAACTGACAAGCATAAATAGTGATGAACAGTGAAACTACTATTCATGCTGAAATTGTCTTTTTCGTATATTGCAGACGTGATTTAGTTTAATCTTGAAATTTTATAGGGTTCTAAAATATCAGCTTCCTTACTTATGATATTTTCCCAAAATTTTAACAAATTTTATACATTTTTTCCAATTTTTCATGGAATTTTACATGAAAATAGTTGTTTACAAGAGTTGTTTCCTCCTGGTATTTACCCAAAGCCCCCACTTCTGGCGCCCTAAGGCTGATACTGGCGACGCACCACGAGAGAGAGAGAGAGAGAGCAGAAATAGGATTAAATGTTAGGATATTTTTTAGCACTAGATTTTTGTATAGGGCAATGATTCAACTATCCTAAAAGATTCGAGAGACTTTTGAGGTTGTGTTTAAAGAATTTGCAATCGCCTTCACAAATTTTTCTCTCATCATGATTGCTACAACGTCGTTATTTTAATTATCTCTACAAGATTTATCTTCTTTCTTCTTGATATCGTCTACGCTCGTGATATATCTTTACAAACTTTTATTCAGACGCTACTACGTATAAGAAAGAGCATCAGAGTGTAACATGTTCTGTTATTGCTCCAGAATTTTTTGTAATCATGTTTGATCGGTATGCCATCGAATAAGGGATCCCGAATCACCCGACGTCTATTTCTTAGAGGGCGATAGGTTGCCTGCAAGGCGCTCAACCTGACTCACTAGCACCCATGCAGCACTAGTTTCACCGATTCCTCGCTGTTATGAGAATTATTTGGTTTTTTCGCCCACTAGCGTCATATTTTTTGGAAATCTGGCTCTCATGCTAATTTTTTTTGCATATCTAGTCTCCTCTCCGAGCGTAGAAGAAACGACGAGCGAAGCATGCTCCTCCATGTCCCCCGGAGCACGGAACGTGCCTCTTGCGCCACCGAGCCGTGGAACACATGTGCACGTACTAGTTTCTAGCCAGCCACAAGCGAGTTTGTAGTCAACCACACGCGCAGCCACATGCGAGTACTAGTCAGCCATACGCGTGCACGTTCGTTATTCATATCTAGTCCGCATGCATGCGCGTTCCGTGGCCCGGTGGCATGGGAGGCACATTCCGCACTCCAGGTGCGCGGGGGGAACACGCGTCGCACCTTGCTTTCTCCGCACTTCGAGAGGGGACTAGAAGTGCAAAAAAATTGGTATATAAGCCATATTTGCAAAAAATACGGTGCTAGAAGGCCAAACCAAATAATTCATTATTACCCACTGTTGGTATGATGCATGGACCATCGATGAACATCGCCTTTCTATACCTCTTTATGCTCCATGTTTCTTCTAGTTGAGAATTTTTCCTCAAAGCTAAAGACCAAAAAAAACCTCTCTCATATATGAATCCCTTTTATTGTTCCCAACAACCACCAAACAAACCAAAACAATGTATAAATCTCCTTTATTGCCCTCAACAACCATCATGCACATGGACCAAGGAGATATTGAATTTAATGAAAAATTAATATCATTAGATTATGTAGTATATCTCTATTAAATGATATGCTATAACTATTTATTTATTTTTCAGCATTAAAACATAAATATATGCTAAAAATAGTATAATAACTACACATTTAATATCTACAATAGATTTATATTATACATGTTTCCCAATAATAAAGATTATGTTGTGGAACGGAGGTGGTGGAAAAGCGACCGCTTTCCCACCTCTTCTTCTCTCCTTGCAGTTTTCTTCCCCCAAAGCGGCAGAGCAAGAATCCTTCGCCGCGAAGCCCCATTATTATGTTTCCCAATTTAAAGATTATGTTCCAACACCTACCAGCTCCTGCAGCAGTGCGACCAGATGGGACATGGGAGAGCTCTATGAACATTTGCCAGGGAACAATAGGTGATCTTTTGCTTTCTTGATTTCTGATGAACATTTGGCACATCTGGGTTTTTGCAATCTTCAGGAATCTAACCTTGCAGTATCTATGTTGCAGTTGAGAGCCGTATGTGTAAATGGTGAAGATCCTTGGCATCAAACAAGGGGTGTTGCTGTGTTACCAAGTACTAGCTCTACTAAGCCCCATCCACTCGAGGCAACAAACTGGTTGACAAGTTGCGGCACGTGCAAGAACGGAGCAAGGGATGGATGGAATCATGGTGAGTGTTGCCACGGGGGTGATGAACTCACTCCTCGACAAGCTCACCACGCTGCTGGGTGATGAGTACAAGCTGCAGAAGGGCATGAAGCGCGACATCACCTTCCTGAAGGACGAGCTGAGCAGCATGAACGCTCTGTTACAGAAGCTGGCTGAGAAGGAGGAGCTTGACCCCCAGATGAAGGAATGGAGGAACCAGGTGAGAGAGATGGCATATGACATGGAGGATTGCATCGATGACTACATGTGCAGTCTCCACCACGAGCCGAACAAAGTAGGTGGCATCAAGGGCTTCATCCTCGAGGCGCCAAGAGATTGAAAAATCTGAGCTCGCCATGGGATTTCGACCAAATTGAAGAACTAAAGGTCCGCATCACCGAGACAAACAAACGACGGGAGAGGTACAAGGTTGATGAAGTGGTCAGTGCCGGTAGTGCCAATGTGGTACCCGTTGACCCTCGGGTGCATGTCCTCTATGAAGAGGCCACTAATCTTGTTGGAATTGACGGTCCGAGGGATAAACTCATAAAGTTAATGGTGGATGATAGGGAGATGCAGTTGAAGGTGGTGTCCATTGTTGGGCTTGGAGGATTAGGAAAGACCACTCTTGCTAATCAGGTGTACCAAAACCTTAGCGGCCATTTTGAACATCGGGCTTTTGTGTCAATGTCCAAAATTCCTGATATGACAAAAATACTACAGACTATACTCTTTCAGATTAAGAAGCAACAGTGCGATGACATCAAATCATGGGATGAGGCACGGTTCATCAATGAACTCAGGCAATTCCTTGAAGATAAGAGGTACCTATAGTTGAAGATAACCTAATCCAAAATTAAAATTTCTTAATTAACTATCTTGAAATTATCTACATAGATTCATGTTTCATCAATGTTCATATTTATTAGTATAGAGATAGGTTTGATCTGCTAGCTACAAGAATTGCTTTTCACAATTATTTTTGTTGTGAACATTCAACCTGCTGAAGATAATGGCCTAGGCCAATTGGATCCTAACCCTCTTTCATTCGACAGGTACTTTGTTGTAATTGATGACATATGGGATGCTCGAGCATGGAGGAACATCAAATGTGCTTTACCTGATAGCAATTGTAGTAGTAGAATAATGACAACAACAAGAATTATTAGTGTTGCCCACCATGCCGCCCTCCATAGCCATGATCATGTGCACGAATAAGTCCGCCAAAGAAAGCTGATTCTGAAGGTTTATTTTTTAAAAGAACTTTTAAATCTGAAGATGGATGTCCTCCTCAGCTTAAAGATGTTTCCATTGAGATCGTGAGAAGGTGCGGTGGTCTACCATTGGCAATCATTACTATGGCTAGTTTATTGAGTAATAGATCATACAGAAGAGAAGAGTGGATGACTGTTCGGGATTCTATTAGTTTAGGACTTGAGAAACATCATAGTGTGGAAGACATGAACATGATATTATCTTTGAGTTATGTTGATCTTCCTTATTATCTAAGGACTTGTTTGTTGTACCTTAGCATTTTTCCGAGGACTATGTGATTAAAAGGGACCGATTAATAAAGAGGTGGATAGCGGAACGATTCATCAAAGCTGCATGTGGGATAACTTTAGAGGAAGAAGGAGAATGCTATTTTAATGAACTTATAAATGTAAGTATGATCCAACCAGGTTGGCATCAAGTACAATGGTCAAGTGAGGGCATGCCGAGTCCATGATATGATTCTTGATCTTATTATATATAAGGCGAAGGAAGAAAACTTTGTCACTTTGATCAACCAAAAGGATGTAAGGGTACCGAATGTAAGGTTCACGACTCGCCGACTATTGTTACCAAAAATGCACTACAGTATCATCAATGGATAAGTTTTTTGAGGAGAAATCATCCATGGTTATTTCTCAAACTCGATCCCTTAATATCTTTGGATACTCTCAACAGATACCTCTTCTTTCGAACTTCAGAGCTCTAAGAGTGCTTGACATAGAAGGCCCGTTAACTAGGGATTATTTAATGACTATTGGAGAACTACTACAATTGAGATACCTACGACTTTCAGCAGGATCTATTACAGAGCTTCCGGAAAAGATTGGGCAACTACAACTTTTGGAGACATTGGATGTAAAAGAAACCGATATAAGAGAACTGCCAGCAAGAATTGTTCAGTTGCAAAAGTTGAAACATTTACTTGTTCGTGATGTAAAGTTGCCTGCCGGAATTGGCAACATGCGATCTCTCGAGAAATTGTCACAATTACGTGTTGATGATAGTTGTTCATTTACTTCTTTGATGGAGTTGGGCAATTTAACCAATCTGAGATTTCTTGGTCTGTTTTGGCGCATCAGTAATTCTCACAATGACAAAAGAATATACACAAACAATTTGGTCTCGTCCCTGTGCAAAATTGGCAGATCCAACCTTCGCTTTTTAAGTGTTCGTAGTGAATATGATGGTGGTTCCTGTGAATTTACATTTGATTCTTGGTCCCCACCTCCTCAACGCCTTCAGGAATTGACCTTGTACCCAAACTGCTATGTCTCAGAAATTCCTGTGGATGGCCTCATTGGCTAACCTCGCCTACATAGAAATTGAGATTAATTCAGTGGAACAGGAGGCTCTTGACATCTTTGGGAGATTGCCTGCCCTGCTATTTCTTGAGTTGTCCACAAAAAGGATGGTTCCCAGAGGACTTACAATTGGCAGAGGTATGTTCCAATGTCTAAAGGTGTTTCACTTGTACTGTCAGGATATTGAGACAGGGCTGATGTTCGAAGCTGGAGCTATGCTGAACATTGAAAGGCTTGAACTTCCGTTCAGAGCACACAGAGCACAATATACATGTGGCGCTTATGATCTCAGCATTCACCACCTCTCTACTCTGCAACATCTCAATGTCAGGATTAGTTGCAAGGGAGCAGATGCAGTGGGGGTGGCAGCGTTGGAGGCAGCCATTAGGGATGCAGCCAGTCTGCTTCCCAACCATCCCTTACCATATTTCAGTAGATATTATGAGAACGAGATGGTATATGATGACAAGGAGGAGCAGAGCAAAGAGCAGGCTCCGCTGTATGCATATATGCCTGATCATTATCAATATTTTGTTCAAGGAAATCTTGGTGATATGGAGTGTCATCGTCTAGAAACCAGTTGCACCATCTGCTAATGGGCCCAATGCTGCTTCGTATCACATCCTCCTCAAAGTACTGAAGCATGCCACTATCACCTAATTATTTACTGCATTAGAATAAGTAGCAAATTTCCTAGCCAAACTTCATTATTGGGGAATTCGCTTATGAATCATCATTCTTGCAACCATGTTGGGCCTATGGGTATCCTGTAATACTTTAATATATGCCATGTGATGTCTATCTAATTCCTAATAAAAACGAGATAAAGGGAGAGCTTGCAAAATGCCAAATTTTTAGTCAAACGCTTTTCTACCATGTTTGAAGCTGTAATAGTTTACTGAAACCATTTGCTTTTGTATTTTCGGAACCTGCAAACTGATACTTATAACTGACAAGAAGTAAATATGTGTATCTTTGTGTGCAATAGTGTGTTGTTAGATGCAATATATGGCATATTGACAGGTTATTATCTTGAAATATTGTCCAGTACAGATTCATTTTTCAACCGAATGAATTTACAAATTCTCCAGTCCAATGTCGTGAACAATGTCAATCGAGAGGACCTTTTCCTAACTCATATACAGAGATTACAGTTGCTTGCAAGTGCTGACTTCATTTATAGATAACGCTGAAGTGAATCAAGTTTGGACAGTTTCTTTCTAACCCGGTAGTACCACATCGGGACATCCAAAGTTACCTCACTCGGTGACTGCTTTCAAACTTCTCAGCACTTTATTCCTGCAATACTAGTGGGAACGGCCATAGGTCTGACTTTATTCTATGGAATGGAATCTGTCAGCAACCTCTCTATGCAAATAGGAGTTATGATCAATGTATGATCAATGGAATCATCGCCAGACCTCCCACTGCTCAGATTCGATGCAACCCTTAAACTTCCACACAGTTATGCAGCTATATATGCAGTGTAAAAATTTCTTCATACCATCATTCACAATCTCTTTTCAACAAACTTGTCACTCATCTTTTTTCACAATATTTCATTTCTCAACAATGACATCCCCTCTTGTATCCTCTCCTTCCTCTCATCCGTCCATGATGAGTCGTTCGTAGTAACCTTACACAAAGCGACCGACAATTACCACCTACAAGAGCTCCTCCAATCGCGCCCTGCTCTCCTTTCTTAGGTAGTCATTGCTTCAATCCACCAACTTGACCTGATCATCCGCTGTCAACGGAGGACAGTCTTCGCCACTTGGGAAAGGTTGTTAGCCCTCAACTTTATTCTTCTGTTCAATGCACACAAAGCCATAGAGGCTCTTGAGGCAATGGAGAGTCATATGGATACCCTTGCCGATCAAGTAGCAGCGGTCGATTCTAAGGAAGCGCATCATAACTTTCTTTATGAGATTACTAGCCGCTAATCCTCCTTCTATTCCAAAAGTCGACGAGGAAGCCTATAAAGTCCAGAAGACCAAGATTTGGGATTTTCTTTTCTTTTAACTTGATTCTTACATGATAATAGTTTTGGACATACATGTTACAACAGTTTACTCTAAACTTTGTCCATATCACCAGGTATTATATACATATTTGTGATAATTACACATATCACATCTAGTTCTTATTAAGAACCATCTATGATGATTGCACACTTGCCAGATGGTTCTTGTTAAGAACCATCTGTGATGTATCATAGATGGTTTTAAATAAAAACCGCCTGTGATAATTGCACAGTTCCTAGACGGTTCTTATTAAGCACTGTCTACGATACATCATAGGCGGTTATTACGAAAAACTGTTAGTGATAATTATGTATCATAGAGGTTTTAGCCATCGCTAGTAACATAGATGACCATGTTCGTGAAACCATCTGTGACAATTACAACATAAACGGTTCCACTGAACCATCTGTGATGAGACGTCCAATATAGTCTTTTTTGTAGTAGTGGCTGCATGCAGATCCTTTTGAAAGTTTTAATTACCAGATTACATCCAGTTTGGCTTCATGCTTATTTGTTCTAACGCATGTTTATATTCAGATATGCGTCTTGTTCTTATTTCTTCTAACCATATTTATGTACTTGTAGTATTCGAACATGCACATTACGTTGTGCTTTCATGCATGTCGGATGCCACTGCCAATTAAATTAGCTATAGGTATTCGAGTTGTCCAGAAACGTTTTTGTGCAGTCTTGTATCCAAACACACTTTCGTCGCTGCTGTCATGTTGTTGGCTTTTAATCTGCTTTGCCTTCTACTAGTCTCCTCTTGAGATACCAAAGGTCGTCATACGAGAGCTAGCGTGAAGAGTTCCTTCCTCATTACTGCCTAGAGTTGATTTCTGTACATGTACATCCATCTAAGGCGGTAAAAAAAGCTCGAAGCTCGTGAACTATTCAAGTTTGGTTCGTTTTAGGCTTGATTCGAGCTCGGTTCGAACTTTTAACGAGCCAAACTTGAGCTTGATCTCGAGCTCGCGAGCTTTACCGAGCCGAGCTCGAATAGTTCTGTAGGACCGAAATGGCAACATAGGGGGGGTGAATGGTGCCTTCAAATCCGCTCCGAGTATCCACACCTATGCTTCTTCTCCAATAGCTATAGAAGTCGTGAAGATGTAAGGTAATCACTCACTGGAAACGGTCAAGAAGATCAGCAAAGAAAGCCAGAGAGAGATAATCCAGAAAAAGGAGATTCAGGGCTGGTCTGACTGCAAGCGGTAGTACCGCTGTGACGAGCAGTAGTACCGCTGAGCGGTAGTACCGTTGAGCCAAACAGTAGTACGCCTATGCACTCAATCGCTGAGAGGTAGTACCGTTGAGCCGAACGGTAGTACCGACTGCAAACTCAGTCGCTGAGCGGTAGTACCATCTAGGAGCGGTAGTACCGTCGGGCGGTAGTACCGATGTGGAAAACCCGGTAGTACCGCACGCTACAGACTGAAGAACTGAAACTGCGGAGTTTGCTAAAAATCAAAAAATTCATCGCGGTTTGCTGCTCTTCTCGGGTCAATTGAACAAGGCATCATCCTAAACAACATATTGACCTCATTGAGAAGAAATTGCAGACAAAGATCAAACAAACATAAGAAAATCAGATTTTTCACTAAAAACACAGCTGAGAGTATCAAAATCCAAAATTCTCCTGATTCTTAGATTCTTGGCTCAAGAAACTTTGAGGTTAGCAAGGAAATGATCTCAGAAGAATAAGTCAAACTCCAAATTCAAGTTTCCTCTGAAGAATCACAGAAGGCAAGTTTCCCCTACCCCATTACAGTATGGCGGCGGTTTCCTCTGAAGAATCACAGAAGGCAAGTTTCCTCTGAAGAATCACAGAAGGCAAGTTTCCTCTGATTCAGAATTACCGAGGTCCCTGGTCGGCAAGGCATTCAGACAAGGCTTCTATTGGCCAACCGCTGTTGCTGATGCACAAGACCTCGTACGTCGATGATAAGGCTGCTAATGGATGGGGTGGATCATCCGCAGACCTCCGATGAGCTTGCAGCCCATCCCCCCAGTATGGTCATTAGCAGATGGGGCATCGACGTCGTTGGGCCACTTCCAAGGGCCCCGGGTGACGTTCAGTTCGTTGCAGTCGCCTTGGAGTATTTCTCTAGTGGCCAGAAGCCGTCGCTCTGGCTAGGATAACCTCCACGGCCATGCAGCGCTTCCTTTGACAGAACATCATATGTCGCTTCAAAGTGCCCAGGGAGCTCACTATGGACAATAGCCTACAATTCGACTCTGCTCCATTCAAGGAGTTCTGTGACAGCACGGGTATCATGCTCCGATTCACCTCGGTAGGACACCCACAATCCAACGGAGCCGTCGAGCGGGCGAACGAAGCCATCTCCGCCAGAGTCAAGAAGCGCCTCGTCGGGCTGCCAAAGGGCAAATAGCTAGGCGAGCTCCACAACTTGCTCTGGTCCCTTTGCACGATGGTGACACGCCCGACTGGGTTCACGCTGTTCAAGCTACTCTTTGGCGACGAGGCAGTGACGCCCGAAGAAATTAAGGCTGGCTCAAGGAGGGTCCTCATCCAGGCGCCGGCAGAAGAGCGAAAGTTGTCCCTCGATCTTCTTGACGCAGATCGGGTGAGCGCCACCTAGCACATCGTCAAGTACGCGCGCCAACGCGACCGCACCGTATATTCATGAGAGTTCCAGCCTGGAGATCTCGTTCTCAAAATGGCGCTTCACGTGGAGACGGTCGGCAAGCTGGAGTCCAAGTGGGAGGGCCCCTACATCGTCGCTGCAGCTTTGCAGCGTGGGGCTTACCGCCTCGCTACGTTGGAAGGACATACCCTTCGCCATACATGGAATGCAGACAGGCTGCGATGATATTATGTATAAGGCCGAAGGGAGGCCCCTAGCAAGGTTAGCACCCTGCCTTTTGTAACCGCTCACCCGCGCAAACGGGAAATCAATAAAGTTCACCGTCTGCAAAGCTTGTATTATTATGCATAAATAAGACGCGCGGAGGCACGCCTCCACGCGCAGTCTCCGCCCACAACGCGTGGAAGCCCGCCTCGACGCGCAGTCCACGGACTCTAAATAAGACGCGCGGAGGCATGCCTCCACGCGCACTCTACGGAGTATAAACAAGACGTGCGGCGCACTCACCGCCTCCACGCGCAGTCCATGGACTCTAAATAAGACGCGCGGAGGCACACCTCCACGCGCACTCACCATCCGCAATGTGCGGAGGCCCACCTCCGCGCGTAGCCTACGGATTCTAAATAAGACACGCGGTCCCCGCGCGCACTCTTCGTGAGTATAACATAAGACATGCGGTCTCCGTGCGCGTCTAAATACTCTACGGAGTCAAAAAAGACGCACCGATGCTTGGCACGCCTCCGCGCGCACTCTTCGGAGTATAAATACTCTACGGAGTCTAAATAAGACGCGCCGAGGCCTAGCACGCCTCCGCGCGCACTCTTCGGAGTATAAATACTCTACGGAGTCTAAACAAGATGCATCGAGACCTGCCTCCGCGCGCACTCTTCAGAGTATAAATACTCTATGGAGTCTAAACAAGACGCGCTGAGGCTTGCCTCCGTGCGCACCCTTCAAAGTATAAATACTCTACGGAGTCTAAACAAGACGCGCCGAGGCCTGCCTCCGCGCACTCTTCGGAGCATAAATACTCTACGGAATCTAAACAAGACGCGCCGAGGCCTGCCTCCGCACGCACTCTTCGGAGTCTAAATACTCTATGGAGTCTAAATAAGACACACGGGGGCGTGCAATCCACGAAACACAGCTAAGACGCACACCACACAAGACTCTGCTGAGCGCCGAGCGCCTATTGCTAGGCGCCAGGCTCACGCCACCGCTTCGAAGGGTAGGGGACGGAGTGTCAGATCCCGGAGCAACAACTCCGAAACCCTCTGTGTTAATCGCACTAGTCAAGGATCAGCTAGTGCACACAATCACAACAAAGACAAATATCATGCACAATGACAAAGTTTATTAATTGAATATTGTCCTGATGGCCAAAGTTCACCTCAATGGCACATAAGCCAAAATTAGATATAAGCAGCGGAAGAAAAACCGAAGTTTTGATCCACAGGCAAACGACAGTAAGACGCGTCCTAGACGTTCTGATCCTCACCAAAGTCAAAGCTGTCCTCTGAAAAATGATGAATTGAGCAACATGAGTACATAAAGTACTCCACAAGTTACACCAGGAGGTTTAACAGAGTTGGTGCATGCATTAGGATTGTCAAAGGAAGGCATAATATGGTTATTTGCACAAAAGCAACATTGGAGTAAATATCGTAAAGTAAGTACAAAAGTTGAATTTGATACAATAGATAGAAATAAGATTATAACAAAATAATATCGTTACCGCAGGCTCCAACCAAACACTAACCTATCCACGGGCATCCCACCTGGACCATCTTTTCCAAAAAGATCTCATATGGATTCCATCTATCTATACGTTTTTCAATCTCTCGTGTATTCCATCCATCCATAAGGTTTTCATAAACCATTTTGAAAAACAAAGTCTAATCTGTGAAAAACTTTACTTAGGGTATATCGTCGCGACCACAGCCACGCCCCGCCCCCCGCCTCTATGACCTCATCCACGGGTACGGGCGGAGTCCTAAGCCGCCTCAATGTCAAAGACATAGCGGGCCCTCTAAGGCTCGCTACTGGTTGCGCCTAGGCTTGTCCTGCTTATGCTTGGCATCGTTCGAGGACTCTTGCTTGCGCTTGCCCTTCGAGGAGTCACCCTCCTTCGACGAGTCTTCGCTCGATGAGTCCTCCGCTGATTAGCGCCGAGTCGCCGCCTTGCACCGTCGCACGTCCTCCTCCGCTCTCGCGTACTCCTCCATCTTATTGAAGAGCTTCACGACCGTTTTGATTGGCTTACGCGCATTGTACTCGGTTGTTTATTCCCGTATTTTTACCCGTAAACATCCGTTTGCTTACCGTAATTGTGCATAGGTTTTCCGGTTGGCGCATGGACGCAAGGTAGTGCGTCTTTCCTATCTAGCCCTTTTACGTGTGGGATTCAGGTTTGATCATCGGCTTGCATCGGTGGACCTAGGAATTTTAGAATCGATATTCAAGTTATAAAATATTGTCCAATAGAAAACATAAAAGTCCACAATAGCGAAAATTAAAGTACAAATGTTCATACTAGGGACAACGTCTCAAATAATATAAAGAAATTAAAATAATTAAAATCACAAATTAACTCGACGATTCTTTGTGCCTTGGAACCGATTGAAAGACTACAATTAATTCCACTAATATGCAATTCCACTTATCTCCTATTATCTCTTCTGAAACTATCTATATTTACTATTCACATCAGGATAGTGAAAATCAACTTGAAACTATTTGTTCACACTTGTGAAATACTTGGTATTTGTTCACAGAATCATAGGTAAGAGGTGGAGAATATGTATTTCAATAATTCATAAGTGTAATTAAATGCGCTAAGGATCTTATTTCACAGATTCACATCAAAGAGCTTAGATGAAGGCATGACATGAAGCTCGGTAGCTTACACCTCTGAAATACTTGATATATAGATATAGGCTACTCAGACTTAAAGATGTGGAGAACATGGATTTCAATTCATAAGGCATAACCATTAATTTAAAGATAACTGAGCCAAATCCAGTAATCCACCACATCTAAACAAAATATAAGCACCAAAAGTGAAACAAAGAAGAAATATATGCCAAATCCACATCCATTCGGTCATCCATGGATCTATCATCCACTTAACTCAGAAATACAAAACTACAAACTCTAGGGGCACACAAGCAGAGCAGATCTACCGTCTACGCATCTAGATTCTATAGCATGGGGTCGTTGGGTCGGAGAGGTGAACCTGCCCCAGTGCTGCAGGCCTGTATTGCGGCAGTGCCTACTTGGCCGGTAGCCACTCCGGCCTCTAGCACTCCTGCCACCTGCGCAGCCTTCAGCCCCCTTGCCACTACGCCACCTCCAGAATACTAGAACCAGGGGCACAGACACCCACCACTACTAGGCGCTAGCCGAGTGCCGAGAGATAGAGAGACGATCAGACGCTAGATGAAGAGAGGAGAGACTGAATGAGACACAGTCTCACAATTGGGTATGACAAGATGACAGTGGGTCTGGGCCAGTATCGATGGGAAGGGAAAATAAGCCAAACGGATCTGGCATCAATTTGGGTTAACTGGGTGTGAACAGAACGAATTTAGCCCAACTACTAGTATACATATGTATTATATCTTATATATAATAGTTTTTTACTAAAAATTTTAAGTATTCAATTGAATACCTATGAATTGGGCTGGGTCCGCCCGTGTCGCACGTACAGCACTTCGTATGACCACGTCAGTAACTTTGACTTTCCGTTTTTATGCTTCATGATCCGATAGCTGTGGGCAGCACATGCGTGTCTTATCACTTTTTTTAAATAAATAAATAAAATAATTTTTTATTACTATTTTGAAATGGTTTATTAGAATATTTTTTCTAATAGGTTTATTCATTCATACAATCGTTTGTATTAGAACTAAAAATCATAAATCATAAACCACACACCTTAAACCACAACAGAAAAAACCCACTAAAGTACTAGTCTATCGCCAGCTTCATGACCTCGTAGTTTCTCTGTCTGAACTCAAAATTGGACCAATAACATGTTATTGTTAGGGGTGGGAAATTGTAACGAATAATCCGTTTTATCCGATATTCGTATCCGAGAAAACACGAATGTGGTAAGCAAAATCTGTATTCGAAAATATTCGTATTCGTCTTTAAGAATATTCATATCCATATTCGAGACTATTCATATTCGTATTCAAGATTATTCGATTCGTATTCGATCCATTTACGGAACCTAGGAAAAATCTGGACAAATTTTGTGATTCGAAATTTGAATTTGTGCGGTTTGAAACTGGTAACTGCTACGGTAACCGGTCAAAAACCGGTAAAACCGTTAGGAATTTATTCTACCAAAATTTGTTACAGAATATGTAGGACGATATTCGATTCGAATCGAATTAAATACATATTCAATTCAATTAGCATTCATTATGACATTTGATTCGTATTTATATTTGAAAATATTCAAATTAGTTTTTGTTTTTATTTTAAAAATATAAATTCATATTCGTATTTAAGATTATTTGATCATATTTAATCCGTTTCTATCCCTAATTACTATGATCAGCTCGTCGAGATTTTCCATATAATGGCATCCAACATCAATTCGTCTTGTCAATTACCTCATAGGGTACCACTTGCCACCTTAATATTGCCAAATTTACGTCGCAGCAGAGGTAGCAAGACCTAGAGGGCGTCCTCCAAATCTCGAGGATCGACCGGCGCAAGGGCAATCCGGTGATAGGCAGCATGCTTAATGGAAATATAAATTCATTTCATATTTATTGATGAGTAGTACGTATGCCGCGAACTTTAATTTTCTCATGGTTATATTACAGTTCCCCTAATTTCTAACAAACCATAGATTGTAAAATTGTATTTTTATACAATTTAGAAATTCTCATGTGAATCAAAAGAGAAAAAAATGTATTCTCAACTTAATGTGCAGGATTAGAGAAATTCACAAACTAGAAGAATATGAAAATCTCTTAACATTTTGTTGTCGTGGTAAAATCAGAGGGCCAAATCAATCCATTCAATTTGAAACATATTGTAATATCTTATTTTGAAGTCCATGCCTAATATGTTACTTAGTATATTTATTCCGAACAAAATATACTAAATTTAGCCGCGTAATTATGCAGGTGACTCCGCTAGTTCAGAGTATATGAAGATAATCTCAGTTATGCTTCCTCGAACAACTTCCACACCAAAGAGAAGAAGAAAAATAATGGAGGGATTAAATAATGGAACTCTGTGCACATTTTCCCAAAATTTTAACAAATTTTATACATTTTTTCCAATTTTTCATGGAATTTTACATGAAAATAGTTGTTTCCAAGAGTTGTTTCCTCCTGGTATTTACCCAAAGCCCCCACTTCTGGCGCCCTAAGGCTGATACTGGCGACGCACCACGAGAGAGAGAGAGAGAGAGAGAGCAGAAATAGGATTAAATGTTAGGGTATTTTTAGCACTAGATTTTGTATAGGCAATGATTCAACTATCCTAAAAGATTCGAGAGACTTTTGAGGTTGTGTTTAAAGAATTTGCAATCAGCTTCATCAAATTTTTCTCTCTCATCATGATTGCTACAACGTCGTTATTTTAATTATCTCTACAAGATTTATCTTCTTTCTTCTTGATATCGCTCACGCCGTGATATATCTTTACAAACTTTTATTCGACGCTACTACGTATAAGAAAGAGCATCAGAGTGTAACATGTTCTGTTATTGCTCCAGAAATTTTTGTAATCATGTTTGATCGGTATGCCATCGAATAAGGGATCCCGAATCACCCGACGTCTATTTCTTAGAGGGCGATAGGTTGCCTGCAAGGCGCTCAACCTGACTCACTAGCACCCATGCAGCACTAGTTTCACCGATTCCTCGCTGTTATGAGAATTATTTGGTTTTTCACCACTAGCGCCATATTTTTGGAAACTGCCTCATGCTAATTTTTTTTGCATATCTAGTCTCCTCTCCGAGCGTAGAAGAAACGACGAGCGAAGCATGCTCCTCCATGTCCCCCGGAGCACGGGCGTGCCTCTTGCGCCACCGAGCCGTGGAACACATGTGCACGCATTAGTTTCTAGCCACCACAAGCGAGTTTGTAGTCAACCACACGCGCAGCCACATGCGAGTACTAGTCAGCCATACGCGTGCACGTTCGTTATTCATATCTAGTCCGCATGCATGCGCGTTCCGTGGCCCGGTGGCATGGGAGGCACATTCCGCACTCCAGGTGCGCGGGGGGAACACGCGTCGCACCTGCTTTCTCCGCACTCGAGAGGGGACTAGAAGTGCAAAAAAATTGGTATATAAGCCATATTTGCAAAAAATACGGTGCTAGAAGGCCAAACCAAATAATTCATTATTACCCACTGTTGGTATGATGCATGGACGCACGATGAACATCGTCTTTCTATACCTCTTTGCGTTCCATGTTTCTTCTAGTTGAGAATTTTTCCTCAAAGCTAAAGACCAAAAAAAACCTCTCTCATATATGAATCCCTTTTATTGTTCCCAACAACCACCAAACAAACCAAAACAATGTATAAATCTCCTTTATTGCCCTCAACAACCATCATGCACATGGACCAAGGAGATATTGAATTTAATGAAAAATTAATATCATTAGATTATGTAGTATATCTCTATTAAATGATATGCTATAACTATTTATTTATTTTTCAGCATTAAAACATAAATATATGCTAAAAATAGTATAATAACTACACATTTAATATCTACAATAGATTTATATTATACATGTTTCCCAATAATAAAGATTATGTTGTGGAACGGAGGTGGTGGAAAAGCGACCGCTTTCCACCTCTTCTTCTCTCCTTGCGCTTTCTTCCCCAAAGTGGCGAGCAAGAATCCTTCGCGCAAGCCCCATTATTATGTTTCCCAATTTAAAGATTATGTTCCAACACCTACCAGCTCCTGCAGCAGTGCGACCAGATGGGACATGGGAGAGCTCTATGAACATTTGCCAGGGAACAATAGGTGATCTTTTGCTTTCTTGATTTCTGATGAACATTTGGCACATCTGGGTTTTTGCAATCTTCAGGAATCTAACCTTGCAGTATCTATGTTGCAGTTGAGAGCCGTACTGTGTAAATGGTGAAGATCCTTGGCATCAAACAAGGGGTGTTGCTGTGTTACCAAGTACTAGCTCTACTAAGCCCCATCCACTCGAGGCAACAAACTGGTTGACAAGTTGCGGCACGTGCAAGAACGGAGCAAGGGATGGATGGAATCATGGTGAGTGTTGCCACGGGGTGATGAACTCACTCGACAAGCTCACCACGCTGGGTGATGAGTACAAGCCGCGAAGGGCATGAAGCGACATCACCTTCCCGAAGGACGAGCCGAAAGATGAACGCCTGCTACGTGTCGGCCGAGAAGGAGGAGCTTGACCCCCAGATGAAGGAATGGAGGAACCAGGTGAGAGAGATGGCATATGACATGGAGGATTGCATCGATGACTACATGTGCAGTCTCCACCACGAGCCGAACAAAGTAGGTGGCATCAAGGGCTTCATCCTCGAGAGCGTCAGTAGATTGAAAAATCTGGGAGCTCGCCATGGGATTTCTGACCAAATTGAAGAACTAAAGGTCCGCATCACCGAGACAAACAAACGACGGGAGAGGTACAAGGTTGATGAAGTGGTCAGTGCCGGTAGTGCCAATGTGGTACCCGTTGACCCTCGGGTGCATGTCCTCTATGAAGAGGCCACTAATCTTGTTGGAATTGACGGTCCGAGGATAAACTCATAAAGTTAATGGTGGATGATAGGGAGATGCGGTTGAAGGTGGTGTCCATTGTTGGGCTTGGAGGATTAGGAAAGACCACTCTTGCTAATCAGGTGTACCAAAACCTTAGCGGCCATTTTGAACATCGGGCTTTTGTGTCAATGTCCAAAATTCCTGATATGACAAAAATACTACAGACTATACTCTTTCAGATTAAGAAGCAATAGTGCGATGACATCAAATCATGGGATGAGGCACGGTTCATCAATGAACTCAGGCAATTCCTTGAAGATAAGAGGTACCTATAGTTGAAGATAACCTAATCCAAAATTAAAATTTCTTAATTAACTATCTTGAAATTATCTACATAGATTCATGTTTCATCAATGTTCATATTTATTAGTATAGAGATAGGTTTGATCTGCTAGCTACAAGAATTGCTTTTCACAATTATTTTTGTTGTGAACATTCAACTCGTCAAGATAATGGCCTAGGCCAATTGGATCCTAACCTCTTTCATTCGACAGTACTTTGTTGTAATTGATGACATATGGGATGCTCGAGCATGGAGGAACATCAAATGTGCTTTACCTGATAGCAATTGTAGTAGTAGAATAATGACAACAACAAGAATTATTAGTGTTGCCCACCATGTCGCCTCCATAGCCATGATCATGTGCACGAATAAGTCCGCCAAAGAAAGCCGATTCGAAGGTTTATTTTTTAAAAGAACTTTTAAATCTGAAGATGGATGTCCTCCTCAGCTTAAAGATGTTTCCATTGAGATCGTGAGAAGGTGCGGTGGTCTACCATTGGCAATCATTACTATGGCTAGTTTATTGAGTAATAGATCATACGAAGAGAAGAGTGGATGACCGTCGGATTCTATTAGTTTAGGACTTGAGAAACATCATAGTGTGGAAGACATGAACATGATATTATCTTTGAGTTATGTTGATCTTCCTTATTATCTAAGGACTTGTTTGTTGTACCTTAGCATTTTTCCAGAGGACTATGTGATTAAAAGGGACCGATTAATAAAGAGGTGGATAGCGGAAGGATTCATCAAAGCTGCAGGTGGGATAACTTTAGAGGAAGAAGGAGAATGCTATTTTAATGAACTTATAAACAGAAGTATGATCCAACCAGTTGGCATCAAGTACAATGGTCAAGTGAGGGCATGCCGAGTCCATGATATGATTCTTGATCTTATTATATATAAGGCGAAGGAAGAAAACTTTGTCACTTTGATCAACCAAAAGGATGTAAGGGTACCCGAATGTAAGGTTCGCCGACTCTCGCTCGACTATTGTTACCAAAAATGCACTACAGTATCATCAATGGATAAGTTTTTTGAGGAGAAATCATCCATGGTTATTTCTCAAACTCGATCCCTTAATATCTTTGGATACTCTCAACAGATACCTCTTCTTTCGAACTTCAGAGCTCTAAGAGTGCTTGACATAGAAGGCCCGTTAACTAGGGATTATTTAATGACTATTGGAGAACTACTACAATTGAGATACCTACGACTTTCAGCAGGATCTATTACAGAGCTTCCGGAAAAGATTGGGCAACTACAACTTTTGGAGACATTGGATGTAAAAGAAACCGATATAAGAGAACTGCCAGCAAGAATTGTTCAGTTGCAAAAGTTGAAACATTTACTTGTTCGTGATGTAAAGTTGCCTGCCGGAATTGGCAACATGCGATCTCTCGAGAAATTGTCACAATTACGTGTTGATGATAGTTGTTCATTTACTTCTTTGATGGAGTTGGGCAATTTAACCAATCTGAGATTTCTTGGTCTGTTTTGGCGCATCAAGCAATTCTCACAATGACAAAAGAATATACACAAACAATTTGGTCTCGCCCCATGCAAAATTGGCGATCCAACCTTCGCTTTTTAAGTGTTCGTAGTGAATATGATGGTGGTTCTGTGAATTTACATTTGATTCTTGGTCCCCACCTCCTCAACGCCTTCAGAATTGACCTTGTACCCAAACCGCTATGTCTCAGAAATTCCTGGTGGATGGCCTCATTGGCTAACCTCGCCTACATAGAAATTGAGATTAATTCAGTGGAACAGAGGCTCTTGACATCTTTGGGAGATTGCCCGCCTGCTATTTCTTGAGTTGTCCACAAAAGGATGGTTCCTGAGGACTTACAATTGGCGAGGTATGTTCCAATGTCTAAAGGTGTTTCACTTGTACCGTCAGATATTGAGACAGTAATGATGTTCAAGTCGGAGCTATGTCGAACATTGAAAGGCTTGAACTTCCGCTCGAGCACACGAGCACAATATACATGTGGCGCTTATGATCTCAAAGATTCACCACCTCTCTACTCTGCAACATCTCAATGTCAGGATTAGTTGCAAGGGAGCAGATGCAGCGGGGGTGGCAGCGTTGGAGGCAGCCATTAGGGATGCAACCAGTCTGCTTCCCAACCATCCCTTACCATATTTCAAGAGATATTATGAGAACGAGATGGTATATGATGACAAGGAGGAGCAGAGCAAAGAGCAGTCACTGTATGCATATATGCCCGATCATTATCAATATTTTGTTCAAGGAAATCTTGGTGATATGGAGTGTCATCGTCTAGAAACCAATTGCACCATCTGCTAATGGGCCCAATGTCGCTCAGATCACATCCTCCTCAAAATCAAGCATGCCACTATCACCTAATTATTTATCGCATTAGAATAAGTAGCAAATTTCCTAGCCAAACTTCATTATTGGGGAATTCGCTTATGAATCATCATTCTTGCAACCATGTTGGGCCTATGGGTATCCTGTAATACTTTAATATATGCCATGTGATGTCTATCTAATTCCTAATAAAACGAGATAAAGGAGAGCTTGCAAAATGCCAAATTTTAGTCAAACGCTTTTCTACCATGTTTGAAGTCGTAATAGTTTATCAAACCATTTGCTTTTGTATTTTGAACCTCGCAAACCGATACTTATAACCGACAAGAAGTAAATATGTGTATCTTTGTGTGCAATAGTGTGTTGTTAGATGCAATATATGGCATATTGACAAGTTATTATCTTGAAATATTGTCCAAGATGATTCATTTTTCAACCGAATGAATTTACAAATTCTCCATCAATGTTGTGAACAATGTCAATCGAGAGGACCTTTTCCTAACTCATATACAGAGATTACAGTTGCTTGCAAGTGCTGACTTCATTTATAGATAACGCTGAAGTGAATCAAGTTTGGACAATTTCTTTCTAACCCGGTAGTACCACATCGGGACATCCAAAGTTACCTCACTCGGTGGATCGCTTTCAAACTTCTCAAAGACTTTATTCCCGCAATACTAGTGGGACGGCCATAGGTCCGACTTTATTCTATGGAATGGAATCACGGCAACCTCTCTATGCAAATAGGAGTTATGATCAATGTATGATCAATGGAATCTCGTGAGCCTCCCACTGTCAGATTCGATGCAACCCTTAAACTTCCACACGCTTATGCGACTATATATGCAAGTAAAATTTCTTCATACCATCATTCACAATCTCTTTTCAACAAACTTGTCACTCATCTTTTTTCACAATATTTCATTTCTCAACAATGACATCCCTCTTGTATCCTCTCCTTCCTCTCATCCGTCCATGATGAGTCGTTCGTCAGTAACCTTACACAAAGCGATCGACAATTACCACCTACAGTAGCTCCTCCAATCGCGCCCTGCTCTCCTTTCTTAGGTAGTCATTGCTTCAATCCACCAACTTGACTCGATCATCCGTCAAACGGAGGATGCCTTCGCCACTTGGGAAAGGTTGTTAGCCCTCAACTTTATTCTTCATTCTCAATGCACACAAAGCCATAGAGGCTCTTGAGGCAATGGAGAGTCATATGGATACCCTTGCCGATCAAGTAGCAGCGGTCGATTCTAAGGAAGCGCATCATAACTTTCTATGAGATTACTAGCCGCTAATCCTCCTTCTATTCCAAAAGTCGACGAGGAAGCCTATAAAGTCCGTAAGACCAAGATTTGGGATTTTCTTTTCTTTAACTTGATTCTTACATGATAATAGTTTTGGACATACATGTTACAACAGTTTACTCTAAACTTTGTCCATATCACCGTGTATTATATACATATTTGTGATAATTACACATATCACATCTAGTTCTTATTAAGAACCATCTATGATGATTGCACACTTGCCGATGGTTCTTGTTAAGAACCATCCGTGATGTATCATAGATGGTTTTAAATAAAACCGCCGTGATAATTGCACGCTTCCTAGACGGTTCTTATTAAGCACCGCTCACGATACATCATAGGCGGTTATTACGAAAAACTGTTAGTGATAATTATGTATCATAGAGGTTTTAGCCATCGCTAGTAACATAGATGACCATGTTCGTGAAACCATCTCGTGACAATTACAACATAAACGGTTCCACCGAACCATCCGTGATGAGACGTCCAATATAGTCTTTTTGTAGTAGTGGCTGCATGCGCATCCTTTTGAAAGTTTTAATTACCAGACACATCCGGTTTGGCTTCATGCTTATTTGTTCTAACGCATGTTTATATTCGATATCGCCTTGTTCTTATTTCTTCTAACCATATTTATGTACTTGTAGTATTCGAACATGCACATTACGTTGTGCTTTCATGCATGTCGGATGCCACCGCCAATTAAATTAGCTATAGGTATTCGAGTTGTCCGAAACGTTTTGTGCGCCTTGTATCCAAACACACTTTCGTCATTGTGTCATGTTGTTGGCTTTTAATGCTTTGCCTTCTACTAGTCTCCTCTTGAGATACCAAAGGTCGTCATACGAGAGCTAGCGTGAAGAGTTCCTTCCTCATTACTGCCTAGAGTTGATTTACGTATGTACATCCATCTAAGGCGGTAAAAAGCTCAAGCTCGTGAACTATTCAAGTTTGGTTCGTTTAGGCTTGATTCGAGCTCGGTTCGAACTTTTAACGAGCCAAACTTGAGCTTGATCTCGAGCTCATGAGCTTTACCGAGCCGAGCTCGAATAGTTCTCAGAGGACCGAAATGGCAACATAGGGGGTGAATGGTGCCTTCAAACCGCTCCGAGTATCCACACCTATGCTTCTTCTCCAATAGCTATAGAAGTCGTGAAGATGTAGGTAATCACCACCGAAACGGTCAAGAAGATCAGCAAAGAAAGCCAGAGAGAGATAATCCAGAAAAAGGAGATTCAGGGCTGGTCTGACTGCAAGCGGTAGTACCGGCCGTGACGAGCGAGAGAGTACCGAGCGGTAGTACCGCTGAGCCAAACAAGAGTACGCCTATGCACTCGATCGCCGAGAGGTAGTACCGCTGAGCCGAACAGTAGTACCGATCGCAAACTCGATCGACGGTAGTACCATCTAGGAGCGGTAGTACTGCTCGGGCGGTAGTACCGATGTGGAAAACCGGTAGTACCGCACGCCATGCATCAAGAACTGAATCATGAGTTTGCTAAAATCAAAAATTCATCATGGTTTGTCGCTCTTCTCGGGTCAATTGAACAAGGCATCATCCTAAACAACATATTGACCTCATTGAGAAGAAATTGCGCACAAAGATCAAACAAACATAAGAAAATCAGATTTTCACTAAAAACACAAAGAGAGTATCAAAATCCAAAATTCTCCGATTCTTAGATTCTTGGCTCAAGAAACTTTGAGGTTAGCAAGGAAATGATCTCGTAAGAATAAGTCAAACTCAAATTCAAGTTTCCTCTCAAGAATCACGAAGGCAAGTTTCCCTACCCCATTACAAGATGGCGGTTTCCTCCAAGAATCACGAAGGCAAGTTTCCTCTGAAGAATCACAGAAGGCAAGTTTCCTCTGATTCAGAATTACCGAGGTCCCTGGTCGGCAAGGCATTCAGACAAGGCTTCTATTGGCCAACCGCTGTTGCTGATGCACAAGACCTCGTACGTCGATGATAAGGCTGCTAATGGATGGGGTGGATTATCCGCAGACCTCCGATGAGCTTGCAGCCCATCCCCCCAGTATGGTCATTAGCAGATGGGGCATCGACGTCGTTGGGCCACTTCCAAGGGCCCCGGGTGACGTTCAGTTCGTTGCAGTCGCCTTGGAGTATTTCTCTAGTGGCCAGAAGCCGTCGCTCTGGCTAGGATAACCTCCACGGCCATGCAGCGCTTCCTTTGACAGAACATCATATGTCGCTTCAAAGTGCCCAGGGAGCTCACTATGGACAATAGCCTACAATTCGACTCTGCTCCATTCAAGGAGTTCTGTGACAGCATGGGTATCATGCTCCGATTCACCTCGGTAGGACACCCACAATCCAACGGAGCCGTCGAGCGGGCGAACGAAGCCATCTCCGCCAGAGTCAAGAAGCGCCTCGTCGGGCTGCCAAAGGGCAAATAGCTAGGCGAGCTCCACAACTTGCTCGTCCCTTTGCACGATGGTGACACGCCCGATCGGGTTCACGCTGCTCAAGCTACTCTTTGGCGACGAGGCGTTGACGCTCAAGAAATTAAGGTCGGCTCAAGGAGGGTCCTCATCCGTGCGCCAGAAGAGCGAAGTTGTCCTCGATCTTCTTGACGCAGATCGGGTGAGCGCCACCTAGCACATCGTCAAGTACGCGCGCCAACGCGACCGCACCGTATATTCATGAGAGTTCCAGCCTGGAGATCTCGTTCTCAAAATGGCGCTTCACGTGGAGACGGTCGGCAAGCTGGAGTCCAAGTGGGAGGGCCCCTACATCGTCGCTGCAGCTTTGCAGCGTGGGGCTTACCGCCTCGCTACGTTGGAAGGACATACCCTTCGCCATACATGGAATGCAGACAGGCTGCGATGATATTATGTATAAGGCCGAAGGGAGGCCCCTAGCAAGGTTAGCACCCTGCCTTTTGTAACCGCTCACCCGCGCAAACGGGAAATCAATAAAGTTCACCGTCTGCAAAGCTTGTATTATTATGCATAAATAAGACGCGCGAGGCACGCCCACGCCGCAGCCTCCGCCCACAACGCGTGGAAGCCCGCCGACGCGCAGTCCACGGACTTAATAAGACGCGGAGGCATGCCTCACGCCGCACTCTGAGTATAAACAAGACGTGCGGCGACTCACCGCCTCCACGCCAATCCATGGACTCTAAATAAGACGCGCGGAGGCACACCTCCATGCGCACTCACCATCCGCAATGTGCGGAGGCCCACCTCCGCGCGTAGCCTACGGATTCTAAATAAGACACGCGGTCCCCGCGCGCACTCTTCGTGAGTATAACATAAGACATGCGGTCTCCGTGCGCGCCTAAATACTCTACGGAGTCAAAAAGACGCGACTGATGCTTGGCACGCCTCACAAGACTCTTCGGAGTATAAATACTCTACTGAGTCTAAATAAGACGCCGAGGCCTAGCACTCCACACAAGACTCTTCGAGTATAAATACTCTACTGAGTCTAAACAAGATGCATCGAGACCACTGCCACACTCTTCAGAGTATAAATACTCTATGGAGTCTAAACAAGACGCGCTGAGGCCTGCCTCCGTGCGCACCCTTCAAAGTATAAATACTCTACGGAGTCTAAACAAGACGCGCCGAGGCCTGCCTCCGTGCGCACTCTTCGGAGCATAAATACTCTACGGAATCTAAACAAGACGCGCTGAGGCCTGCCTCCGCACGCACTCTTCGGAGTCTAAATACTCTATGGAGTCTAAATAAGACACACGGGGGCGTGCAATCCACGAAACACAGCTAAGACGCTACACCACAAGACTCTGAGCGCCGAAAGGCTACATTGACTAGGCGCCACTCACCGCCACCGGTTCAAGGGTAGGGGCTGAGTGTCGATCCCGAGCAACAACTCAAAACCCTCGTGTTAATCGCACTAGTCAAGGATCAGCTAGTGCACACAATCACAACAAAGACAAATATCATGCACAATGACAAAGTTTATTAATTGAATACTGTCCTGATGGCCAAAGTTCACCTCAATGGCACATAAGCCAAAATTAGATATAAGCGGAAGAAAACCAAGTTTTGATCCACAGGCAAACGACAGTAAGACGCGGCCTAGACGTTCTGATCCTCACCAAAGTCAAAGTTGTCCTCTGAAAAATGATGAATTGAGCAACATGAGTACATAAAGTACTCCACAAGTTACACCAGGAGGTTTAACAGAGTTGGTGCATGCATTAGGATTGTCAAAGGAAGGCATAATATGGTTATTTGCACAAAAGCAACATTGGAGTAAATATCGTAAAGTAAGTACAAAAGTTGAATTTGATACAATAGATAGAAATAAGATTATAACAAAATAATATCGTTATCACAGCAGCTCCAACCAAACACTAACCTATCCACGGGCATCCCACGGACCATCTTTTCCAAAAGATCTCATATGGATTCCATCTATCTATACGTTTTTCAATCTCTCGTGTATTCCATCCATCCATAAGGTTTTCATAAACCATTTTGAAAAACAAAGTCTAATCTGTGAAAAACTTTACTTAGGGTATATCGTCGCGACCCTGGCCACGTCCCCGCTCCCGCCCTCTATGACCTCATCCGCGGGGTACGGGGCGGAGTCCCTAAGCCGCCCTCAATGTCAAAGACATAGCGGGCCCTCTAAGGCCTGCGCTGGTTGCGCCTAGGCTTGTCCTGCTTATGCTTGGCATCGTTCGAGGACTCTTGCTTGCGCTTGCCCTTCGAGGAGTCACCCTCCTTCGATGAGTCTTCGTTCCTCGATGAGTCCTCCGCTGATTAGCGCCGAGTCGCCGCCTTGCACCGTCCGCCCTCCTCCTCCGCCTCGCGCACTCCTCCATCTTATTGAAGAGCTTCACGACCGTTTTGATTGGCTTACGCGCATTGTACTCGGTTGTTTATTCCCGTATTTTTACCCGTAAACATCCGTTTGCTTACCGTAATTGTGCATAGGTTTTCCCGGTTGGCCGCATGGACGCAAGGTAGTGCGTCTTTCCTATCTAGCCCTTTTACGTGTGGGATTCAGTTTGATCACTGGCTTGCATCGGGTGGACCTAGGAATTTTAGAATCGATATTCGAAGTTATAAAAATATTGTCCAATAGAAAACATAAAAGTCCACAATAGCGAAAATTAAAGTACAAATGTTCATACTAGGGACAACGTCTCAAATAATATAAAGAAATTAAAAATAATTAAAAATCACAAATTAACTCGACGATTCTTTGTGCCTTGGAACCGATTGAAAGACTACAATTAATTCCACTAATATGCAATTCCACTTATCTCCTATTATCTCTTCTGAAACTATCTATATTTACTATTCACATCAGGATAGTGAAAATCAACTTGAAACTATTTGTTCACACTTGTGAAATACTTGGTATTTGTTCACAGAATCATAGGTAAGAGGTGGAGAATATGTATTTCAATAATTCATAAGTGTAATTAAATGCGCTAAGGATCTTATTTCACAGATTCACATCAAAGAGCTTAGATGAAGGCATGACATGAAGCTCTGAGAGACCATGTGGGGGTCATCCCATTGTGAGTGATGAGTAATTGACATCTGTTCTCAAAAGTCGAGTTTGAGTCGGTGTGTTCGGACCCAGACGTTGCATGGTGTAACGGGCTCGGTCGGACTTTGGTCAAACTTAGTCGTATGGGTTAGGATGTATATTCTGATATTGCGACATGTTTGATTTTGTTTATGCTACTTACACGTTCATGTATCGAGCGGTGCTATGTGACGTGTTTTCTTGTCTGTGTCTCGCAGGATGCGAGGCGGAGTCGTGGCGAGACACGGTGGACGGACTAAGCGCAGTGGCGCCGAGGTCGAACGGTCATGAGGTGTCGAAGACGACGTGGACTCGACGTGTTGCGGAGCGTGCGAGGCAAGGAGCGCGGAAGCTTCCGGAAGGTGCGGGAGGGGCGAATCGGTAATTCGCAAGGCTGCACAAGCGGAGACGGCTCCGTTAGGGTTTAGCCGGCGAACGGGTTGGAGACCCGTTAGCCAAGGGCTATAATAGAGGTTGGGGCTGCATACCCTTTGAGGATCACAAGTGTTTTAGAACTCTTCTCTTGTGTGTGTGTGTTCCTCCCAAGAACATGTGAGGTTCTTGGTGTTCTTGAGGATTGAGAGGATGGATTGAGAGTCTTGTAATCTTTCTTGATCTAATGTCCATGCGTATCGGGACTCCTTTGTATCTTTTGATTGGAATGAAATTTATCTGAGATGTGTTTTACTATTTGATTTTGTCATCTCATATGTTTTGGTTTTGGTCTACTGCTTTCTGTTTTGTTTTTCCTCCCTAATTTCCTTTGTCCTTCTGTTGGTGGTTGGCGATGAATACTCTTTCAGTTTAAGCAGGTTTCGGTGGCTGTTTCAACATTTGAAGCATATGCACTGTTGTCAACCGAATACTTTGATCTTTGCCAGCCGAAACTGAATTTTGTGTGCTGTGTTCTGTGCTTATTTCAGTCTACAGATTTTCGATCTGCTGCACTTCAGAGTAACTGCTGTTTTCATTACTTGCTAGCAGTCTTATTGCAGTGTTATTCACGGACTGCTTCTAGCAGCTCTATTTTTCGGCAGAAAGATGCCTTGAACAATATGCTTCTTTTGCTCTGCAGTCTCATGTTCAGCCAAATGCAGTTCTTGCTTGCCGACAGACTTTTCTAGTCTGCTTTAGCTCTTGCTAATAGTTCTCAAATCAGTAGTACTACATCTCGGGAGCAAAGAAACTAGCATACAATTCATCTCTACGGCTTGTGTTCAGCCATTCTCTGAGTTTTGTTTCAGCAGTCCAAAGTCAGTTTGACTGAGACTTTTCTTTGGGTTCGGTCCTTGCAGTATGCTGTGATGGTTTGGCTATGCCTTCTTTTCTTCTTTAGTGTTTGCTTTTTGCTTTATAGTACTTGGGTGCTGTTTGCTGCTTTGTTCTTTCTTACCCGAATCAGTTTATTGATCTGAGCATCTCCTATTTGCTTCTCCATCTAGTTTAGTCACTTTTCTTTTTATTCTTTTACTAATCTTTGACGATTTTGCATGCAGATCAAACGGTATTATTTTCAGCTGAAATTTTTACTGATCACTCTTTGATTTATGCTGAATTTTTTAGTATAGCATGCGTTCCAGTTTTTAGCAGAATTAATTTTTCGAATTCTCGGGGGCGATTCAAAAGAGAACGACATTCACCCCCCCTCTGTCGCCATTTTCGATCCTACAATTGGTATCAGAGCCGGTTAGCTCTTCTTGATAGATCTTTAACCGGTCTCAAGAGCCATGGCGACAGACAAGTACTCGACCAAGCCCCCGATCTTTGATGGGATGGATTTTCCATTCGAAGAGCCGGATGGAGACCTACATCCGTGCTCGTGGCTACGCCATTTGGCGAAAGGTCAAGGTCCAGTTCGTTGTTCCCGCCGATGAGAACATCAATGCCGGGAATATGGCTGATGTTGAGGCTAACGCAAGAGCGAGGAACATCATTGTTCAGGGTTTGAGTAGAAGCGAGTTTGATCGCATCTCTCACCTGACGTCGGCCTTCGATATTTGGGTGACCCTCAATGCTTACCATGAGGGCACCACCCAAATAAAGACGGTGCGACAAGACCAGTTCAAGCGCGACTACAAAGAAATTTGAGATGCTTGTCGGTGAGTCCCTAGACGAGTGCTTTTCTCGCTTTCATAAGATTCTCGAGCAACCTCCGAGCCGTCGGTCTCACATACTCCGACTCGGATAACGCCGATGATTCTTTCCGCACTCGATCTTAGGGTTTGGGAAATGAAGGTGACCACCATCAAGGACACCACGGACCTCTCGACCGACTCTTGATGCGCTTTACTCGCCTCAAGACTCACGAGATTGACATAGTGTCTCGTCGGTCAAGTCTCGATCGATGGCTTTAGTCACCGATCCCACCGCCGCTTCGGTTCTTCTCACGACTCTCTTGGTGGGTTCTCTCTATCTCGCTCTCGTGATGTAACCGATGATCGCTAGAGCGCTAGAGGATGAACAATCGCCCTTCTTGCTCGTAAGTTCTCCCATGCTTACAAGAGGAGGAGGGACGGAAAGAAAAGAGGACCATGATTTGCTTTGAGTGTGGTGGCCCCAACCACATTCGAGCAAACCGTCCCAAGTTGGGGAAAGGCAAAGTCGACTACGGCGGTTCCAAGAAGAACGACTACTCGACAAGAACCGCAACAAGAAGGCCCCAACTCCGACGCAAGGCAAGAAGCCGCCGTGACTTTGGGAAGGCCAAGAAGCTCTTCCACACCTGCCTCGCCGCCTTCGACGACCTCGACCTCGACGAGGTAGAGGGATGGAGCGACGACGACGGACGGGTGATCAAGAACCCAAGAGCGGCGACGACTTCTCCAAGATGTGCTTCATGGCCCTCGAGGGCGAGATCAGCGACAACGATCTCTATTCCGACTCGACGAGGTATGTCCTCCTATGACCAACTCGAATGCGCTTTTCTTAAGCTAGGAGGTTTTCATGCTAGATCTAGAGCTAGATGTAGCGAGTTGGAGAAGGAAGTAGATCGCTTGTCACGGGAGCTTTTTTACTTATATCCGCTCCCTCCCGTGACGATTGTGATACATGCACCGCTTTGTCGGGAGATATGGAGAAGTTAAGGACTTCTCATGATAGTGTGACCTCCGAGCTTGATTTGCTTAAGGTGGAGAATATTAGTCTTCTTGCCGAGATTGAGATGAGTAGGTGGTTCTGCTTCCTCTACTACTATTGAGACTATTTCTTGCACCTCATGTGAGGATAAGGATAATGCTTTTAGAGGTCTTTACACTATGCTTCTCGATCCGCCCGAGACTTGTGAAAGTTGTAATAACTTAAAGATGAATCTAAAGCAGGCGGATCATAAAATTGCCGAGTTACAAGCTTTTTACTTGAGCCTATTGCTTCATGTGTGAATTGTCCTAAATCGATCACGAGCTTGAATCATACCAAACAGCTTCAAGAAATGATTGATCATGATAAGAAGTTAGCTCGCTTTGCTTCTAAGGACCTGTTAGCTCACCATGCATTAGTTGTAATAAACTAAAATCTAACTTGATTGCATTGGATGAGAAATGTGTGAAGCTAACTAAGGACCTACTAGAGAAGCCACCTTGTGCTTGTAATGTGGTTGTGGAGAAGGGGGAGAAGCCCCTGCAAGGTAGAGACGCTTAGCGATGCGAACCAACCCGCTAGCGTGGGGATCGTCCCTTCTACGCCGGCCACAGGTGCACAAGCCGCCTTCCCTCGCTATTGGTTGTTCTCCTGCCCTTACCTTCTTGCTTTCTCCTCCTCCTTGCTCCTCTTGCACCTCTCTTTCGGGAGTGTCGATCTTATGAACACTCTCGAGAAATTTGTAGGAGGCAAGAAGGATCTCAATCTTATTCTAGACCAATCAAAGATTTGCAAGTTCAAACAGGTCTAGGATATGATTTCGTGAGGATGTGAGGAAGCATCCACCTGTAGTGCTCAGACCCGTAGCCTCAGGTGTGATTGAGGTCAAGCCCAAGAACAAGAAAGTTCAATTTAAATCAGCGGGCTTTGTCCAAGGGATTTCGACAAGAAGGTGATTTCACCGCAGCTCGGCCTCTCGTAAAGCGAAGCCATCTCATGCTACTTCACCCTCGTAGGCGGTATCATTGCACCTTCCGTCGAAGGATGGGCATTTATTTGACCATTGCTTCAAGCGCCAAGATCGCGCAGAGACCGTGTTGCGCTCTTAGGCGATTCGTGATCAGCCCTGCACCTTGAGTGCACCTAAGACCAACACGAGGTCTAGGCTTACTATTGTTGGTAGCTTTGGGCAAGATCGAGGACTTGGTTCTTCCGAGTTTTCGTTTTCGTTCTCATGCTCCTCTGTCATGACTTCCGCCGTCCGAGGGTAGATCTCGCTTCCATCGAGATAGCTATCCGCGGCGTGATCAAGATGTCGCCGGTGCTCGACTCGCCTCCCGTAGCGCCGGACCCAAAGAATGCCAGTGTCCGCTCATAGACCTTCGCTTTTTGAGCGACGGAGAGCGAGGGTAGTTAGAGGTCGATCGTGTGACTACTTCTTCGCCGACGTGTGACTCAAGATTGGGTTCCAAAATCTATCTTGATTTATCCCAAGATCGAGACTTTGCTCTTGTTGACTCAGTTCCCGGGCAGGAAGGAAAGGTTTGGCTCAGACTCCGGTGTTCACGACACATGACCGGAGATTCACGTTGGTTTTCTTCCCTAGCTCCGAGCTTCTGTGATGAGACTATCACCTTTGGAGACTCTTCGTCCGGACGCCATTGCCAAAGGTACCGTGCCGTTAATGACTCATTTGTTTTAAAAGATGTTGCCTTGGTGAGTAAGTCGCATTACAATCCTTTGGTTTCTCACCACCGATGACGGTTTCGAGGTAAGTTTTAAGAAAACGCCGCAAAATTGTTGATTCTTCTGTAGTCCGGTTTATGGATTTCTCGTTATGGGAGGATCTTTCGTGCTGATTTTATTGAGTCTTCCGTGATCCTCTCCTGTTTGCTTGCTTCGAGTCCCGCGACCTTTCCTTCCGCATAGGAGACTTGGTCATATTGGATTTGACCATTTGACTCGAGTTAGCGGCCACGATCTCATTCGTGGTCTCGCCAAACTCAAGATGGTCAAAGATCTTGTTTGCGCCCATGCCGGCATGGCAAGATGGTTGCCGCTCATCCTCCCACACAAGCATTATGACCGATGCACCGGACACCGCTCCATATGGATACTGTTGGACCAAATGAGTCGCGTCACAGGAGGAAGTGGTATGTTCTTGTCATAGTCGATGACTTCTCGAGGTATTCTTGGGTGTTTTCTTGGCCTCAAGGATGAGACGTTTACATATTTCCGAGGTCTTTTCAGTAGGCTTTCTGTTGAGCTTCCAGGTGCCTTACGAGCGATCCGCAGTGACAATGGCACGGAGTTCAAGAACTCCTACTTTGAGAGGTTCTGTGATGAGACCGGTGTAGAGCACCAGTTCTCTTCTCCATACGTCCCTCAGCAGAATGGCGTTGTGGAGAGGAAGAACCGTACCTTGGTCGAGATGGCCAGGACGATGCTTGATGAGTACTCTACACCGCGGAAGTTTTGGGCTGAGGCTATAGCCACCGCGTGCCATGTTTCTAATCGAAGTTTCTTGGGCACACTTGCACCGCACTTCTTATGAGTTGAGATACAGCGAAAGCCCGTGTTTCTCATTTTCGTGTGTTTGGTTGCAAGTGTTTTATTCTAAAGTCCGGGAACCTAGATAAGTTCGAGTCACGATCTTGTGATGGACTCTTTCTGGGCTACTCGACCTCTTCGCGGGCCTATAGGGTCTGGAACTGCGAGTCTAGCAAATTGGTAGAAACCTGTGAGGTGACTTTCGATGAGGCCAGTCCGGGGACTAGGCCCGATATCTCAGGTTCACTAGAGCAGTCCGAGACCATCTTCGTGGATGATGAGGATGATGGAGACGAGGGTTGTCTACCTGATCCAGTCCCTCATCCACCCCTTGAGATGCCTTCTTCCACCGCACCTCGAGGTGATCGCCCCTTACCTTCGCTTCTTCCGAGCTAGTGGCTCTGCTCCTACTGTCACTCACGAGGTAGAGGCCGCTTCATCTCATCCCGGACCTCCTAGACATATCCAAAAACTCATCCTTCGAGCGCATCATTGAGACCTCTTCGAGCGGGTTACCCGCTCAAAATCAACTTATCTCAATTCATCTCCATTCTGCTTTCATTGCCTCCTTTGAGCCCAAAGATGTTTCTCATGCTCTTTCTGACGAGTCTTGGATCAATGCTATGCATGAGGAGCTAGAGAGTTTCGAGAGAAACAAGGTCCGGACGCTTGTTGAGCCCCCTCGAGATCACAATATCATTGGAACCAAATGGGTGTTCAAGAACAAGCAAAGTGAGGATGGGTTAGTCATTCGAAATAAGGCTAGACTGGTTGCACAGGGGTACTCCTGTGTTGAGGGTCCGGATTTCGAGGAGACCTTGCCCTCGTAGCTCGCCTCGAGGCCATTAGAATTCGCTTGCCTTTGCGCTTCTAAAGGTTTCAAGCTTTACCGGATGGACGCCAAGAGTGCATTTCTCAATGGCTTCATTGAGGAAGAAGTCTATGTCGATGACCTCCGTGTTTCGAGAACCCCAAATACCCTAGTCATGTCTTCAAGCTTTCCAAAGCGTTGTATGGACTTAAGCAAGCCCCTAGAGGTTGGTATGAGAGGCTTAAGTCCTATCTATTGAGACATGATTTTGAGATGGGTAAAGTTGACAAGACCTTGTTCATTCGCGGCTTATAATGACCTTCCGTCACTAAATTTATGTCGATGACATTATCTTTGGCGGCTCTTCTCATGCTCTAGTTTCACGCCTCTCGGATGTCATGAGCACCGAGTTTGAGATGAGCATGATGGGTGAGTTGACTTTCTTCCTTGGCTTCCAAATCAAGTCGACTCGGGAGGGTACCTTCTTGCATCAAGGCAAGTACACCCGTGATCTCCCGAGACGCTTCGACATGAGTGATGGAAAGCCTGTGTCGACTCGATGGCTTCTACGGCCACACTTGACCCGTGATGAGGACGGTGAGCCGCTTGATCAAAAAGAGTTCGAAGTATGATTGGCTCTCTTGTACCTCACGCCTCGAGACCGACATACACTTTTCTCGTGTGTCTTTGTGCCCGGTTTGTGCTTCTCCTCAGATCTCACCGCCAGCGTGAAGCGCATCTTTGGTACCTTCGAGCTACCATTGACTATGGTATCGGTACTCTTCCTCATCCTGCTATCCCTTAGAGCCTATTCGGATGCGACACTTTGCCTACCGTAGGATAGATAGGAAGAGCACTGGCACCGCCACCATTGGCACTTCTCTCGCTTCTTGGTCTTCGAGGAAGCATCCTGTTGCACACCCACCGCAGAGGCCGAGTACGCTTGTCGCAGCCCGCTTGTCGTAGCCAAGTGCTTTGGATGGTCTCGACTCAAGGGACTTTGGGTTAGCTATCGATCGTGTTCCGCTCTTTGCGATAACACGCCCGCGATTAGCATTGCTAAGAACCCAGTGCAACACTCTCGGACCAAGCACATCGATATCGATATCACTTCCTTCGAGACCATGTAGAGAAAGGTGACATTGTGCTTCATTTCGTGGAGAGTGACCACCGGTGGTCGACATCTTCACCAAGCCTCCGACACTGAGGTTTTCACCATGGGAGAGCTTGGGGTGGTTTGTCCTTATGGACTGCTGTGAGGGAAGCTTTGGGTTTATTGCTTTATCATATTTATTATGCTTCGCTTCCTTCATCGTTGCATCGCATTTTCGGTGCATTGGGTTTAGTCCTTCTAGCATAGGCTAGAGTGTGTCTCTTCTTCGAGTGCTTAGATTTCTTGCTCTTATCTTGTGCTTTCGGGATGCTCGTTAGTGTTTCTTATCTCACTAGATTGAGCTCACTCACTTCTTGCGATCTAGCGAGGGTCGGCCACCTTCTGCAGACAGGCACGTGTTTGCTCTCTAGTGTGTGTTTTACGGTCACTATTAGTCCCGAGTCATATGGGGTAGATGAGAGTCATCCAGCCATAGTATCCTCTATATCTTATCTATGCTTTAAGGACTCACTGCTTTCTTTACCGACTTCTCGATTTTATTGCTTTGGTTCAGGGGGAGTTCATTTGGGAGCTTCTGGAATGTAATATTGACTTAACTCAACTTGAACTAAAAGTCGCATCACCGTTGAGGGGAGTGGATTTTCTGCATGTCATTCTGCATTGTAATATAAATACATTGAGCCTTGATTATTATCCGGTTATGACATGCTTATGATGATTTACATCTTGCCATGATTTATGCCTAATTGCTAGATTTATCATGACTTCATATGTGTAGACTAGCTTTTGCCATGATGAGTTAATTAAAATTGCCCAATTTGAAGTAAAACTTGTCATGTTAGCATTTGAGATTAGTCTCTCTTGAGCTATCCTTTTATGATTCATGCTATGTCAAATAGGCTAGGTTGAGCGTTGAATCTCTTTTGAGCCTTAGTTTGAGCTGTCTTAAACTCTTGATGTAACATGAGTTAGTACAACTTGTTAAAAAAAATAGAGACAAAAAGATCTCTTCTGTGCGAAAAAACTGATCTCACCAATTCTTTCTCACGAGACGGCTTGCCATTGCACTAGGCATGAACTTGGAGAGAGTTTTGGATGACCTAGACTATCTTCTTAAGCTTTTTGCTTGGAGTAGTCGCAGCATGGCTTGAGATCTAGCACATGATAAAAATAGTGGTTGAAAACAACCATAAGTTTCAAAAGAAAAATATCATTTGTGCTCAATTTGCTTGAGTTATCAAAAGAATCAAGTACTTGAACCATTGTTTCACTCTTGAGTATATAGCACTCTTTTTGGACTCATTATTAGATTCTTGGCTCCGCTTAGCTTGATCGACATGGCTTGCATCATCCTTGGATGTTTCTAGTTAGACTTTGATTATTGATGACTTGACATGTTCATAAAATGCACTAAAACTCATATTGTCATCTAGTAGCTTCTAGCTGGCTTATATATATTTTGTCATGATCTAGATAGCTCTTCATTAAGTTATGGCTTGGTGTAATACATTATGGTCATTTTGGATAATTCTCATGGCTCTTCATACTTAAAATGATCAAATCAGCTTTTCATCCATTTTCATGTTTTTTTCTCCTTCTTACATTCTTGATGGTTTTATTGCCAAAAGGGGGAGAATAGTGGTAGAAAAAGCCACTTCGGGAGCTTTGAGGAAAAATTGTTCTTTCTTTTGCTTCTTCTGTCGACATGGTCATTAGCTTCACTCTTGCTCTTATGGACCATGTTAGACTCTTCAAACTCAACTTTGTGTTTTTTCGGTGTTTGTCAATA
The DNA here is from genome assembly GCA_036346245.1 of Bonia amplexicaulis. Taxonomy (NCBI): domain Eukaryota; kingdom Viridiplantae; phylum Streptophyta; class Magnoliopsida; order Poales; family Poaceae; genus Bonia; species Bonia amplexicaulis. The sequence continues at coordinate 62,220 of JAYGGG010000258.1, read as the reverse complement.
TACTCATCAAGGGGGAGATTGAGAGACCATGTGGGGGTCATCCCATTGTGAGTGATGAGTAATTGACATCTGTTCTCAAAAGTCGAGTTTGAGTCGGTGTGTTCGGACCCAGACGTTGCATGGTGTAACGGGCTCGGTCGGACTTTGGTCAAACTTAGTCGTATGGGTTAGGATGTATATTCTGATATTGCGACATGTTTGATTTTGTTTATGCTACTTACACGTTCATGTATCGAGCGGTGCTATGTGACGTGTTTTCTTGTCTGTGTGTCCGCAGGACAGCGAGGCGGAGTCGTGGCGAGACACGGTGGACCGGACTAGGCGCAGGTGGCGCTGAGGTCAGAACGGTCATGAGGTGTCGAAGACGACGTGGACTCGACGTGTTGCGGAGCGTGCGAGGCAAGGAGCGCGGAAGCTTCCCGGAAGGTGCAGGAGGGGCGAATCGGTAACCGCAAGGCTGCACAAGCGGAGACGGCTCCGTTAGGGTTTAGCCGCGAACGGGTTGGAGACCCGTTAGCCAAGGGCTATAAATAGAGGTTGGGGGCTGCATACCCCTTTGAGGATCACAAGTGTTTTAGAACTCTTCTCTTGTGTGTGTGTTCCTCCCAAGAACATGTGAGGTTCTTGGTGTTCTTGAGGATTGAGAGGATGGATTGAGAGTCTTGTAATCTTTCTTGATCTAATGTCCATGCGTATCGGGACTCCTTTGTATCTTTTTGATTGGAATGAAATTTATCTGAGATGTGTTTTACTATTTGATTTTTGTCATCTCATATGTTTTGGTTTTGGTCTACTGCTTTCTGTTTTGTTTTTCCTCCCTAATTTCCTTTGTCCTTCTGTTGGTGGTTGGCGATGAATACTCTTTCAGTTTAAGCAGGTTTCGGTGGCTGTTTCAACATTTGAAGCATATGCACTGTTGTCAACCGAATACTTTGATCTTTGCCAGCCGAAACTGAATTTTGTGTGCTGTGTTCTGTGCTTATTTCAGTCTACAGATTTTCGATCTGCTGCACTTCAGAGTAACTGCTGTTTTCATTACTTGCTAGCAGTCTTATTGCAGTGCTATTCACGGACTGCTTCTAGCAGCTCTATTTTTCGGCAGAAAGATGCCTTGAACAATATGCTTCTTTTGCTCTGCAGTCTCATGTTCAGCCAAATGCAGTTCTTGCTTGCCGACAGACTTTTCTAGTCTGCTTTAGCTCTTGCTAATAGTTCTCAAATCAGTAGTACTACATCTCGGGAGCAAAGAAACTAGCATACAATTCATCTCTACGGCTTGTGTTCAGCCATTCTCTGAGTTTCTGTTTCAGCAGTCCAAAGTCAGTTTGGACTGGAGACTTTTCTTTTGGGTTCGGTCCTTGCAGTATGCTGTGATGGTTTGGCTATGCCTTCTTTTCTTCTTTAGTGTTTGCTTTTTGCTTTATAGTACTTGGGTGCTGTTTGCTGCTTTGTTCTTTCTTACCCGAATCAGTTTATTGATCTGAGCATCTCCTATTTGCTTCTCCATCTAGTTTAGTCACTTTTCTTTTTATTCTTTTACTAATCTTTGACGATTTTGCATGCAGATCAAACGGTATTATTTTCAGCTGAAATTTTTACTGATCACTCTTTGATTTATGCTGAATTTTTAGTATAGCATGCTCCAGTTTTAGCAGAATTAATTTTTCGAATTCTCGGGGGCGATTCAAAAGAGAACGACATTCACCCCCCCTCTGTCGCCATTTTCGATCCTACAAGCTCGGTAGCTTACACCTCTGAAATACTTGATATATAGATATAGGCTACTCAGACTTAAAGATGTGGAGAACATGGATTTCAATTCATAAGGCATAACCATTAATTTAAAGATAACTGAGCCAAATCCAGTAATCCACCACATCTAAACAAAATATAAGCACCAAAAGTGAAACAAAGAAGAAATATATGCCAAATCCACATCCATTCGGTCATCCATGGATCTATCATCCACTTAACTCGTAAATACAAAACTACAAACTCTAGGGGCACACAAGCGAGCAGATCTACCGCTCACGATCTAGATTCTATAGCATGGGGTCGTTGGGTCGGAGAGGTGAACCTGCCTCAATCTTTGCAGGCTCAGATTGCGGCAAGGCCTACTTGGCCGGTAGCCACTCCGCCTCTAGCACTCCTCGCCACCGCAGCCTTCAGCCCCCTTGCCACTACGCCACCTCCAGAATACTAGAACCAGGGGCACAGACACCCACCACTACTAGGCGCTAACCAAGTGCCGAGAGATAGAGAGACGATCAGACGCTAGATGAAGAGAGGAGAGACTGAATGAGACACAGCCTCACAATTGGGTATGACAAGATGACAAAGTGGTCAGGCCAAGATCGATGGAAGGGAAAATAAGCCAAACGGATCCGCATCAATTTGGGTTAACTGGTGTGAACAGAATCAATTTAGCCCAACTACTAATATACATATGTATTATATCTTATATATAATAGTTTTTTACTAAAAATTTTAAGTATTCAATTGAATACCTATGAATTGGGCTGGGTCCGCCCGTGTCGCACGTACAGCACTTCGTATGACCACGTCAGTAACTTTGACTTTCCGTTTTATGCTTCATGATCCGATAGCTGTGGGCAGCACATGCGTGTCTTATCACTTTTTAAATAAATAAATAAAATAATTTTTATTACTATTTTGAAATGGTTTATTAGAATATTTTTCTAATAGGTTTATTCATTCATACAATCGTTTGTATTAGAACTAAAAATCATAAATCATAAACCACACACCTTAAACCACAACAGAAAAAACCCACTAAAGTACTAGTCTATCGCCAGCTTCATGACCTCGTAGTTTCTCTGTCTGAACTCAAAATTGGACCAATAACATGTTATTGTTAGGGGTGGGAAATTGTAACGAATAATCCGTTTTATCCGATATTCGTATCCGAGAAAACACGAATGTGGTAAGCAAAATCTGTATTCGAAAATATTCAGATTCGCCTTTAAAAATATTCATATCCATATTCGAGACTATTCATATTCGTATTCAAGATTATTCGATTCGTATTCGATCCATTTACGGAACCTAGGAAAAATCTGGACAAATTTTGTGATTCGAAATTTGAATTTGTGCGGTTTGAAACTGGTAACTGCTACGGTAACCGGTCAAAAACCGGTAAAACCGTTAGGAATTTATTCTACCAAAATTTGTTACAGAATATGTAGGACGATATTCGTATTCGACCGAATTAAATACATATTCAATTCGAATTCGCATTCATTATGACATTTGATTCGTATTTATATTTGAAAATATTCAAATTAGTTTTTGTTTTTATTTTAAAAATATAAATTCATATTCAGATTTAAGATTATTTGATCATATTTAATCCGCTTTCTATCCCTAATTACTATGATCAGCTCGTCGAGATTTTCCATATAATGGCATCCAACATCAATTCGTCTTGTCAATTACCTCATAGGGTACCACTTGCCACCTTAATATTGCCAAATTTACGTCGCAGCAGAGGTAGCAAGACCTAGAGGGCGTCCTCCAAATCTCGAGGATCGACCGGCGCAAGGGCAATCCGGTGATAGGCAGCATGCTTAATGGAAATATAAATTCATTTCATATTTATTGATGAGTAGTACGTATGCCGCGAACTTTAATTTTCTCATGGTTATATTACAGTTCCCCTAATTTCTAACAAACCATAGATTGTAAAATTGTATTTTTATACAATTTAGAAATTCTCATGTGAATCAAAAGAGAAAAAAATGTATTCTCAACTTAATGTGCAGGATTAGAGAAATTCACAAACTAGAAGAATATGAAAATCTCTTAACATTTTGTTGTCGTGGTAAAATCAGAGGGCCAAATCAATCCATTCAATTTGAAACATATTGTAATATCTTATTTTGAAGTCCATGCCTAATATGTTACTTAGTATATTTATTCCGAACAAAATATACTAAATTTAGCCGCGTAATTATGCAGGTGACTCCGCTAGTTCAGAGTATATGAAGATAATCTCAGTTATGCTTCCTCGAACAACTTCCACACCAAAGAGAAGAAGAAAAATAATGGAGGGATTAAATAATGGAACTCTGTGCACAAGTTTAGTAGCCTGTTCGCTGAAACCGCCATGGACGAGCAACTAGTGTACGATCCATGATCTTAGCATCAGATTTTAACATACGGGCTTGGCCCATGAGGGCGCAGCACAGTTTTCTGGATGCTGACTCGATCATCTCCAGGCTTCCATCTCATTTGCATTTTAACATACTCAAGTCTTCGAATGAATGGCAGCACTGCTTCATGAAATGCCAATATTTTTCCTTGTATATGGAACAAAAATGCAACTCTACAAATAACCTGGGCTGTTTGGCCGATGCCAACCAATAGGTCAGCGATCGACTAACTCAGCACAATGCACTTAATGACTAAATGATCATTCGACAAGAATCTCTTGTAAATAGTAGCGAAAATTAGAAGATGACCAAAATTTCAATGACGCAGAAAGACTATATATACAGGTAGTATGCACGAACAAGTCTCACTTCATCGATTCTTTCGAGGCTTATCGTCTTTTTACCCCTTGCTTAGGTAGAATTCAGAAAACTAACAGCCTGACTAATGCAAGTGAGAATGCAGCAAATTCAAGCAAAATACAGCCAACAAACGAGTAAAATCAGCAGCCTAGTTTTAGTCAGGCATCTCCTTACGCTACCTAGCCCAAATTAGTCAAAAACTCTTACAAGAAGAAGCAGACTGTAACCGGCCAAGATAGATGGACATTAATATTTATTGCAATAATCATGCGTCATCCAGGAGTCGTGAAATTGACAATTTGCTTCTCTGTAAAACAGCAGCAAGAGGAATTTACTCTTAACCTGATACACGCGTAACTTGATACACATGCACACTCCATGCCCGTTTGAAATACATGAAACAAATTTACAGCACACCCCTCCTGTACACAAGAACAGGGTCTCTACAAATTCTTTAACACCACAACAAGGCATCAGAAAGAGAGAAATGTATTCGCACATCATCCTGTAAATGTCTAACTCGACCATACTGATGTCAGTTGCAAAGAGATTATGTACAAGTACATATTAAGTTATTAACCACCTTGAGACATCCGGATATCAGTAGCATGTCTGTTACTTCCAAAGTTCAATACAGAAGGGAAATGGGGGCACATCGAGCTTGTCCTACTACAGTCCTTGCCCATCAAAATCTGCTCTGACAGGATAATCAAGGCCCTGCAGAGCTGGCATTCTTCTTAAATCCTCTTCTGAGTATGCCGGGATGAACCAATACCGCTTGTCGTTTCCAAAAACCTGATAACAAAATATATTAGAAAATCAAACACTATATAATAACAAAAGCTATTGGCCTATTGGGACATAAGAGGCATACACAGATGTGCCAAAACATGGAAATCAATCATAATGCACGGAATGTCAGGAAACATTTTGGATTAAGAGATATCTGCGTCACAAATAGATAGGAAAAAAGAACTTGAGCAAAAGGCCATCAATTTTGCCAACATTTCCTATTAATTTGAGATGAACCATTTATGGTCAGACAATTCAAATTATTTTTCTTATAAAATTTCTAAAATTATTTGGCACCGTCAGGCAGAATTAAAGAATTGTACAGATCCTACCTCTTTTACAGAATTATATATTCCCACCTGTGCTTTCATTTTGATAGTTTGCTATATGTACATCTACATTATACAAATTGCATTTTTCTTATAATTATATGGCAGTTAACGCCCATAATTTTAACAACTGCCATATCGACAAAATTGCTCATTGGCACAAAAGGTGAGAAAATGGTACAAAATAGGCGTTAATATTAGCACTAAAACCCTCTACAGGTCCTCCGTATGATGGAACAATTATATCAACACAGCATGTATTAATTTGCACTATAGGTATGATGTAATTTACATTAGGTTCAAAAGTACTATTGGCCAACTTAAAAGAATAAGTGGTAAATTGAAAGATACAAGTGAACGTTAAACATGTACAGATAGGTACAATGCAATTTTCTCTTTTAGTTAGAGTAGTACAAAAATACTAGCAACCACATGTATCTTTCCAGGACACTTCACATGATCTATGCCCAGGAGCTCCAATAAAAACTAAACTGACATATATGTGGTGGCCATGTTAGAAATGCAGTGGACTCTGCCAAAAGAAAATAAGAAATCGATCAGAGCAAAAATAAAAGCCTGAACAAGCCTGACCTGAGCAAAATTCCTCTTCCGGCCAAGATCATACTTCCAATGTGGTGAAGTTTTTTTCTCATATGCCTGTACTTTAAAGATAGCAGATTAGCCTCAATATAGTGTATTCAGGAATTTTGGACACATCTGGCACCGTAGCAATCTAAAATTCCAAATTTGGCTCTGGTGCAAAAAAATTCCAAAACTGGCCCCCTTCCCGACCGCGAGATTACCCGGCGGCGACACTGGCGAAGTCGTGCGGATCGGCACCGCACGATCAAGATTGCACACGGGTCGTGCGGTCCTGCATCGCACGACCGCCTGCCCCGCCCGCCCGAGCGCACGCTTGCCCCGCCCACCGCACGATTCCGCTCCGCCGCATGATCGCGCCCGACCGCACGACCGCCGCAATGCCGACCGCGAGATTCCCTGCCTCTGGTGCTGTCCAATCCGTCCGCCGAAAGCAGCAGCATGGGTTGCATTATTTTCACAGGCATGCACACGCGTCTGCAGCCCGATTGCATAGCCCCCATGCATGAGTGATGAATGGGCATTTAAATGGCTTGGGCGAGCGATGCATCTGATACAGGAAGTTCATTTGTGTCTGGAGTGAAGACCGAGCGAGCGAGGGAGGCAGCGAGTGAGTGAAAAACACGAAGATTTGAGTTCTTTTCGTTTGGTTTCAGCGGATTTGGCAAGTATAAAAGTTGTAGATCGTCTCGTGAGCTTCAAATAGAGGTAAGTCTTGTTCCCGTCCAACTATATTTTTTGTATATCATTAGTCCGTAATTAAGCAAAGCGTTATTTGTTAATGTTATTTTATGTCAATCTTTGGTACGGCATGTATTTGTAGCTAAATTTTTATATGTAGTTGTAGTGTATGTAATGTTGTAGGTTATTTTTTGTGAACACACGTATTGTAATGTAGTTTTATTTGTGTGAAAATATGAACTTGTAGATGTGTAGATATTTAGAAAATACATATTTATGTTAGAGTTTTGTAGATGATAACAATAGTAGCGAATTAGAAACATAAAATAGTACATTTACGGAATCACTAGGTATACTATGGGCGGTGGTAAAAATAAATTGAAAATAAAGTACGGTAGTGGGTGTTTGATGGTACGATTATTGCATATTTTACACTATGATGGTTGATTATGCTCTTAATATGCTAACGATAGACGGGACGTTCATATCCGGCAAGTACAAAGGTACTATCCTCACCGCAGCATGCACGGACGAAATGACCGCCATTACTCAGTGGCATTTGCAATTGTGGAGAATGAGAATACGGATAGCTGGCTTTGGTTCCTTGCCAATGTGAAGCAGGCCATAGTGCAAGGTCGTCCCGAAGTGTGTATCATCTCGGACCGCAATGCAGGCTTGCTGTCTGCGTTGCGAACGATGCAGAATGGGACGCAGCCCCCCTTCCAAAGGAATGATCGAAGAACCGTTGGTGCATGAGGCATCTTGCGTGAACTTCCACGAAGGTTCCGTAGCAAGGACTTAATGAAGATGTTTAAGAAGCTATGTGTCCGTAACCGAGCGGAAGTTTGACACCTTGTGGAGGCAACTCGATCAGGAGGCTAGCAAGCATGTCCAGACAGAAGCTGGGGCCGTGGAGGGAGGCTCCACAAGAGTTGGGGTGTTCACACAATGGGTTCAATCAAATGCACATGACTTGGAGATGTGGTCTTTGTTGCACGACACCGGGGGGGCGAGGTATGGGATCATGACAACTAATATGTCGGAGGTTTACAACGGAGTCTTGAAGGGCGTCAGATCTCTACCAATCACAAAGAATCGTGGACGAGAGCCGGAACCGCATCGTCGGGTATTTTGTCAATAGAGCCATGATGGCGAAGAAGCACCTCGACGAAAACAAGCAATACTACGAGGTAATGCAGCGATATGGGGAAAAAGATGGAGAAGAGTCGTTCCCACATTGCTCGCCCATTGATGGCCTAAGGAACAAGTTCGAGGTTCGCCTCGCAAGTACGTCATGGGTCACATCGAGGGATCGCAAACACGTATGCACGATTGATGACAAAGCATCTTGCACCTGCAACAAGCCCCAGCTTCTTCACAAACCGTGCTCCCATGTGTATGCAGCCTGCGCGGTATGGCAGCAAGCGTCGACCCAGTACATCTCACAAGATTACGACATGCAAGACTTGTATGCAACCCGAGTGCGAGTTTCATTCATACGGGTATATATGCACTACGAGAATTATGGCTGGGAGGTAAAGTGGGTACCAAATGATGCATCAAGCATGTCGGTCGTGGCGAGCGATTTACAAAGCCGTCGCATCCGCAATGACATGGATGACAACCAATGGGGATCGAGTTCGGCGGCCAAAGTGTAGGCTATGCAAGATGATTGGGCACTCCTCGCCAAGGCCCAAACAGCCGACATCAAGCAACCCTCCGTAGTAGCACATACAATATTTTGTCAGTACTCCACTTGGTTCGCTCCATGTGTTGTTGATGTGTTCTGTGCATTGCGATGCACTGCTGCCATGTGTTGCGAGGTCCCTTTCATTATTGAGGAGATGTACGATGTATTGTTGGTTCTATGTCTGTATGTCACGCACATTTTATGTTTTTCTACATTATGTATGTTGTTTGTGTACATTATGTATGTGTAGATGTTGTCTGGGTCATATTTGTGTGCATATCTGTCGTTACGTTTGCTGTTAATTATGTTGTCATTTGTTCCACATTATATTATCAATGTAGACTCACTTATTTTTCTTCTTTGGCGAGATGGCTTACGAGTTGCTTGGCCCCGGTGGGATGAGCGGCACCGATGCCTATCGTGGTCGCCGGAGACGGGCCTCCGAGCTTGATCCTTAGGAGCCCCGAGAGCATCGGCCTCGACCAGCAAGACATCCCACTCATCGCGGTACACCGGATCGCCGCCCATTGCCCGCATGTTGGATATACCGCACGCTGCGCTTTGATGCGCCGCTGTCGTCCGCTCTTGTTGATCGCCGGAGGCCGAGACTCACACCTTCCACTTCCGGGGAGAGATGACGGTTACTCGCAGATGTGACAATGCTACAGTCTACCCTCCGTGGTGTCTTTGTAGTGCCACCCCGGGTCGCAGATTGAAGGTCCATCCGCTCGCGTTCGGTCATCCGATCCCGGACAACGAGCTGGTGTGCCACATGGTCGGCTTCGCTTACATGACATGTCTCGCCGTCGCACATGAGGACCAAAGCGGACACACTTCGCTGCATACCGCTATTTCGTCGGGTGGGTCTTGTTCCCTAGCACCACCGGAGATTTAGTGCGACCTAGCTACATACATCTAGCGGAGTCCTTGGCGGATGGTCGGCCCGTGAGGTGCCACATTATAGCCGGGATCACCGTTCTTAGCGCCACATACCGAGGTTTGTGTGATGCCTCACAACAGACTACGGCCAATGAGCCGGTCCTAGCCGTGTGCTACGCTCTTCTTCGCCAGGTCGTGGAACACTTCCCGCTGGCACCTTACTTTGGTACTTCAGTGCACCCTTACGAGTTAAGCCCGCATTTGTACGGAGTTGGTAATGGAGACGACGCCGTCGATGGGCCCACCATGGGTACACGTTGGACACATGCTCGGTTGCGGTGGGCCAAGGAGAGACCGAGACGTGCGTACCCGGAGTTCCACAACATGTTCGAGACACTCCACGAGGTAGAGATAGTCCGTGGCCATGGACTCCACCGCTCATTATGGACACGGCCCCCACGGATTATCATCTCGGTCGGGGCAGATCACATGTACCGGTTGACGACTTGCCACTTGGTGTTCTCTCACTGCGCCGAGCCATACAACCCGCAGCCGAGTCATGAGGCGTCGGCATGTACCAGTTGTCCCACACCGCCAGACGCCTCTTGCACCCAAAGACCCACCGGTATGTAATTTCACGGTAACTTTAATTAATGCATTACTTTGTGCCCCTACTAATTGTGGATGTCTCAATTAACTTGCGTGCAATCGAGGAGAGGTGAGCGAACGAAGACGGAGAGGCATACAACGGGAGTGGACGGACATGTGGCGTGACCACGCGGACACGATGGTTGTGGATGAGACCCGCCGCATTTACCTCGCACGTATAGCACATACCGAGTGGTACATTCCACGCACCCGCAGAGGCTTATCGGGCGCCGCCGCGCGCCGCTTGAGATCATACACGAGGCTGCCAGAGGCGGTCGTCCGCATCGCATCGAGCGGCACACACGACGAGACGGTAAGAGATTAGTATGTAATTAACATATGCACGATTATGTTTTAACCGGTTACTTGTGTAATCGCAGTCGACCGATTGCATCGTATCCACGACGAGGCGCTCGTGCTCTCCATCGTGGGAGGGCAAATTTGATTGATCGCCGCTCACTTCGATCGCAGATCTATGATGACGCCAGTTCGCGATACGGACCATCGCCAGTGGTCGCGACAGATGACGCTGTTGCACGACGCGGTCGCGACGGGCGACCACCACCACCCCTCTCGCGGCACCGCCGCCAGCGCCATTAGCACGCCCATCATCGCCACGTCCGTCGTTGTCCGCAGCCGACCCGCTTCGCCGCCGTCGTCCACGCGATTCGGGCCGGCGACGTGATTTATGCACCTATTTGTTCATGCACTCGCTTGCCATTTATCTCTAACCCCATATTTTCTTGCAGCAATTGCGACAGATAGCACCGCTGCAGCCATCGCCATCACGGAGGAGTACGGAACGAACAATCTCGCCTCGGCCGACGTGTTCGATCTCCGAGACAATGACCCCGACTCGGACAACAATGGAGGTGCCGCTGTCGCGTTCGCCAATGGTGGTCGATCCCACTGCAGGAGCAGGAAGAGTGGTTTGGCCATACCTACCAAGATTACACGGTGCAGGAGTACGGTGGGTCATCGGCATTTCAGCCTACGCAGGTAAATGCCTTTTGATATTACTATTTATTACTAACAACACTGCATGGCGTAATTCGATGTGACATCTCAAGGGACATAGACCCCTCGTCGACCGATTGGCTGAGCTCTATTCTCGGCCATCCGACGGACCTCCCCACGCAGTCGTACGCAGCACCACCTCGGACGCAGGCCTCGCAGTACGACCTTCGAGATGCACCGCACTCCCTAGCAGGTTCACCTTCTCGAGGAGCACATACGCCGTCCGAGGAGGCGGCAGGATCCATAATGAGCTTTTATAATTCTGATTTCGTAACGTCTCATAGTTTGTTGTAACTATTTATGAAATGTACGTATGTGTAATACATATCCATGGCATGTTTTGCAAATTATTTATTTACAGCTTGATTCACAGAAACATACATTAACCCTCCAAAGACTAAGACGATTTATAACAATAAACACAATAATAACCTCCAACACTACACCTTAACGATAACAATAAATACAAGAAAGAAAATAGCACACAACATTAAATTAATCTTCCACTCCAGCCTATCAAAACGATGGCGATCTCGACGGGTCGCTACCCCCACGACAACTCTCTATTGTCAAACATGCCTGCACGATTTGAATGAAACCGAACAATCTTTTGCGCAATGCCACAAAAATACACATGGCTACCTTTCACCTTATAAATTGACGTGCAATGCGTCTGCAAGAGAGCACTACACCATCTGATGAGGACATCACTTCTTCGGATATACACAACACTCCTCCACTTGATATTCAAGGACCAATCACTAGAGCTCATACCGACAATTGAATTTACAGTGAACTCATTCCTAAGTACTTCTTTTTGTTCATTTGAGAATCGATTACTACCTAATGATTTAATTATAATTAGGAACCATGGAGAGGATCGGAAGTACTTGGAGAAGGGGCACGAGGCGCACAAGTCCAGCAAGGGTGGTCAAATCATGTTGGATGTCCAACTCAAGCCACTTCGAATCCAATTCGGAGTCCAGGACCAGGCTGCACTAAAATGGACGCCCAGATCGCATCCGGACTCCGTTTTGGACGTTCCACATATGTATGGAAAGCTGAGAAGATAAACTTTCCAATGGCTCTGGTCTCATGTCAAAATTCCTTCTGTGTCAACGGGAATCGTCGAAAAAGTGGACGTTCAGAATCTGTCAGGGTGGCCGACTCAATCCAACTCGGAGTCCAGGACCAGGTTGCACTAAAACGGACGCCCAGATCGCATCCGACTCTGTTTTGGACGTTCCACATATGTATGGAAAGCTGAGAAGATAACCTTCCAATGGATCTGCTCCCATGTCAAAATTCCTTCTGAGTCGACGGAATCGTCGAAACAAGTGGACGTTCAGAATCTATCAGGGTGCTGCGACACCGCCTTTTAGGCCGCTCGCTTTGTATCGTGTTGGAGTCCATTAGGACGCGCCCAGGGTTTTACACGCCCTTACTCCTTTATATACAGCCGCCACCCCACCATTAGGGTTGGGTTTGCTTAGATTAAATCTGTCTTTGAACAGTTTCGCTGCTCATCGGTTTGTGAGACCCCAATTATCGAGTGCTACATCAATATATCTGCAATTCAGTTGTGATCTTTCTTGTTCTTGCTTGTGTTCTTCGATTCGCAGGCAAGGATTAGCCTTCTTACGAGGTCAACCGGCTGCGCACGGTTGATAACCCGCCTGATTGCGGGTTCGGACGTGTTGTTCGGAAGCCGGATCGATTTGTGTCGCGCCCACCAAATCGAACATATCCGAACCTGTTGGAAGATCGGGACCCTGCCCCATCAAGTGGTAATCGAGCTTGGTGTTCCTCCGTGTTCGAAGTTTACCCATCTTGTTGTTTTCGATTTCATCCTAGAGTCCAAGAAAAGCCCTAAAAATTGTAGTCATAGGTTGTTTCTGTCCTAGATCGTGTTTAGCCTTTTGCACAATTTGATTCCGAGTCCGTAGTGTTGAGTTTGTGTCCTTAGTCGAGTTGTGTTGCTGGTTTAGATCGTGTTTTGTTTCGGGTTGTTTTGCTTCCGCTACCTTCATACAAACCCTAGCCGTCAATTTTGTTTTCCCACCCATATCCCACCCTCTGCTTGAGTCACCCATCGCATCTCGTGATCTCCCGCAACCATCACCCACCTTTCCCCGAGCTTCCGCCTCCCAACCCCACCATTTACTCCGCCCGATTTTCGCTTCGCCCACACAAACCATAACTCGAAGACCTTACTTCAAACGGCCATAACTTTCTCATACGGACTCAAATCAGGCGATTTTTTTTTGAAGTTGGGTGAAATTAAATTTACATCCAATCTCCCGACTTTGTCGGGTTCGACACCATCGCAATGTCGGTCCTCATGCCCATTTCATCCTCCCACGCCCAGAATCGGCAATCACGGGGCTTCTGCGCCAGAGAACAATATTGTCAAACATGCACCAATCGCACGATTTGAATGAAACCGAACAATCTTTATGCAATGCCACCAAAAAAATACACATGGCTACCCTTCACCTTATAAATTGACGTGCAATGCGTCTGCAAGAGAGCACTACACCATCTAACACTACATGTTACATCCCTTCTCCAGGTCAAAATGAACAACAATAATATCAAGAGTTGGCAGGAATTTGCGGACAAGATAAATGAAACTAGGCGGAAGGCTAAGGAGGAGTCCCGCAAGAAGGCACAATGGGAGGAGACACGCAACATAGCAAGGGTCATGCGGCTCGCGAGGAACAAGCAAAGGCTGCTGCGGCTACGAGGTCGCCTCCCGCAATGAGCGGCACAGTAGCAACAACCCCATCCCGGACGTCCCCAATGAGCGTCGCGCAACTCCCACCGAGGGGAGACACCCCTTTGTTGGTGCGGGACACGTGCAAGTTCATCAAATCGAACGAACGCATCACCCTGGGTATGCGTTACTGGGGTTGCGCAAACTACTCCAGTGAATACCCCAACCGCCGTTTTGACACCTCATCCTATCGGGAACCGGTAACGAACACATGCACCATTTTTCCCGATATTTTCTCCTTCATATCACGTACTAACAATCTCTCCCCTCTTTTTGCAGTCTCCGGAGCCCCTATGTGGCTACCGCAAATGGATCGATCTTGAGATCCACCCTGCTGACCAATGGACCATCGACTTCGAGGAGTGGAATGTCAAACAGGACAAGGAGTTGCTGCAGGAGGAGCGCCGCAGCCACGAGCACACCCTGCGTATACAACGCGACTCGCAAGCCCATCTCGATGCGTGCACGCGGAGGGAGCGGGAGGCTCGCGAGAGGGAGCGCGAGAGAAAGAGGGAAATAGCGGCTAAGGCAAAAGAGGCCGCGGAGGAGTTCAACGTCGAGCGGGCAAGGAAGGGAAAGTGGCCCCGGTCCACACAAGAGGGTCGTCTGACGCGTTGGGTACATTAGTCGCATATCATGCTATATGTTATGCATGCAATAAAAATGTATGCGGCATGTTACTCCCAACTGTATTATGAAGTTTATTATCTCGTCTTTCGCATTCAATGATTCAGATTGCAAGTCATTTACCAATATTAATATACTGGTTCTCTCCGTACACTAATTCTCACTAAAATTAAAATATCACTTACCATTGTATGTAGCGATCGTTCTATAGTCAATAGCTCTTCAAAAAATTATCTCAAAATTTTTTACGCACCTACAACATACAGTGAACATAAACTTTTATTGCACCTACTCCTAAATTTTTCCAGTTTAAAAGTACAAAATTCACAAAACTCTACAAACTCACAGGGGACTGACTCAAGTCGCCTTCCTACAAAATTGTCAGTTCAACATATTTTTCACGGTCAGCAATCTACAAAAAACACAACATCAATCGTTACTTCACATCTAGTTCAACATATCTGTTTATTATGAAGTGTATTTTAATTATTAGCATAAAATCTCCTCATCTTTTCGCATTCCTTTTTCCCAGCTGTTAAATATCACTTTCCTTCCTTTCGCCTAATTGTTCTTATCACAGTTGTTTTCAAAAAAATTTCATTAAATTTTCTACAATAAAACAACATACCATGATCAAAAATTGTTATTGTCAGTTCAACATTTTTTTCACGGTCAGCAATCTACAAAAATCACAAATACATCAATCATTACTTCACACATATTTCGCTCAGACTCTACCAAACAAAATTTTAAATTTTCTAAAATGCAACAAAAATCACACAAGCTATAAACTGGACTCTACATCAAATTCAAATTTTTTGAAACAACATTTCATATATCCAAATTTATTTTTATTGTAAATAACTCAATAATACATATAAATTCTTATACTAAATACATATATCAAACCCTAAACAAAAATTTAGTGCAGCGGGGTCGTGCGGTCGGCACCATGGTCATGCGGCCGAGGCGGGTCGTGCGGGCGGAGGCGGGTCGTGCGGTCGGGAGGCGGGGTCGTGCGGCGGCAAGAAGATAAAAGCAGTCGTCTTGATCAGGGACCGCACGACCCGCAGACAATCTTGGTCGTGCGGTGCCGCACCGCACGACTCGCCAGTGTCGCCACGGTAATCTCGCGGTCGGGAAGGGGGGCAGTTTTGGAATTTTTTTGCACTGGAGGCCAAATTTGGAATTTTAGATTGCTACGGTGCCAGATGTGTCCAAAATTCTGTATTCAGCAGGGAAAAAATATTGGAATTTTAGATACTTGCCTCAATTGTTGTTGTATTAGCAGAAACAAGTGAAATATGCATTATCATAAAACCAAGGACACTCAACGCAAAGGCCAGATTCAATACTGCCAGGGAAAAAAGGGATGCTTTGATAAGATGGTCGTTCGAATTTCTCAAGCAAGAGAGTGCAATTGAGATGCTGCACACAGAAGAATGCCTTTACCGAATGTGAGGAACGTGGTTGCAAGCGCCCCAGGAGTTCCTGGGATCTCAACATCGCTGAAGAAAGCAATAAAGTGAGGCAATAAGGACAGGGTAACAAGCGCCGTCTCAAGAAAAGTGTAGAACTGCATTATACAAAAGACAAGAAAATAACTTCAGAACCCTTAGGATCTAGAGAGCAATGTAACAAAGAAAATAAATATATAAATAAGCCCTCGTTTTTCACTGTATCTTTTCTCATGTCTTCATATGCCAATGGATCTCTCACTGACGTATCGTTACCAGCAATGACCCACTAAGTCAGCCTCACAGTGAGAATTTATTACAAAAAGATAGTGGCATATAAGAAATCTCCCCTACCCCTATTAATACATCAGTTTAAAGGAAAGGACAAATCCAAGAGAAGGCTGCCTTCCCAACAATGCTAATATTAGAAGCATTGCACTAGAAGAATATATTAAAGTATAAATTACATTACTTGTTCCTAAAAGGTATCATGTGTGCAGTAAGTCCGCTAATCAACAGCAACCAGGTATCGATATGAGCTTTTAGCAGCACAGTGGAGATACTTTATACAGCTTCTACATTGCCGACCTAAAGATTCTAAACCATTACAGCTATTGGCATCCAATAACTACGATGTATACAGCTCCATGACTACAGTAGTGGCGGCTTTTAGTATTCATTTATTCCATCCAATAGTCATTGGCTTATTGCCCCCATCAATCATTCACCTGTATCACTATATTTAGTACGAATGCTTAAATTGCAAAAAGAAAAGCAGGACAATGTTTCAGGAATGCACTGAGAACACTCCCATGGACACAAATATAGGTATGACTTTTAACCTGGACATAATCTGTAAAAACACAAAACATTCAAAGGCTTATTGCTTAAGTTTTTTTAATGTTTCCCATTAAAATTAGCAAAGAAAGTGAGGGCAGGGGGATTTTACAAAGTGAGATAACTTGTGGAGGGCGAACAGGCCTCTAGCGTAATGGCTAAAGCACTCTAGTAGCACCCCAGGTCCTGGGTTCGACTCCCAGTGGGAGCGAATTTCAGGCTGGGGGAAAAAATCCCCTCGCCTGCTACCACACCAAAGCACAGGTTTAAGGCCCGCCCAGGTCGTTGGTCGTTCTCACGCGGGTGATAGTGCCGCTGTGTAAGGGTGGAGCAGGGGTTCGGGGGTTTTCTCGATCTGCGTGAGAAGATCTTCTTAAGCTAATGCCCGAGGACCGTCTTACCCCCCGCAGGTCGAGTTTTTTAGATAACTTGTGGAGGTGTAAATGCCACAAAATAAGTTGTGCGGGTGTTTTTCAAACTCAGATAACAAATAGGGGGGTTTGCAATTTTCCTAAATTTAAGCCACTGATTAGATTACTAGTTAGGTCATACTGAATGTACTCTAAACTTGATATAGAAAACAGAAGAGAAACCTATTTTCAGATTCATGCAGCTTCACTTTCCTATGATATTACTGCTTTCTGGTGTTCAACTCAGCTAACACAGCTTCTATAAGGACACATGCAAAGGATCAAACAGCGAAATAAGTCACTATTCTTCTTTTTAAAGAAACAATGCTGGACAGGAAGCACTGATAGTAGGTCCGAAACAACTATGGCAGTGTGAGCGTGTGACACAATATAAAGCACAAGTCAACCGATGCTTAATTTTGGAAAGCAAAAGAGAGGATACAATACCAATGCCCGAAAAGATTACTAAGATGATGACAGTAATAAAACATGCAGAAGGATGCTGGGAAGCTACATGGGAAGTCCACAAGATATTCACGCTGCATGTATGATCTTCCCTGGAAATAATAGTAGAACTAGTATAGGTTCAAGGCTTCTGTCATAAGCATATGCTGTACATTAGTATAGGTTCAAGGCTTCCATCATGAGCATATCATGCTGTACATTAGTGCTTTAAAGAACCTCAAATTTCAAGAATTTGGTAAGATTGAAGCTATTGTGAATTTGCTACTGGTTTTAACCTTCACATGTAGTTTTTACAGGTTGGTACAGACCATCTGAGGTTCTGAAAAAATAATATCATATTCACTCCCAAATATTTTTCTAGAGGATTTCTGGTATAGCAAATCGAAGAGTCAAGAGGCATAGAATGTAATCCAATATATACAATGCAAGACTGCAAATGAGGATTTTGCATACACATTTCAAGTAATTTGACCAATAAACCAAGGAACGACTAATAGACAAGGTTATTAAGTCGTAAATTCGAGTCGAGTCGTGATGCTACCGACTTGGAGATTAGTCGTGACTAATCCCGACTAGTCGTCGACTACTCTACTACTACTTACTTGTTGCTCAGATTGAGAAATCATATATGAGGGATCCCACAACACCAAATCTCATCCAACAGTTTGCTTGTGAGTTTGCATGACAGCATCTGGCTGTGTATATTTCCCCTTTCTGGTTTTGTTGGTGTGATTTTTCATCTTTTTTCCAAGTTTAAATGTTTTTGAAGTACTTTCGGTGAGACAATGAGTGGCATACAAGGGATGATGCAAACCTTCAGTTCAGTGGCATATAAGGAAATAATCCAATAACATTGATGTGCACATTCGAACGACTAGTCGCGGCTAGTCGCCGACTAGTCGGCAAGTCGAACGACTAGCGTAGCTAGTCGAGTCGACGGCACTAGCCGGTGCCTGTGTGCCGACTTGTCGACTAATCGACGATTAGTCGCGACTAGTCGCGCGACTTAATAACAGTGCTAATAGAGAAAAGTAGATAACTCCAGCAATATCACAAATTTTACTATTCATGTGCATTTTTAAACGACTCCCAATTATTTATCACATAAGTATGATCTAGATACTGGAAACATAAATTAACATACACTTTCACAGTCAGTGGAATAAAGAAATGGACCACAACTAGAACCAGGAAAATTTCCTGACGTCCATATGTTGGTTTCTAATGGAGATAGCTTGTAGAGCCATTGCATAAATGATAGGGTAAAAGGCAAACTGATGTATTCTGTCAGCGCATACACCAACAAAATATTGTATATCTTACCAGGAAGAGAAGGAAGAATTTGTAGTTCAGCGCCCCAACACAATTCACAACCCATACACAATGATGATCCATCTTCAGCACACACCTTCCACCTGAGATCAATTATAGGCATTAATATACAGTACGACAGAGAATTTCACACTCTCTGAGAAACTCACATCTGTAACAAGTGTTCAAAACTAAATCTAAAGTTCCGGAATTGAACTTACAGACAGAACAGTGATGGCAACGGGGTGGCTTCGGCTAGTTGCACTTCCAGCAGTATCTGATCCTTGGACTTCCTGTATCACTAAGAGCCATAGATTGCTGTGAATTTATCAGACCACTAAAGTCTGAGGTGGATAAGTGTTATGACCCTTGAACCTCAGGGCGTAGCGATGGGTAGTCGCCAGAACTGCTTGGCTCGGCAAGGCTAACCCTAGAGGCGGGTCGCCAAGACTCAAGCAGGGAAGAGGTAAGGCAATAGAGATCCTTTCTTATTTCTTTCATACCCCAATGTTTGGGTTACATAGCTATATATAAGATATAAACCAGGCAGAGTTCGGCTTAAGACCGAGACCTATTCTTATTAGGAATCCTTTTCTGAAACAAAGTCTAACTGAAGCAAAAGACTGGGCGCAACCAGATTAAGGTTTGGACTTCTGGCGGCGGTGATAGACTATAACATCTCTCCCCTCCTCGTGAAGCAGCTCGTCCTCGAGCTGAAATGTTGGATAAGCCTCCCGAAACGAGTCAATGGAACCCAAGAAGCATCTCGCAACCGTCGAGACCAGTCCATTGGGCGAGAACATGCAGCTGTCTCTGGCGTTTCTCAGTCTTCAATACCCGCAGCGTAGTTGGGAGCACACCACCCTGCTGGAGAGGAGGTAGCGGAGGGGGTGTGGCTGGAGGCACCCCGTGAAACTTCTTTAATAAGCCAACATGAAAGACGTCATGTATTTTGGCAGTCGGCGGTAAGTCCAGTTTGTATGCCACGGACCCAATGCGCGCAAGGACTTGGTAAGGGCCAAAATATTTCGGTCCCAGCTTGCCGCTTCCGGACAATCCAAGAGAAGCTGCTGGCCGGTGACAGAGACGGAGCCAGACCCAATCATTGATGGCGAAAGAAATATCACGGTGTTTGTGATCGTAGTACTTTTTGGCATATTGCTGAGCCTGAAGAAGACGATCTCGGATGTCATGAAGGAATTGATCTCGGGCTAGCAAGGAGGCTTCTACAGCCTGAACTTCAGCGGTGCCTTTCTCATAAGAGCGCAATGTTGGAGGGTCACGGCCGTAGACCACTTTGAACAGAGTCGTATGCAATGCGGAATGAAAAGATGTGTTATAACAGTATTCAGCCCATGGCAACCACTCCAACCACTGGCGAGGGCGATCTCCTGTCAAACAGCGCAAATACATTGAAATAACCTTATTGACAGCTTCGGTTTGACCATCTGATTGCGAGTGGTAAGCTGAACTAAGATGAAGCCGAATGCCTGCTAAACGGAACAAATCCTGCCAGAAATTGCTTGTGAAAATGGGGTCGCGGTCGCTTACAATTGATGATGGAATCCCATGAAGGCGCACAATTTCATCAAAGAACACTCGGGCAACTGTTGTGGTGGAGTAAGGGTGTGCTAAGGGAAGAAAATGTGCGTACTTGGAAAAGCGATCAATGACCGACAGGATGACTGTTTTTCCGTGAACACGAGGAAGTCCTTCAATAAAATCCATCGCAATGTCGGACCAAGGCTGAGTTGGAACTTCTAATGGTTGTAGGAGGCCAGCGAGGTGGAGGTGTTTAATTTTGTTGCGCTGACAAACCATGCAAGTCTGCACAAAGTCTTGTACCAGTTTTTTGGCTCCTGGGATATGAAAATCTTTACGCGGCCGGCACAAAGTTTTCTGAATGCCTTCGTGAGCAGCATGGGCCTCGGTAAGAAGTAGTTGCACTGAGGGAGAAGAAGCTGGGACAAAGACTCGTCAGGAATGCAGAATGAGACCATCCCGGATAGACCATGGAGTCCCCAATGCGCCTGACTCGATATTGGTCCGATGTTGCTGCAGCTCTGGAATAGATAATACCTCATTCCGCAATTCTGGAAAAATGGCGAAAGCTGGTGATGATATAGCCATCAAGCTGGGCGGAAGACCATCGCGGCGGGAGAGGGCGTCGGCAACGGTGTTTAAACGGCCCGGACGAAATTCCACCGTGAAGTCATATCCAAACAACTTGCTGACCCAGTGATGTTGTGGCATGGTGGAGAGGCGTTGATCCAACAAGAACTTTAAGCTATAATGATCCGTGCGAATGAGGAAAATGCGGCCCCACAAGTACGGTCTCCAATGACGGACTGCTTGAACAAGGCCAATCAATTCGTGTTCATATGCCGGCAGTTTGGAGTGGCGCGGTACCACCGGCCGACTGAAGAAAGCTATCGGTCCTGCTCCTTGATGAAGAACGGCTCCAATCCCGGTCCCGGACGCATCGCATTCAACAATAAATTGCTGTGTGAAGTCTGGCATGTGCAGGACTAGTGCTGTGGACAGGGCTTCTTTGAGGGCCACGAAGGCTTGCTGAGCCTCAGGCGACCATCCAAAGGCGTCCTTCTTCAGAAGATTAGTGAGGGGCGCAGCTATCTTCCCGAAATCTCAGATAAATTTGCGGTAATATCCTGCCAAACCTAAAAATCCACGCAATGCTTTAATAGTCTTGGGCTGTGGCCAATCAGTAATTGCCTGTACTTTAGAAGGATCCATGGCTACGCCTCCCTCTGAAATTACATGGCCCAAGTAAGAAATCGAAGAAAGACCAAACGAGCACATGGATTTCTTGAGGAACAACTCATGTTGTTGCAGGAGTGTAAAGACCATGCGGAGGTGCTTCAGATGGTTAGCCCAGGCAGGACTATATATCAAGATATCATCAAAAAATACCAACACGAAGCTTCTCAAGTAGGGACGAAGAATAGCCTGCATCAGGGCCTGGAATGTGGCCGGCGCGTTAGTCAACCCGAAAGGCATAACTAAGAATTCAAAAGACCTTCATGAGTACGAAGGTCATCATAAATATATCATCGTGGTGCATGCGAACTTTGTGATATCCGCATCAAGGTCTAGTTTGGTGAAGAACCGGCACCCCGTAATTCATCCAAGAGCTCATCGACCACTAGAATTGGAAATTTGTCTTTAACGGTTAGCTCATTGAATGCGCGATAGTCGACGTAAGCGCCAAGTGTTGTCATGTTTTTGACCAATAAGACCGGGAGGAGAAACAGGAGTGACTACGGCGAATGATGCCGCGCTTAAGCATATCGGTGCATTGCCGCTCCAGTTCGTCTTTCTGATGATGTGGGTATCGGTATGGACGGACGGATACTGGAGCTGCCCCTGGGCAAAGACGGATACGGTGGTCTTGTGGTCGCACCGGAGGAAGCCCAGATGGTTCTGCAAAAAGATCATCAAATTACGCGTAAAGGGTCAGAGCTCGTCATGACCGATCGCACTAAAGCTCGCATTAGGCGGTCCTTGGAGAGCCCTTGCCATTGTATTCGTCGCCATCCATCCAAAACATCATTGTCACCGTCAAAGTCCCAACGGATTGGTCCCAAAGTCTTAAGCCACTGGACACCGAGAACAATATCAAATCCATCCAGAGGAATTGCATAAGCTGTTAATGAAAACGGTGTCTGATGGACTGAGAGCTGAAACTGATGACAAACCCCAGCACAATCGAGTTGCTCGCCATTCGCGATTTTAACGCGCAGGCCATGGAAAGGAAGCAAACGCACCCCCATTGCTTGCACAATCCGAGCACTGATGAGGTTATGGGTGGACCCTGAGTCGAGGAGCGCCACGAAATGTTTGGTACCAATGGTGACCGAAAGATGCATGGTTCCCCCATTGGATGCTCCAGTTACTGCATGTAGCGATATCTCTGGTGAAGTATTTTCCAGCTCGAGCTCATGCAGTCCCAGTCCCAGTGTATCTTCACCGGATTCAGTGTCCCCATTCATGTCAATGAAAGTGAGAAAAGGCTGCTTACAACGGTGGCCAGGCTGGAACTTGTCATCGCAGTTGTAGCATAATCCCTTTGAACGACGATCGGCCAATTCCGTCGGCGTAAGACGCCGAAAAGGCTTCGCTGACCGAGGTCCCGTTGTGGCAGTCGGAGCAGGCAACTCTTGAGAACGCCCCGGAACGGGTATGGAAGGCCGTTGGAAGGGGCGCCCAGGACGGTGTTGTGGGAGTGAGTCGCCCATGGTTGTTTGCGCACGTCGTTCATATGCGCGGGCTAGGCTCATTGCCACTTGAAGATTTTCCGGCTGCTGCAGTTCAACATCCGTTCGCAGAGGCTCCGTAAGGCCAGCCGTAAAGATCTGGACTTGTTGTAGGGGTAACAGGCGATCGGCACAACAGAGGAGCGCCAGGAATTTGGTTTGGTAATCGCTGACTGACCCCGTTTGTTGCAGCCGAGTTAGTTCCCCCAAAGGGTTACTCCGGAGGGGTGGTCCAAACCTCATGTGGCATAGGTCATTGAATTGATCCCACGTTGGTTGGCTGTCGTCGTGTTCCAATTGAAAATACCACTGCTGAGCAATTCCCGTGAGGTGGTATGATGCGAGCCAAACTTTGTCCCCTTCCTCAGTACGCTGCCCACGAAAGAACTGATCACAACGGTTGAGCCACGACAGGGGATCATCGGAACCGTCGTAGGTAGGAAACTCCGCCAGTGATAACGTGAGCGCCGCATACGGGTTTGGTGTCGCTTGGAAACGAAGGCATTGATGTGTGCAATGGCGGGGATGGTCATGACGAGAATCGCGGCATGGATGGCGGTGGCCGCCGCATCGGGTGAACTGCTGATCCTTCAAGGGACGGGGCTGGCGCTGCTGAAACTGCATAGGCGGTGGTGACAGGGTCCCTTTGAAAGATGGCGGGGCTTGCCATCGATGGGATTGACAACAATCCAGGCGGTGGAAGGGAAAGTGCGCCCTCCGAGATTGATGCGGAGGCGGTGGCGGCGGAAGGCGACAGTGTTGATGAAGCATCCCGGATGTCGCGGCAAGGGAGACTTTCTCCGACTCGAGGACAGCAAGTTTGGAGTTGGTGGTGATGCTTTGCCGCACCAAATCTGCTATTTTGGAGTTCATCTCCGCCATTTGCTCCTGAATCGCCTTTAGCGTTGCACTGACCGAGTTGGCCTCCTCGCTGGAATCGGAGCCCGGCATCACTGATACCAAGTTGTTATGACCCTTGGACCTCAGGGCGTAGCGATGGGTAGTCACCAGAACTGCCTAGCCCACCGGCAAGGCTAACCCTAGAGACGGGTCGCCAGAAGACTGAAGCAGGGAAGAGGTAAGGCAATAGAGATCCTTTCTTATTTCTTTCATACCCCAATGTTTGGGTTACATAGCTATATATAAGATATAAACCAGCAGAGTTCGGCTTAAGACCGAGACCTATTCTTATTAGGAATCCTTTTCTGAAACGAAGTCTAATCAAGAAAGATCGGGCGCAATGATTAAGGTTTGGACTTGGCGGCGGTGATAGACTATAACAATAAGGGAGCTGTTTCTCTCTCTCTTCATCAACATCGCCTCCAATTTGGTGGAACAACACTGTGGTCAAGAAACACAACAGAGAAATAACTCCACGTAAGCATGACAAGCAAAGATCGTCAAATAATTTTGTTGTTATTAACATACCATATCATAGAAAAGATATCGAAAGAAAGAAAAATGTTTCTTTCAAAGATGTAGAAAAGATTACGAAATTAGTAGTACTCATCGTTGGTAAGTTCATAAAACTATATACACTTCTAGGCAACAAGATACCAAATTTAGGCCTCATTCAAATGCAGAGCCAATTGAAAAAAGTTGCAAGCAAGATGCTAATTTTGGCTCGTGCAAACTTTAAAAGAAGTAATTAACTAAAGCGAAATTGCCTCTAGCACTTGACGCAAAAGCAAAGAAACAAAAAACCGACCAAGACAATCTAGCAAGGTAACATTGATGCATCTCTTAAGCTCACATGCCTCAAATCGCAGATTCGAAAAGACCTTCTTGACAAGAAACGAAAGCACGAAATGGAATCAACCCGAGCACCTAAAACACTCATCTCGCACCTCCAAATAACCTCAATAACTCACGAATCATCGCCATAACTCCCGAGACAGAGGTTAAAGAATAAAGATCCAGCCATACCACCCAAAGATTCGAAATCGGAGCCCCAAAGTGTCGGGACCCGGAGCAACGACTCGGACCCTCTGTAAATTGCACTAGTCCAGATCGCTAGTGTACACAAGTGAACAACAAAGATAAATATCAACCACAATGACATTTAATAACTAAATATGGGCATGAATGCCAAAGTTTACATCCACGGCACATAAGCCAAACTTTAAATAATAGCAATGAAGAAAAAAAAAGACACCGCGGAAGAAGCCCACCGAGCTCGCCTTACGTGCAAACGACAGTAAGACGCGGCCTACTCGTCCAAATCTTCACCGTAGTTGAAGTCGTCTTCCTCTGTGTTGAGATAGCAAGAGTGAGTACAAACTTGTACTCCGCAAGTCACACGGAGAAATGCATCATAATGATAAAGGCTTCAAAGGAAGGCTGATAGGGTTAGTTTGCATAAAACAGCATTTAAAGATATATGGTAAATAGATTGAAATTGCTGAATTTAATATAATACGGAAAAACAATAATTGTAATTAAAATTATTACCGTTAGTGCAGGCTCCGACCAAACACCAACCTATCCACGGGCATCCCACCCGACCATCTTTCCAAAACTCTCATGTGGCTCCGACCACACAGTTTTGCAAATTGTTTCAAAAACCAAAGTCTAATCCATGAAAAACTTTACTCAGCATGCCCATGACCGTGGGCACGGCTATCCAGGATAGTTTATACACTCTGCAGAGGTTGTACAGCTTTACCCACAAGACATGATCATCCCATATTGCCACGCGATAAGCACACTTCCTTTGGTGTGCGGCGAGGAGATCATGACAAGGCATTTACAATGCAAAGCCTTCAACCTGGCCAAGCCAACACTGAGGTTTCACTACAACTTGAATCCACAAGTTGGAGCCCCTCTTGAGCCAAGTGAGACTTCTCATGGACTACGCCACGCCACTTTCAACCTACGACAAGGCTCGGGTTGGGACTCACAAATTAGTTAGCCAGATCGTCCCATACCGCCTTGTGGTAGTACGATAGGGCTTTGCAATAGTAGCTCACAGATCGGTCCTTAATTGACTTAGGCTCAACCACATACCCCCTGTGCCCGACAATCAACACTGTGTCTCCGAACAACAGTGCATGCCTGCACCCACCACCTAACCATTAGCCTAAGTCCAAACCAAGTTTTATATTTTATTTTCAAATGTTTCATAATCCTTCTTGACTCACCGAAGTCAAGAATACATTCCAAAAGCTTATCATTTTATGTGAAACAATATCCCAAAACGAATATTATGTCTAAGGTGTCTAAGCATTTGTTATAAAAGTCTCTAGCCAATACTAGTGTACTAACTAGAGTTTTAATCTAAGGTGACAAGGTGTTGAGGAATTCAATATCAATGGAGGGATAAACAAGTAGGCAATAACTAAATTTAAAACTGAATTGAAATACGTTGAATAAAACTATGCATGCAGAATAATTTAAATTAACATAATTTTATTTGCAAACCGGGATCAACATGATCAAGGAGTGTGACTTGCCTTGCTCTTGAGTTGGGTGCAAACATTCGTCGAGAACCAACGCGAATAAACTCAAATAAAATCCAAAAATTATAAAATATATATCGAGGGATAAATTATGATTTTGGATGAATTTAGGAGAAAGAATCAACGGATTCAGAGTTTGAATGAGGGAGAACAAATATCTGGAAGATTTAGGTATCACATGAAATGATAACAAAATCCGAGAATTACTTTTTGAATAGCACAATGTCAAATGGCTGCGAGGTGTCTGGCGAATGGGCAAATTGGAACCCTGGCGACGAGGCGAAGGTGGTGACGTGGGTACGGCGTCGAGGAACGGCGGCAATCACCGACGGCGAGGGGAAAACGACGGTGACAGCGTGGTAGCGACAACGGCAGGTTGGAGAGTTAGTACCGGGTATGGGACGTGGAGATGTAGGGTGAGCACAGGGTAGAACACGACATGGTGAAGCTAGGAAAATTATTGGCTAAGCTGAAACTTCAACGGAGACGATACAATCGATGTTTGAACGACGACGGTACAGAAAAAAGGAAAAACTTGATATCTTGGTGCTCGGTGAAGCGAATCCAAAACCATTTGGAAGGTAGCTTCCTGGGTTGGTTTGGCACGATATGACGCGAACGGATTGGTGAAAAACGCTACCGGATGAATGGGGACACGAGATGCCATTGGCGGCCACGGCGAGGTGTCGGAGGCAAAAATTTGTGGAGGCTTTTCGGGGAAACGGAAGGAAGCACGGCGTAGAACGCGGCGAGGCGAACTCAACGGTACAGACGGATCGGCCAACGGACATCGGATGGTGACGAAACATGGCGGAGAAGACACTAGGCGACCGACAGGTTGGCATTGGCATTCCGGGCAAACGGAGAGGAGTTAGAGGGTAAGGTTGGTGGCGAAATGAAGAGGAGAACGTCGGAAACACAATGCTCACCTCGGTTTTGATCCAACACGCACGGTCCGCTCGCAGCGAGGAGAGGAACGACGGCACGGTTTGGCCATGGTGGTCCGGTGATGCTCCGGCAAAAGAGAGAGGAGCACCGCGTAGAACGCGAGGAGGCGAAACTCCATCTCCATTGTTAGCGCAATCGATCAAGAACGCCGATTGGTACACAAAAGAAAAATGGTGATTGTGGAGAGAAGAAAGGGAGAGAGGACTTGAGATTTTCGGTGGTGAATGAGGATGATGAGAGGCACCCGGTGCTCCCATAGGGGTGGAGGTGGACGGGAGAGGGAGATCAAAGGTGCATGTCATTTAGAGCACGGTTTCAATTTCATGTAAATACTCATGAATGAGAGGGGAAACGGTAGGGAATTGAAAGCCCTTGATGAGAGGAATTGATTGCAATTTATTTCGCAAAAAACCGTTGAGAAAATCAATGGGAAATCAAGTTTGAAAAATCACAGCCATGGCGTGCTGCACACTGCAAGACGCGATGCTTCGGACGATGATGAACAGATCCGCGTGGTAATCGTGTTCATCCTCTCTCCTTTTTTTTTTTATTTTTGTTTGGGATTTTGGAATTGAGCTCAAACAATTTCCGAAAAATCTAAAAAAAATTTCAAAACTTTCTTGAGCCTCAAAGAACTCAAATAAAATATTTTTAGCAAATATTAATATTTAATTTTATTTTATTAAATAAAAATTCTAATTAAGATTTAGTTTAAACGAAATAAATTCAAAAATTTCAAAAATTTGAAAATAGGATATAAATAGATATATTAGAATTTTAGATGAATTTAGAAATTTAAATGGGCTCAATCGGAGTTAAAACGAAAGAGAACGAGCTCTCGAAATTTTGAAAAGAGAGAAAAGAATAAACCGATTTTCTGGAATTATTTTTGAACTGAAAAAATGAAACTATGACGTCATCAAAGGAAATGATTTTGAAATGAATTATTTTTCTGTGAAAAATAAATTTATGACGTCAGCAAGGATTTTGATTTTCTGGCCGAATTATTTTTGTAAAGAAAAATAATTTATTCACTGACAGGTGGAACCGGTTTAAGTGAAGGGTTTAAGTGAAGATGGACGCACGAGAGAAGAGAGAGAGGAAAGAGCGGACGATCGGATGAGCGATGCGGCGCAAGGAGGAAATTGGGATCATCGGATGGAGAGCGAAGGGTTTATGAAGATGGACGACGAGATTAGCTCGGCATGGAGGATTAAATTTGATTTAGATTTTCGAAAACACCAGAAAATTCAATAAAGCTCAGAAAAATATAAAATTACATCCAAAAATTCCAGAAAAATTCAACGAACTTCCTGGAGACATTTTGGATGTAATAAAAATATTTCCAACTACTGTTGGTATTTTAATTTTCATACTTCAAATACTTTTTATTTTGAAAATAGATTTTAAAACTCCAGAAAAACTCAGAACACCAAATAAAGGCCAAATAAATCCAAATAATTAATTTGAATTAGGATTTTTATCAAAATATCATTTTGTTTAATAATATTTTTAAAGTTTTACTTTAAATTACTTTTCAAATCTAGCTTTCTTAAAAGCGAAAAAAAACAGAGCAAAACAAAATTCAAATTTCACACAAACAAAACTCTTATTTTTATTTTAAACCAAATTAATTTAATTTTAATATTTTATTTTTTATATCCAAAATTTTGAAATAAACAATTGGTCATTACACAAAGCCACCGAATTACGCCAAGATCAACTAAAAGCGGGCGAGAGGTCGCTAGCGCCCACCAAGAAGTGGAAGAGGAGGAGGACGAGAGCGCGGCGAGGGCATCGAGGCCTCCCGCGCGCGCATGGCAGCAGGGCCGTAGTTGCAGAGGACGCGCGTAGTAGGTAACCCCGACGATGGCGAGAACAAGCGTGATCATGACGGAGCCCGGCCCCGCAGCCGTGCGTAACTTGAACATGTTCCACGCCATCGCGAACCCGATCTGCATCTCTCCGCGGCCGCTCCCCGGACGCTCCTACCGCGGCGAGGCGACGAGGAGGAAGCGGCAAGGCGTGCCGCTACCGCACGGAGACTAGGTTGGGCCTTTTACGTTGGTTTCAACCCGCCGCTACCGCGAATTCACCGGTTTTCTTCTTCTTTAATTCCTCGAGGCCGGACCGGGAAGGAAGGCTTCAATGGCACTAGCAGAGTGGTTGGTGAGGTGAGACCACCCGGAGGAAAGCGCGAGGAGCACGACCGACTCACACTACTCCACGGTGGATGATACCGATCGCTGACTTGCCGTGGCCGAAAGCACCAGTAGTCACAATGCATCTATTTGGTCATAAGTTTGAAGGCGAATACGGTAGTCCTACAATTGCAACAAATCAAGGCCGAGGTCGCTGCTTCAACAAGATTCTTGTCTCCCTCCGCCGCCTTCTTAAGAATGTCACCTATTCAAATGCCACTTTCTTCGTTGCAATTAAAATTTTGCCACTCTTAAGATGTGGATAGACTGGATGACATGGTCGTAAGCTGTGGTAGGAAGCTTCCTCGACCTTAAAACTCCAAGGCAAGTGCTGCTTTGTCCTAGACTTGGCCCAACAACCGTCCAGTATGGACCTATGTAGACACATCCGGTTAATCTGTTTAACTAAATAGGTTGTATCGTGTCGGTATATAGACTAGGCCTTAGACCCAAGCACAGCACAACAAGATCATAGGTTGTGCTATGTCGACTCAACCAGACGTATTTCAGTCACATTTCCAAATTCCAACCATTGGATCTAAATCCAGTGATCCTCATCCATTCCCATGAATCTCATCTTCATATATAAATTTTAAACAACAAACCCTAATCTCCATTCCCTAATCCCAACTGCCAACACCCGACCGCCGCCCGACGCCTCCCACCGCCTCCACGCACTGACACCAGCCGATCGGCATGTTGCCACTCCACCACCTCCTCCGGCGCGGGCGCACCACCCACCTCCTCAACCGCCGCCCATCCGCCACCTCCTCCACCGCCGCCTCCGCCGTTGGATCTACCGCCAACCTTCTCGACTTAAGCGCCACTGCTGCCCCTCCACACGATGCCGCCCCTTGTGCCGCCGCCCATCCGCCTTGCCTCGCCCTTCGATGCCACCTCCCACCTCGACTCCAACACCAACAGTGCCTCTCCACGAGACGTTGCTCCTTGCTCACCGCCTCCTCCTCGCCTCGCCTCCCAAGACCGCTTCGCCGCCGCCCGCCCGCCCGACCACCACTCCCCATCACCTCAACTACCCGTGTCGCTAGGCACAATATTGTGCAACACGTGGATAGTATACCTAGCTCTTTATTTCTTTTTGCATTCACTCAAGCATGGGCGTGTGATACTTTGCCACCTATATTTGCCGCCACCACCGCACCTTACTGTTGTCACATCTTCACCTCCCAGTTTCTTCCACCTTGTTCGCACCATCTAGTGACGAAATCGGTGAGGTGGTGGCGTGATTGGGTCGTGATGGTGTCGATTGGGTGACGGCAGTAGCGCAGATTGGTGCATCGACTAGGCGAGATGGCGCGAATGAGGCGGTGGTGGCGCAATTTAGCCATTTGCCGTTAGAGAAGCCAACTTGGGCTAGCGTTGGTGCAGCTTGCGATTCATGGTGGTGTAGATGAATTTTTGTACTAATAATCTATTTTTATTCGAAATTACACAAATATATCCGTAGCCACATTTTTACACAAATAGGTTCCGCCGCCAACGGGGTGGTGGAGCCAATTGTCCAACGGGGGGCGACACGTGGGCAATCCGACCACCGTTGGGCGAATAATTGCTGTCGCTCAACGGGGGGCGACTGGAATGCAATCGTCGAATGGTTGGGCGACTGGAGTTCTAGTCGCCCAACAGGTGGGCGACAAGGGGGGATAAAAAAGGCCCCGAGCGCTTGGCCGCCGTCCCCACACACAAATCGTTCGTTCGGCCGAGAGGAGAAGAAGAAAAGAGAGAGGAGAAGAGAAGAGGAAGGAGCGGGAGAAGAGGAGTGGAGCGGGAGGAGAGGAAGAGGAGGAGAGTGTTAGGAATATAGTGCATATATTCATGAGACCCAAAGGACAATATATATAGAGAGTACAAGGGGATATACAGAGGAATATGCCATATACAGATATGGAAAGTGAGGCATATAAGGAAACAAATAATCTATTTCCTATTCTATTCTTAACACCCCCCCTCAAACTCATGGTGGATCACACACACTGAGTTTGGAGAGAAAATACAAATGTTGTGCCCAAGTCTGTGGCTTCGTGAAGAAGTCAGCAATATGTAACTCTGAGGACACAAACTGAAGAGCAAGTACACCCTCCTGCACGTGGGAGCGAGTGTATAAAGCATCCACACCAATGTGCTTTGTGAGCTCATGCTTCACTGGATCACGGGCAATGCTGATAGCTCCTGTGCTGTCAGTCAGAAGAGTTGTAGGTCCCCTCATAGGTACACCAAAATCTGCAAGTAGCCATCTCAACCAAGTAATCTCTGTTGTCACAGCTGCCATAGCTCTCAACTCAGCCTCTGCACTCGAACGGAAATGCGATGCCGCTTTTTGTCTTCCGTGCAATCGTGGAGGAGCCAAGAAAAACACGAAGGTAAAGAGAATGACGATCGAAGGATCATTAGCCAGTCGCATCGTAGCACGCCACACGAGGGAGGTGTAACACCCAGGACCCACAATGCCCAGGATGCTACTATTGTTACTCTTCGACTAGTCAATTTATAAAATAAACTAAACTAGCAACAATTACAAAACAATATAGTATAAGCGAAGTGTAAACAACTAAGATAAACCGAATAGAGATAACAATTCAATAATCATAATCAACTATAACAAAATATCTATAGGAACGGTACACGAATTTAATATTACTAAGAAGAAATATTTGTCAATAAGATAGCTAAACATAGACTAGATTTCTTTCAACTTTATTTCAGCATTAAGATTACAATACAAGTGCATCAGTGTGGTGCCGCTCTACCCTTCACAATGCATGCTCAAAGTCCACCAGAGGGAGGGGAAGCAAGAGTGAGATAAAAATCTCAAAGAAGCAAACTGCTTAACAAGTTATTCAAACTACAAGCAATTTAAACATCATCATTATAATTCCATACATCCACAATTACAATTTATGTTCATAAATGTTTAACCACCATAAACTTTCATGAATCATACCTCTTAAATTTCAGATTTAATTAGCATATGAATGCGATCATTTTATCCCGTATTGAATGCAAAAGAAATTCCACAAACCACAATAGATTAATCAACAACATTTAATCTTTCACAATTAACAACGATATATTCTCGACCTCAATACACTATCAATGACGGTAAAACATTAACAATTAATTCATGATTGACTACTTTAAATCATCAACCACTACCACTAACAAAGACAATAAAACATAAGTATGACTTACTACAATACTAAATTACTTCCCATATCCACAATTACTATAAATAATTAAAACAAGAGAAAAGAGTTTCATGCCACCATCACAATCACACAAGGGACGAACCACATTCCAAGACCACAACCACATCCTTTCTTCCATCAATAGCTCACAAGAGTCAATTCCACTTTACAACTATGAAGTTGTACATTCCACAAAATAACTTCACCACATTATATTGCATATGTATGCAAATGATCATTACACAATGCAATGCATATGAATGCATATGAATGCTCATGCTATGCTCCACATTACTCTTGCCGAGGCGGGAAGTGCGATGCATCGTATTTCGGCAATATACGAATGCTTCCCGGGCGAAGAGGTGCGTCAGACACGGCAATATACGACGCCAGACGTGCACGGTCGCGCTATAAGCGGCGACATCCACATACACAAAGGACATGATATGACATGAATGATTGAATGATATGAAAATTCATTAATCACATTAATTCATCCGCAAGGAGCATTATCACGCTCTCAACATACTCACATCCACCACATGCTAATTTCATGATCAACATTATAACATTAAGCAAGAATTACACAATTAAAATATCATGCAATCATAGAAATTGTATCAAATTCCGATAATAATGTAAACTGAAAGTAGTAAGAACAACAAGTTAAACGGTAGCAACCACCGCCACGCTTACTTGCCTCAATCCGACAAAGTAAAGCACAACAAAAATCAAGAGCGCTCAGGGACAAGACCACCTGTCCATAAGACAACTCTCAGCACTCAACCACAACATACAAACACGACAAAAATATATAAAACAATGCTAGAGACCCGAACCCGCGAAAACTCCTCTCCGCTCCACAAATCAACATTTTATTCTCTACAGCAGTGTTGCTTCATAATTTTGTATCTTTAAAAATATAGATCGAAAAATAGCAAATAATACATCTCTGGATTTATGACTTAAAAACCTACAATTTTCATGGAGAACACCTATTTTTATTTTAATCACAGCTAGGATTAATTTAATGCCCAAAACAGAGGAAGAACTCTGCTCTGGCAGATTGGGCAGCCGCGTTCAATCGCGTGCCCACGACAGCACAGAGGCCTAACAATTCTCAAATTTATACAGCAGATAGATATCTAAATTATCTACAACTTTCCCAACTACGGCCAAGGCCATAAAAGTTGTTTACTATTTTTAAATCCCGGATTACAGTCGGACTGTACCAATCCGTCCGCCTGCCGGACAGCGATATTGCTGACTCCGTATCTCCCAGATCCCGTAATATAAAATTTTAAATAAATACAGGAGATACATATGGAAGTAATCTACAACTTTCCTTTTGGGGAGACCCGCAGGAAAATTCGTTTACTAATTTTAAACTCCGGTTTACCATCGGGCTGTACCGATCTGTCTGCTGCCGGACAGTGGTATTGCCGACCCCGTATCTCCCAGATCCCATGGTAGAAAAATTTGAAAACAATACAGTAGATATATCTGGAAGTCCTCTACAATTTTCCTTTTGGGGATACCTGCAGGAAAAGTCGTTTTCTAGATCAAAACTGCAAGACAAGCCGCGCTACGCGAATAGATCTAAAACCAATCCGCGACAAAACTCTAATCGGGCAATTGATCTAATATCTACCATCAAATTCCGTGCCAAGAACCCTAATAAATCCATAAAATAGAGGATTGGGATGGGGAAAAATTACCTAGATGAAGAAATTTCCCCAATCTTTTCCTCTTCTTCTTCTTCTCCTTCTCCTTCTTCTCCTTCTCCTTCTCCTTTCCTTCCTCTCTTCCCTTTCTTTTCTTCCTTGGCACCATGGCAGCAGCAAGGGGGGAGAAGGGGGGGCGCCCAAGGGGTGGTGGTGGCTGGTTTGGGGTGGAAAAGAGGGGAGGGGCCAAGGGAGGGGGTTTATAAAGAGGGGTGCTAGGGTTTGGGAGGGGGTACGGGCCCCCATTTGGGCTTGCTGGCCCAAAGCGGCTGACCCACCCCTTCGGACAGCCCAAAACATCCAAATTAAATATTTTAATTTATTTAATTCATTTTACAAAGTTCTACAATTCATATTTTTCCCTTCCCGCGATTTACCGAAAAACCGGCGATTCCGCGATGGATTTAAAATCTTATGCCGTAACGACGTTCGGGATATTACAGGGAGGTGGAGCTAGGGAAAAACAAGCGACGAGAGATGGTCCCACGCAAGTAGCGAAGAACACGAAGAAGATGACTGTAGTTGTAGGATCGGAAACGGCAACAGAGGGGGGGTGAATGGTGCCTTTTTAAAATTGCCCCCAAAGTATCCACAAGAATTTTCTCTCCGATAGCTATAAAAGCTATGAAGTAAGAAAATATATTTTGCCGATTGGTCGAAGAACCTCACAGAAGAGCAAAACCAGACCAAAAGAAAAACTTTTCTGAGAACAGACAGGAAATGGATTCCACTGACTAAGCAAGGAGACAGATAAAAACAAACTGCAAGAAATGTTTCTGCCACAAGCTAACTGAACCAACAGATTGTCGAAAATAAGAATTAATAATTCGGTTGGACATTCTTTGCAAGAGCTTGCTGCTGTTTGCCGAACAGAGATAAAACTGCTAACTTGATGAAGTCGGCAGAGCTGTCTGAAATCAGATAGAGACTGCCGACAAAGAAAGTAGACTGATCTGAAAGAACAGTAAATACCGAGAATAGGAGCTGCTGCTGGCCAAATTGAGAGAACTGAAACTCACTGCCAAGGGGACAAATTACGAACTGAAGTCACTGCCAGTAGCAGGCTGAATATTTTGGTAGTAGTAACCTGAAAGAGCCGATGGTTCAACTGAAGCTGAAAAAGATTGTAGTCTGCAATCCGTAAATAGCACACACAGTAAATTCCTGTAAAGCCGAGATGGAGACCAAAGACCAAAAGGATTAGGAGCAGATAGACACAACCTTGACTAAGAAAACAAACTAAAGTTAAAGGGAAAAAAGTAAGTAAACAGGAAGGTGTTCAGTCGGCTGACTGAAAGCAGAAAGCAAAGAAAACTTTGTTGGTACCAAAACTATTGAATAGGATTCAACTTTTGTTTCGGCTGGCAAGAACAAAGCTCTTGCTGCTCTTCTCCATTTCTTTGAACACAACTTCAGACTAAGAAGCTAGATAGTTTCAGGGAAGAGATAATGCAGACTAAAAGGCAATCTCGGCCAGAACAGAATAGTGAATACTTTGATTCTCAGTTTAGCTCAAAAGGAAATCAATTCAGGTTAATAGGTCGACTCCAGATAATAATAAAACTCAGCCAAAAATTGACAGGGTAGAGAAAGACACTTAGCGAGAGAGATCAATCTGCCACTAGAGCTGAAAACTAAAAGAAGAACAGAAGAGAACAGAATACGAGAACAAGCCGGAGACAAAAGAAATCAGAACATCACATAAACCAAAGAAATTCAAGTAGAAACAAAGAGATGTATGATTTCATTAACACATAGTTTTACAGCCATTCCATACATCTTCTCCTTACTGAAAACACACACAACAGAGGACAAAATAAAACCCTACAAAGAAATCCTTTCTCTACGAAGATGCTAGCCAAGCTGCCTTGGAGAACAACTCCCAGTCAAGAGACAAGAAAGAAATTACCACTTCTCAACTCAAGGCTGCAAACAGAATGAACCAAGAAGGAACCAGAGAAACTCAGGAACAAAAAAGAGAAAACGCAGGAAATAGAGGCAAGACAAGGAGAAACTACTCAAGACATCTCAAATACACGATTTCTTTGATTGATACGGAGATAACTATAGATGAGTCTCCATATGCATGAACATTCAAAGAAAATGATTACATGGTGTCTCAACTCTTCTCCTCCCTCTCAATCCTCAAGAACACCAAGAGCTTCACATGCTTCTTGGGAGGAACACACACACAAAGGGATGAATAAGCTCTTAAAACCATGAGGGGGTATGCAGCCCCCAACACCTATTTATAGCCCTTGGCTAACAGGTCTCCAACCCGTTACACGGCTAAACCCTAACGGAGCCGCTCCCGCTTGTGCAGCCTTGCGAATCACCATTTCGCCTCCGCACCTTCCGGAAGCTTCCGCCCTTGTCGTGTACGCCTCGCAACCACATCGAATCTCCGCCGTCTTCACCACATCCGACCGCTCGACCTCGACACCGCCGTGTCTAGTCCGGTCACCGTGTCTCACCACGACTCCGCCTCGATGTCCCGCAACAACACGCATAAGAAACACATCAAATAGCACCGCCGATACATGAAAGCATAATAACATCAAAGAAATCACATTAAGCTCAAACTCACAAATCAATGAATAAGCGTCCTAATCCATTTGACCAGGTTTGACCAGGTCCAACCGAGCCCGTTGCACCACGCAACGACATGGTCCGAACCAACCAACTCAAACTCGACTTTCCTAAACCGATGTCAATTACTCATCATACACGGGATGACCCCACATGGTCTCTCAAGAGTGAATATGAGTAGGACAAGCCATGAACCGACTCAAGATATGAACAAAGATGAGCAATATCGAACAGGTGCTCACAAGATATACCAGACTCCCAACAAGATGGCGATACCGAGTGAGATCCTCAAAAGATCACCATCGAGTCAAGTCAAGAGAGAGCTCCATAGGAGTCTCGGCGGTCTGAGTATCGGTCGCACTGCATCGATCAAGAAGATCCTGGACATACTTTTGCTGGGAGAGGTAGTAACCCTCAGGCGTGAAAGAAACCTCAATCCCAAGAAAGTATGTAAGCAAACCAAGATCAGTCATCAAAAACTGCTCACTGAGATGCTTCTTCACATATGCGATGAATGAGGGATCGTCACCAGTAATGAGCATATCATCCACATATAGAAGAAGCAGTGTCCTACCTTGAGGAGAGACATGGATAAATAGAGCAGGATCATGGGCACTGACAATGAAACCAACAATGTGATCATCGAGGTAAAACGCAAACCGTGCACGAGGGGCTGTTTGAGGCCATAAAGAGCACGACGAAGACGACAGACATGGCCATCTGGAACAGAATATCCGGGTGGTGGCTGCATGTAAACCTCCTCATGCAAGACGCCATTAAGGAAGGAATTTTAACATCCACCGAGAGATAGACCACCGTGAACAAAAGCAACCGCAATAAGTGTGTGAACAGTGGTCATATGAGCAACAGGAGCAAACGTCTCGTCGTAATCACGACCATACTCCTGCTGAAAACCACGAGCCACAAGACGAGCCTTGTAGCGCTCAATAGTACCGTCAGACCTGGTCTTACTCTTATACACCCACTTGCACGTGATAGGACGAGCATGCACAGGTGTCGGTACAATATCCCAAGTCTCCGTACGACGAAGCGCATCAAGCTCCACTGCCATAGTGAGTTGCCACTCAGAATGAGAAGCAGCCTCACGATAAGAACTAGGCTCAGTGACAGAGAGAGCATGAGCTGTCGAAGCAAAGACAAGACGATCAGAGGCCGAATGGTTGCTCGATCACGAAGAGCGAGCGAGGAGCATCATCGGTGAATCGACGCGTCGGTGTCGGCAAGAGATCGTGAGAGGATCCGTGAAGTACGAGGACGCCCGCGGTAGTGCACCCTGAGAAACGAGACGGTGGCGTTGTAGGAGCAAGAGGTGGTGCTGCAGGAGGCAACACAGAAGGTGAAGGTATAGAAGGCTTGGAAATGGGGGAAATGGGTGCGGAGTCAGGAAGAGACAACCAGGAGATCGTCTCAATGGTGGAAGCAGTGGAAGGAGCCAAATCTCATAGAAGAAAGGTCGAGATTCGTCAAAGACAACATCTCGTGAGATCTTGATCCATCGAGTAGAAGGATCATAACAACGATAACCCTTATGCTCGTAATCGCACTCAAGAAACACACACTCAACCGACCGGGCTGTCCGCTTAGTGCGCCACGAGGCGACAACAGACAAAACAAGTGCAACCAAAACACGAAGATGATCAGATCGAGGGACTCTAGAGTAGAGACGCCTATAGGACCGACATCCTTAAGAGCAGTGGAGGGCTGCATATTAATGAGATGCGCAACAGAGAAACAAATTTCCTCGGCCAGAGCGTGGTGGAATGTGAGAATCAAGAAGAAGTGTGCGGCGCTCAATCGATGACGATGTTATGCGTTCAGAATGCCATTCGAGCATGGGCACCGTGACAAGAAGATCGATAAAGAGTTCCTCGCCGTAAAGAAATTGTCTCGAACGCATTAGAACAATACTCGCCAATGAATCACAAATAAAAGTGCGAATAAAGGACTCAAACCGAGTACGAACCATCATGGCAAAGCTACGATAGATCGCAAGAAACCGACCACGGTTAGACATAGGAAAAGCCAAGTAAACGGGAATAATCATCAAAGAAAATAACATAGAATTTATACCCGCCTTTGGAGATAATCGTACAGTCCCCATACATCCGAATGAACTAAATCAAAAGGATGAGAAGACAATGACTCACTAGAGTGATAAGGAAGTTGTAGCCGCTTGCCTAGCTTACAACCTTGACAAAACATGGACGTGTCAATAGTAACACGTCCAAGGACACCCTAACGAACTAATGACGAAAGACGGGACCCACATAGATGACCTAACGGTGATGCCATCAAGAAAGACTCTGTGAGTAGTGGCAACGGTGGCGATAGAGGTAGATGGAGCAGCTAAAGATGTGGTAGGAGCAATCAAGTGGACGGAAGTCAAGACGGATCGAGAATGTAGAGACCACGACGATCCCTACGGCGGCCGGCCAGTCCCAAGTATCGTCCCTGTGCACGATCCCGAACGAAACAGTGTGAGAGTCAAACCAACCCTACAACCAAAGTCATGAGTCGTCCCACCGAAAGAAGCTACATGGTTAGTTGGGGAACATGAGAAACAGCTGGAACAGAAAAATCAATAGTCAAAAGAGTGCCCTGACAGCTAACAGACAAGGAAGTATCATCCGCAGTCTGTACAGAGATAGGAAGGGCAGGAGGTCCCACTGAAATGAGAGATGTGGAATCTGGTGTCATGTGGAAAGAGGCACCAGAATCTAGAACCCAAGAGGTACTGGGAAGCCGTCTCGAGCTAGATCGCGTAACTCCGCGAGCCGTGAGAAAGTCAAGTAGAGCTCGGTAGAGCTGCCGAATGAGTCACCTCCGAGATCCCGATGAGCCGGTCTGCCCACCGTGAAGGGAGGGACTCGCCTTTGTCGCCCACCCCACGTGCCTTGTTCCGCCGCACCGCACAACTCTGGTAGTCATGCCCGAAGTTCTTGCAGTAGTTGCATTGAACCCTAGTTGGTGCAAAAGCAGGAGGGAAACAGGCACCTGGGAATGAACCGTAGTCGTAGCAGGAAACGTCGATGTAGTCGAAGAAGGAGCTGCAAGCACAGTTGGAACAGATCGTCGCTAACCCAAGACGAACCTCCTCAGCCCGAAGTGTCGAAAGAGCCTCGGTGACAGTCGGTTGTGGAGAGCGACTCATCAGTTGAGCTCTGACAGGCTCAAACTCTAGGCGAAGACGGCAGAAGAAATCATAAAGACGAAGACGATCATGATCCGCCTTCTGAACCCTGTGGCAATCCTGGCATAGTGGAGAAGCCAGCTCATCTAGCAGTCGCCAGAGACTAGCCAGAGCTCGGAAGAAGTCGTCGACGGAAGAATCTCCACGCGAAGCATCTCCAACTCACGCCGAAGCGAAAAGAACTAAGCATCATCGCTCACGGTATCGCCACGCAGTAGTCCTAGATCCGCCGAGTAGACCGCATCCAACGATATCTGGTGAATGGAGTCATCGACGCTGACCACAAGGATGGCACGAACACGGGCCTCATCAAGACACCACCGCCGAAGCGTCAATGGCATACTGAAAAGCCTCATCAGCAGCATCAGCAGTAGCAGCAGCAGCCTCTGCATTCTCTTTAGCAGCCTCATCTGCTCCAGGAAGTACATAAATAGGCTGCCGAGGAGGAGGCTGAACCGGCAGTGACGGAGAAGGACATGCACCAGTAACATGTCCCCAAAGACGGAGACCATCATGCGAGATCTCCATGAGAGAAGACCATAACTCGTAGTTTCTTCCATGGAGCTTTGTTCCCAGAATGGGATCGTAGCGGATGGAACGAAAGCCATCGGTGGGCGGCGCTAGACGGCGCGGCCAGTTAGAACAACGTTTTTTGCTTTTCTTTTACAAAAGATCGACCGACCGCATACCGAAACCAAACCCAACCACCGAGGAAAACAACACGTAGGGCGACCGGTGGGGGTAGCAATGAGCAGCGGCGGCCGGTGGGTGGGGCGAACGAGCGGCGGGGCGGTAGCGGCATCGCGACGACAACGATCGGCAACGGCTCAGCGCAGCGTCCGGGTGGCGGCGGCGACAACAACCGTGACGCGTCGAGCCGGCGGCAGCGCCATGCGTCGTGGCGGCTCGCGGGCGACGGAGAGGCAACCGCGGCCGGTCACAGCGGATCGGCGTCGGATCGGTGGCGGCGGCGGTGTGCGCCGAAGCGGCTCGCGGCGACGGAGAGGCAACCGCGCCCGATCATCGCGGATCGGCATCGGATCCGGCGGCGACATGGCGCCCACGCCGATCGGCATCGGATCGGCGGCCGGCGGCGTGTGCGTGCGGTCACTGCGGCGATGGAGAGGCAACCGCGGCGGCAAAGACGGTGGATCTGGCGGCGGCGGCCGCCGACTACAACGGCAGCGATGGCGGCAACAGATGGCGCCGGAAGAAACATGGTCGACCTTGCTCGATACCATGTTAGGAATATAGTGCATATATTCATGAGGCCCAAAGAGCAATATATATAGAGAGTGCGGGGGATATACAGAGGAATATACCATATCTGAGATATGGAAAGTAAGGCATATAAGGAAACAAATAATCTATTTCCTATTCTATTCTTAACAGAGAGGAGGGGGAGGAGAGGAAGAGGAGAGAGAAGTAGGCGGGGAAGGAACGAGGGAGGACGGGAGAGGAAGAACCAGATCTAGGTATGTTTTTATTTGCTATATTATATTTGTAGTATATTTTGTATGTAATATTAGTGTTAGTAAAATTTGTATGATCGAAATGGCAACAGAGGGGAGGGTGAATGGTGCCTTCAAATCGCCTAAGTATTACACAATCTTTTTCTCCAATAGCTATAACCGCTATGAAGAAAAAGATTGTTTACTCACTAGAAGTCAAGACCGATCGACAACCGAATAAAATCGAGGCAGAGAACCAAGCAAAGAGGTCGACAAAAAGGCTACTAAGCAGCAAGTTTGAGTGAAGAAAAGAACACAAATCAAACCCTTCTCTAAAGAGGCCTATCCAAACCCTTTTCTAAAGACAATGGAAAACCTGACCGAAAGCTACAGAACTGGACTAACCAAAAGACACAACATTCCACGACTTGCAGACTGCCTTGACCGAAAGTAATGTAGACCGCTACCCAAAAATGTAAATCAAGGCAAGGCGTAAAAGCAAAAGACAGAGTCCTCAAGAGAACGAAGCTCTCGACCCAAAGAAAACACCGCATCAAAACACAGGACCTGCATCAAAACAGAGAGAAAAGAAATTGAGAAGACGCCGAGCTCTCTGATTAGGGAGTCAATAGTTCAAGTAGATAGCTGTCCTCTTTCGATTGAAAATGCACCAACAGAAAATAGACCAAGCAGAGGCGTTCAATTGATCGCAACTCGAACCGAACATGGACCGAAATGAACACAATAATCACCGAGCATCCGCCGAAACGAAATGTCGAAAAACACGTCACCACGAAACTTCAAACATGCCCAGCTAAAACCGAAAATGAAAAGAACGGTCAATGAACATAATGCTACCGATCAATATTGTCGATATCAGAAACTAAAGTTGGTACCGAAACTGCATTGTAGTT
Organism: Bonia amplexicaulis; assembly: GCA_036346245.1. Taxonomy (NCBI): domain Eukaryota; kingdom Viridiplantae; phylum Streptophyta; class Magnoliopsida; order Poales; family Poaceae; genus Bonia; species Bonia amplexicaulis. The sequence continues at coordinate 19,193 of JAYGGG010000258.1, read as the reverse complement.
TCTGTGGTCAGCCGACTGAAAGCAAGAAAAAGGAAAGAGGATTGAGAAAGCAGCCGAAAGACAGACTGGAAATGAAGACTAGAGCGGCAATTAATTTAAGCCACAAAATGCAAACCGATATCGAAGAGAACCCGCCGATCGAACAATCAGAAAGCATCAAATGCGAAAGAAAAGAGCCAGAGAGAAAACGCAGATCGCAATGAGAGTCAAAGATTTTTCAGAGAAAAGAGATACGCATTCCGGTAGAGTACTTGAGATTTTGATTAGTCGCCAAAACAGAAAACGGTCATGCAAGAATCATGAGACATCCGCAGCCTGTGGAAATTTCCAAAGACTTCTTGCTCTTCTTGGGACAAATTATCAGGAATACAAACTAAATAACATAGAGACTTCAGGGAAGGAAATTCCATATCAAAAGATCAAAGAAATAAAATCTGAGCACAACTTAAAGACTCAAATGAGAATGAGACAGTTTTTCAGTTTTCACATGATTTTTCAATCTTTTGCTCATGAGGCTTGGAAATATACCTGGAAATGACTTCAGGGCAAGCTCACATAAATCTCAAGCCATTTGCTAAAGCAAAATCAAAAGAACCAAAGCTCCCCTGACAAGAAACCCTAGCTACAGGGAAAAACAGAGTAAAACTGAAATGCTAGAAAGCAAAGAGTGATTTTTGATTCTCCCATTGGGCTCTTGGGAATCTATTTGACCAAATGGTCTTGAGAACAAATCCCATCACAGAGCCAACAAACAAAACCTATTTTCTCAAGGAAACTGCTCAAATCATCAAGAAACAGAGAAATGGCTCAAACTGAAATCCAATAGAGAGAGTCAAAAGAAAGAACATAGCAGTCAAGGAGAATAACTAGAGGCCATAGCAAATCACAGAAGAACAACTCAAGGCATGATGAGCAGACATGAATAATTACACAGGGTTCATCTTACAGCCCATCTCATACAACCCAAGAACACCACACATGCAAGGCAGGAGCAGGAACTCCCACACACTCACTACCTGCTTACACTGGAGAGGGACTCACGCAGGAGTGAGAGACCATGTGGTGGTCATCCCGTTGAGAATGATGAGTAATTGACATCGTTTTAGTAAAGTCGAGTTTGAGTTGGTTGGTTCGACCGACGTTGCGTGGCGAACGGGCTCGGTCGACTCGGTCGAACCTAGTCGTATGGGTTTAGATTGCATATTCTGGCGACTCGGCGTGTTTGATCTCTATTTACGCTTTCATGTATCGAGCGGTGCTATTTGACGTGTTTCTTGTCTATGTGGTCGCAGGACGCCGAGGCGGAGTCGTGGCGAGACACGGTGGACGGACTAGGCGCAGTAGCGCCGAGGTCGAACGGTGGGATGTGTCAAGACGACGTGGACTCGAGGTGGTTGTGAGGCGTGCGAGGCAAGGAGCGCGGAAGCTTCTTGGAAGGTGCAGGAGGGGCGAAACGGTAATTTTGCAAGGCTGCACAAGCGGAAACGGCTCCGTTAGGGTTTAGCCGCGAACGGGTTGGAGACCCGTTAGCCAAGGGCTATAACAGAGGTGAGGGGCTGCATACCCTTAGGACACAAGAGAGAGTTATGGTTTCAAGAGTTCATTCCTTGTGTGTTGTGTTCCTCCCAAGAAGCATGTGAGGCTCTTGGTGTTCTTGAGGATTAAGAGGAGAAGATGGGTGTAAAAGAACCTTGTATCATCATTCGCCTCTATGAATCATTTGAGAAACCTCTTGGTTGAGATGATCTGCTTTCATGTTCTTTTTTTGTGGTTCGTGTTCTCCACTGCCAATCTCCCTCTGCAGGTGGCTGCTCACCAAGTATTACTGCAAGTCTCAGATATTGGTTTCATTTCATTGTTCTGTTATAAGAGTCTCTCTTCCTGATTTCTACTCACCAAGTTTTGTTCCTGAGCTTCATTCCTAAATCAATTAACTGAAAGAGAACAGAAATTAAATTTCCCTATGCTAGTTTTCTTTGTCTTTTCAAGTATTTTCTTGGTGAGTGTCAGTTCTGGTTTTCTCTGTTCGGCTGCAGTTTATGTTTTGCTATATGAGATGCAGCAATCACTGGCAGCTTCTGATTTCAGTCTTCAGTTCGACTTTCAATCTGCTTGTGTGAACTCTTTGGCCAGTGCGGTTTCAGTGTAGCCGAACAGCATTCCTCTCAATGCAGTATTTTGGTTGGCAGCAGAGCTCTCAGGGTAATAATTCTTGTTTCCCTCGGCAAGGAAGAAGTAGCTAGAAGATTTGCTTTGCCGTGCAGTCTTTGTGTTCTGCTCTCTTTCTTTGTTTCTTTTCTTTTCAGCTTTCACGTCTCTTTGCTGTTTTCTTTTTCTGGTCAGCAGTGGAGCAGTTTTCTGTGCTTTTTGCTTTTAGTTTGTTTAGTTTGTTTACCTGTTTCCCATGCCTGAGAAGATCAACTCTCTTTTGATCTACTCTTTGTTTTTCAGATTGTATTCAGTACTACTTAGCCGAGTTGGTACATTCTGTTTTGGGCAGCAGTACTGTTCTTTTTCAGTTTCTCAGATTTCGGCTCCAACTCCATTTTTCTCCGTATTCCTTCCTGCCGACTGCTTCTCTGTTTTTCTCTCCTTATTCTGGTTTGTGTTCAGCAGTCAGTTTCCGTTTTATTCCATGCTTTTCTGTTATGTAATAGCCAACCCGTTCTACTATTGGTCTGCAGTTTCAGCTTCTCAGCTAGCCGAGTTGGTGCAGGTTGCTTGCTGTCTTTAGTGCTTTTCTTTTTATTCTTTTCTTGATCTTTGTCAATTTTGCATGCAGATCAAATGGCAATATTTTCAGCTGAAATTTTTACTGATTACTCTCTGATTTATGCTGAATTTTTTAGTATCGCATGCGTTGCAGTTTTAGCGAACTAATTTTCCGAATTCTCGGGCGATTTTTAGTATCGCATTCACCCCTCCGTCGCCATTTCGGTCCTACAATTGGTATCAGAGCCGGTTAGCTCTTCTTCATAGATCTTAACCGGTCTCAAAGAGCCATGGCAACAGATAAGTATTCCACCAAGCCGCCCATCTTTGATGGCTCGATTACCCTTCCGAAGAGCCGAATGGAAACATACATCCGTGCTCGGGGTATGCCATCCGCGGAAGGTGAAAATCCAATTTGTTGTTCCTGCCGATGAGAACATCAATGCCGGGAATATGGCTGATGTTGAGGCAAATGCAAAGGCAAGGAACATCATCATTCAGGGATTGAGCAGAAGCGAATTTGATCGCATCTCTCACCTGTCGTCCGCTCACGACATCTGGGTGACCCTCGATGCATACCATGAGGGCACCACCCAGATCAAGACGGTTCGACAGACCGCTTCAAGCGAATACAAGAAATTCGAGATGCTTGCTGGCGAGTCCCTTGACGAGTGCTTTTCTCGCTTTCACAAGATTTTGAGCAATCTCCGAGCCGTCGGTCTCACATACTCCGACTCGGATAACGCTCGACAAATGCTTTCTGCACTCGATCTTCGGGTTTGGGAGATGAAGGTGATTACCATCAAGGATACCACGGACCTCTCGACCCTGACTCTTGATGCGCTTTACTCGCGCCCAAGACTCACGAGATTGACATAGTCTCGCCGGTCAAGTCACAATCGATGGTATTAGTCACCGATCCCGCTTCGATCTTCTTCGCCGAGCCGATATGTGATTCTCCTTGCTGCTCTCGTGACATAACCGATGATCGCTAGAGCTTCTATGACGAACAGCTAGCCCTCCTAGCGCGTAGATTTTCTCATGCCTACAAGAGGAGGAGGGATGGTAAAAGAGGAGGTCATGTCATTTGCTTCGAGTGTGGTGGCCCCAACCACATTCGGGCAAACTGCCCCAAGCTGGGGAAGGTCAAAACTTATTTCGGCGGTTCTGGCAAGAACGACTACATCAACAAGAACCGCAACACGAAGCCTTCAAAGACTGCCCAAGGCAAGAAGAAGTTCCGCAACTTTGGGAAGGCTAAGAAGCTCTTCCACCGCGTCCTCACCGCCTTCGACGACCTCGACCTCAGTGAGGTGGAGGGATGGAGCGATGACGACGGACGGGGACCAAGAGCCCAAGGATGGCGGCGACTTCTCCCAAGATGTGCTTCATGGCCTCGAGGGCGAATCGAGCGACAATAGCTGCATCTCGACTCGGACGAGGTATGCCCCACCTACGACCAGCTCAATCATGCTTTTCTTAAGCTAGGTGGTTTTCATGCTAGAGCTAAGGCTAGGTGTACTGAGTTAGAGAAGGAAGTAGATAGACTATCACGGAGCTTACTTCACTTACATCCGCTCCCTCCGTGATGATTGTGATACATGCCGCGCTACGTTGGGTGACATGGAGAAACTAAGGACCTCGCATGATAGTGTGTCCTCCGAGCTTGATATTGTTAAGGTGGAGAACATTAGTCTTCTTGCTGAGCTTGAGATGAGTAGGATAGTTCTGTTTCATCTTCTCTGTTGAGACTATTTCTTGCACCTCATGTGAGGATAAGGATAATGCTTTTAGAGGTCTTTATACATTACTTCTCGATCCGCCGAGACTTGTGAAAGTTGTAACAATTTGAAGATGAACCTAAAACGGGCAGATCATAAAATTGCAGAATTACAAGCTTTTCTTCTTGAGCCTATTGCGTCATGTGTAAATTGTCCCAAGTTATCTTCTGAACTTGAATCGCTCTCAAACAGCTTTCAAGAATTTGTTGATGATAATAAGAAAATGGCTCAAGATGCTTCTAAGGACCCCGTTAGCTCACCATGCAAAATTGTGATAAACTAAAATCTAACTTGATTGCATTGATGAAAATGTGTGAAGCTAACTAAGGACCTTCTAGAAAATCACGCCCCGCTTGTGCCTTCAGTCTCAAGTGTTAGAAAAGGATAAGGACATGATAGAGACGTTTAGGAAGAGTTACGAAGATCAAATGGCTAGGATTAGGACTGCCCCTGTGTCCTGCGAAGCCCTCAAGGTTGAGGCGGCCGCATAAGGAGAGATATACACATGCTATTCGCTTCTTACGCTATTGGTTCTTCTCCTTCCTCTCCTCCTGCTGCTCTTCTTCTTCTCCTTGCTCTTCTTGCATCTCTCTCTTCGGGAGTGTCGGTACCTTATGAACACTCTCGAAAAATTTGTAGGAGGCAAGAAGAAACTTAATCTTATTCTAGACCAATCAAAGATTTGCAAGTTCAAACAGGGTCTAGGATATGATCTCCGTGAGGATGCGAGGAAACATCCACCGCCGTGCTCGCACCCGTAGTCACAGTGTGATTGAGGTCAAGCCCAAGAACAAGAAAGTTCAATTTAAATCGGCGGGCCTTGTCCAAGGGATTTCGGCGACAAGGTGATTTCACCGCAGCCGCCCCTCGGCAGGCGCATCATTGCACCTTCGTTAGAAGGATGGGCATTTGTTTGACCATTGCTTCAAGCGCGCAAGATCGCGAAGAGACCGTGTTGAGTCTCTTAGGCGTATTCAGGGTCAGCCCCAGACCTTGAGTGCACCCAAGACCAACACGAGGTCTAGGTTTGCTACTGTTTGTAGCTTTGGGCAGCACCGAGGACTTGGTTTCTCTGAGTCTTCTGTTTTTCGTCCTCGTGCTCCCTCTGGTCATGACTTCCGCCGTCCTGAGGGTAGATCTCGTTTTTCCAATCGAGATAGCTATCCGCGGTGAGATCAGCATGTTGCCGGTACTTCGACTCGCTCTCCCGTAGCAGTCGGATCCAAAGAATGCCTTCAGTCTGCTCACGCACCTCCTTCTTTGAGCAACGGAGAGCGAGGGTAGTTAGAGGTCGGCCGTGTGACTACTTCTTACGCTCGACGGTGACTCAAGATGGGTTCCAAAATCTATTTTGATTTATCCCAAGATCGAGACTTTGCTCTTTGTTGACTCGTGCTCGCCGGCGGGAAGGAAAGGTTTGGCTCGTAGACTCCGGGTGTTCACGACACATGACCGGAGATTCCCGTTGGTTTTCTTCCTAGCCCGAGCTTCGTGTGATGAGACTATCACCTTTGGAGACTCTTCGTGCGGACGCCATCGCCAAAGGTACCGTGTGTTAATGACTCATTTGTTTTAAAAGATGTTTCCTTGGTGAGTAAACTGCATTACAATTTGCTTTCGGTTTCTCACCACCGATGACGGTTTCGAGGTAAGTTTTAAGAAAACGCCCGCAAAATTGTTGATTCTTCGTAGTCGGTTTATGGATTTCTCGTTATGGGAGGATCTTTCGTGCTGATTTTATTGAGTCTTCGTGATCCTCTCCTGTTTGGTTGCTTCGAGTCCCGCGACCTTTCCTTCTCGCATAGTAGACTTGGTCATATTGGATTTGACCATTTGTCTCGAGTTAGCGCCACGATCTCATTCATGGTCTCGCCAAACTCAAGATGGTCAAAGATCTTGTTTGCGCCCATGCCGCACGGCAAGATGGTTGCCGCTTCTCATCCTCCCACACAGCATTATGACCGATGCAATCGGATAGCCGCTCCATATGGATACGGTTGGACCACTCGAGTGCGCCAACAGAAGGAAGTGGTATGTTCTTGTCGAGTCGATGACTTCTCGAGGTATTCTTGGGTGTTTTTCTTGGCCTCGAAGGATGCAACGCTTACATTTCCGAGGTCTTTTCAAGAGGCTTTCTCGTTGAGCTTCCGTGCCTTACGAGCGATCCGCATGACAATGGCACGGAGTTCAAGAATTCCTACTTTGAGAGGTTCTCGCGATGAGACAGTGTAGAGCACCGCCTCTTCTCCATACGCCTCGCCAGAATGGCGTAGTGGAGAGGAAGAACCGCACTTTGGTCGAGATGGCCGTGACAATGCTTGATGAATACTCTACACCATGGAAGTTTTGGGTGAGGCTATAGCCACCGCGTGCCATGTGTCTAATCGAGTTTTCTTCTGCACACTTGCACCGCACTTCTTCGAGTTGAGATATGGGCGAAAGCCCAGTGTTTCACATTTTCGTGTGTTTGGTTGCAAGTGCTTCATTCTGAAGACTGGGAACCTAGATAAGTTTGAGTCACGTTCTTGTGATGGACTCTTTTTAGGCTACTCGACTTCTTCGCGGGCTTATAGGGTCTGGAACTGCGAGTCTAGTAAAATGGTAGAAACCTGTGAGGTGACCTTCGACGAGGCCAGTCCGGGGACTAGGCCCGATATCTCAGGTTCTTTAGAGCAGTCCGAGACCATCTTCGTGGATGATGAGGAGGATGGAGACGAGGGTTGTCTACCTGATCCAGTCCCTCATCCACCCCTTGAGGTGCCTTCTTCCACCGCACCTCAAGGCGATCAGCCCATGCCTTCTGCCTCCTCTGGAGCTAGTGGCTCTGTTCCTACTTCGTTAGCTCACGAGGTAGAGGCCACATCTTCATCTCATCCTGACCTCCTAGACACATTCAAAAGACCATCCTTCCGAAAGGATTATTGGAGATCTCTTTGAGCGAGTCACTGCTCAAACTGCACATCACTTTTCTGCTCCATTCTCGCCTTTGTTGCCTCCTTCGAGCCCAAAGATGTTTGTCATGCTCTATCTAACGAGTCTTGGGTCAATGCCATGCATGAGGAGCTGGAGAGTTTCGAAAGAAACAAGGTCTGGACGCTTGTTGAGCCCCCTCGAGATCACAATATCATTGGAACCAAATGGGTGTTCAAGAACAAGCAAAGTGAGGATGGGGTAGTCATTCAAACAAGGCTAGACTGTTGCACAGGGGTACTCCTGTGTTGAGAGTCCGGATTTTGAGGAGATCTTTGCCCTCGTAGCTAGACTTGAGGCCATTAGAATTCTGCTTGCCTTTGCAGCTTCTAAGGGTTTCAAGCTCTACCAGATGGATGTCAAGAGTGCCTTTCTCAATGGCTTCATTGAGGAAGAAGTCTATGTCGATGACCTCCGTGTTCGAGAACCCCAAATACCCTAATCATGTCTACAAGCTTTCCAAAGCGTTGTATGGACTTAAGCAGGCCCCTAGAGCTTGGTATGAGAGATTTAAGTCCTATCTTTGAGGCATGATTTCGAGATGGGTAAAGTTGACAAGACCTTGTTCATTCACGGCAGCAATGACCTTCGCGTCGCTTAAATTTATGTCGATGACATTATCTTTGGCGGCTCTTCTCATGCTCTAGTTTCACGCTTCTCATGTCATGAGCACCGAGTTTGAGATGAGCATGATGGGTGAGTTGACTTTCTTCCTTGGCTTCCAAATCAAGCAGACTCGGGAGGGTACTTTCTTGCATCAAGGCAAGTACACCCGTGATCTCCTGAGACGTTTTGACATGAGTGATGGAAAGCCGGTGTCGACTCCGATGGCTTCTACAGCCGCACTTGACCCAGATGAAAATGGTGAGCCAGTTGATCAAAAAGAGTTCAAAAGTATGATTGGCTCTCTCTGTACCTCACCGCCTCGAGACCGACATACACTTTTCCGTGTGTCTTTGTGCTCGGTTTCAGCTTCTCCTCGCAGATCTCACCGCTAGGCGTTGAAACGCATCTTTCGTACCTTCGAGCTACCATTGACTATGGTATTCGGTACTCTTCCTCATCCCGCTCATCCCTTAGAGCCTATTCGGATGCGCACTTTGCCTACCGAGGATAGATAGGAAGAGCACTTCGCACCGCCGCTTCATTGGTGAGAGATCATGTGGAGATGATCCCATCTTTATGATGAGTAATTGACCCTTGGTTGAAGGTAAATTGAGTTTGTTTTGGGCTTTTATTGCAAAGTCTTAACTCGATTTAAATGAAGTCGTGTACGACTTGTCCTCGGTTCGCATTTACCACGCTTGGTCATGGTCGAAACTCTTCCGAGTGTCGACGACCATGGTGGTCGTGGTCGGAAGGTTATACGACCACGCTGAACTCAATCGGTGGTCTCGACCACGCCAGGCGCCCCGGCGAATTTGAACGTGATCGGAAGTCTCACCGGTAGCGCACGACCACGCTGGTGGTAATCGGATCTCACCGAGCAACAGACGAGACTTTGGCCGTGGTCGGAAGGGTTTACGACCACGCTGGCAATTGGGAGCGCTCGATCACGCCAGCGCCTGAGCTCACCACGCTATGAGCCCTCGTAAGATTTGACCGTGGTCGCACTCGGCGCTAGGGTTTACGACCACGCCAGGATCGGAGCCTCGACCACGCTGGGTGGTGGGCGTTCGACCACTTTGGCCGTGGCCTGGGCGCCACGACCACGCCAGGGAGCTCGAGGCCCGACCACGCCAGGGAAAGGAGCCACGACCACGCCAGGCACCTCGGTGGTGCGACCACGTTATGCGCTTGAGAGCTACGACCACGTTAGCGCGAGAATTGAACGTGGTCGAACCGCGTCGACCACGCTATCGGTTGGATGACCGTGGTCGTGCGGGATCACTAAAATTGGTCGTGAGGGTGCATTTCATGTCCGACACGGTGAGGTTTGGTCGGTTGGGTTCCTTGTGTTGTTGTGGACCTTGTAGACCGGTTTGTTCTACATTTTGACAAGGTTTAGTAAAGTCTAATTTCTGTGGAAAAGACTTGAGCTCGGTGTGAGTCGTGCGAGTATGGATCAGTGCTATGTGATGGTTTTGTTGTCTGTGATGGTTGCAGGTACTGGGAGACATATCTTGGTGAGGCTTAGAGAGGTCGGGACTAGACATAGGAGATGTTGAGGTCCGAACGACGTGGAAGCCAAGAGGACGTGGTCTTGTCCGAGTGGTGTAACCGTAAAACAAAGAAGGCATGAGGAGGAAGCTTGGAGGTCAAGGGCATTTTGGAGAAATGCCAAAGCCTGCAAAGGAAGCCGTGTCCTCCGGGAAAGCACCGAGTTGGTGGTGCTATTGGGCAAAGCGAGGAGCTGTTGCACCGGGTAATGGGCAAAGCACCGAGGCCCGCAGCAATCTGGACTCTCTCAGAACGGGTGGTCTGTTGAGACCAAGAAGGCAGTGAGACTATAAATAGAGAGGTTAGGTCTCGTGAGCAAAGTGAGGTTGTCCCCGAGTGCTCGAGTGTTCCTCTCATCTTGTGTGAGTTGTCTCGGTAAGAGCATGGATGCTCGTGTACCTCCGATGGAGTGGTCAGAAAACCTCCATGTGAAATAGAAAAGATTGATTCATCTCTCTCGTATCTTTCTCGCTTTTGTTCTTGAGATGATTTGTTTGATCCGATTGCCCTCTCTCGTGTTCTTTTCGATCATATGTGTTTTATCCGAGAGTTGGCTTGTGCTTCACTTGCTCAGATCGAAATTGTTTTGAGACCTTCTGTCATTTCATTCCGAGAGCAAAGTCGAAATCGAGAAGTCTCGTGATTCTTATTCTTCCGCCTCCGTTTCGCTCGCTTTTTCGACTTTGCCTTCTTTGCCGACCATCGCTTAGATCTCTTTTTCTTGGTATATTCACTTCCGTAGATCTTGTACGAACTAAGTTTCAAGTTTCATTCATTTTGGATCTCGTGCAAAAGATCTCTAATTTCTTGCTCCTGTCGTATACCGACAATGTAGTATTTCCTGATACATTCTATTGTCGGATGATCGACACGGCATAAGTTTTCTCGGTTCGGTTTTCACCAAATGATATCCTCTGCTTTCGGTCATTCAACCTCGTCTGTAGCGGTGGTCTTGCGATGCTGGTCTGTTTCACCCATACGACCACGGTCAAAACCCGATACTGCTTTCTCATTTACGACTACGGTTGTCCTCGGCTACGACTTCTTGTTTTATTGTTGTCGTCGGTTGATCTTTGTTTTTCCGACTTAGCTCTCTAGCTAAAGGAGAAGAAGAACTTGGGAGAAAATTTTAAGGCACCATTCACCCCCTCTGTTGCCATTTTGTCCTTCAATTGGTATCGAGCCTGCTAGCTCTTCTTCATAGATCTTAACCGGTCTCAAAGAGCCATGGCAATGACAAGTATTCCACCAAGCCGCCTATTTTCGATGGCTCGATTACCCTTCCGAAGAGCCGAATGGAAACATATATCCGTGCTCGGGGTATGCTATTTGGCGGAAGGTGAAAATACAATTTGTTGTTCCCGCCGATGAGAACATCAATGCCGGAATATGGTCGATGTTGAGGCAAATGCAAAGGCAAGGAACATCATCATACGTGGATTGAGCAGTTTAATTTGATCGCATCTCTCATCCGTCGTCTCTCACGACATCCGGGTGACCTCGATGCATACCATGAGGGCACCTCCCGCATCAAGACGGTTCGACAGATCGCCTCCGCGAATACAAAGAAATTCGAGATGCTTGTCGGAGAGTCCCTTGACGAGTGCTTTTCACGCTTTCACAAGATTTTGAGCAATCTCCGAGCGGTCGGTCTCACATACTCCGACTCGGATAACGCCGACAGATGCTTTCTCGACTGATCTTCGGGTTTGGGAGATGAAGGTGACTACCATCAAGGACACCATGGACCTCTCGACCTTGACTCTTGATGCGCTTTACTCGCCTCAAGACTCACGAGATTGACATAGTCTCTACGGTCAAGTCACAATCGATGGCTCTAGTCACGGATCCCACTTCGCTTCGTTCTTCCGCCGATTCTCTTATGGATTCTCCTCGCCGCTCTACGTGACATAACCGATGATCGACAGAGCGACTTGGGATGAGCAGCTAGCCCTCCTCGCACGGAGATTCTCCCATGCTTACAAAGGAGGAGGGACGGAAGGAAAGAGGACCCGTGATTTGTTTCGAGTGGTGGCCCCAACCACATTCGAGCAAACTGTCCCAAAGTGGGGAAAGGCAAAACTGACGTTGGCGGTTCCGGCAAGAACGACTACTCCGACAAGAACCGCAACAAGAAGGCCCCAACTCCGACGCAAGGCAAGAAGCCGCTCGCAACTTTGGGAAGGCCAAGAAGCTCTTCCACCGCGCCTCGCCGCTTCGACGACCTCGACCTCGACGAAGTGGAGGGATGGAGCGACGACGACGGGACGGGTGATCAAGAACCCAAGAGCGGCGACGACTTCTCTGGCATGTGCTTCATGGCCCTTGAGGGCGAGATCACGACAATGAGCTCTACTCCGACTCTGACGAGGTATGTCCCACCCACGATCAGCTCAATCATGCTTTTCTTAAGCTAGGTGGTTTTCATGCTAGAGCTAAGTCTAGGTGTACCGAGTTAGAGAAGGAAGTAGATAGATTGTCACGGGAGCTTACTTCACTTATATCTGCTCCCTCCCGTGACGACTGTGATACCGCCGTGCTTTGCTTGGAGACATGGAGAAACTAAGGACCTCGCATGATAGTTTGTCCTCCGAACTAGACATTGTTAAGGTGGAGAATGTTAGTCCGTCATGAACTAGAGATGTCTAGGATTGTTTTTCCTTCATCTACCGTTGAGACTACTTCTTGCACCTCATGTGAGGATAAGGATAATGCTTTTAGAGGTCTTTATACATTGCTTCTCGATCTGCCCGAGACTTGTGAAAGTTGTAACAATTTGAAGATGAACCTAAAGCGGCGATCATAAAATTGTGAATTACAAGCTTTTCTACTTGAGCCTATTGCTTCTTGTGTGAATTGTCCTAAACTAATCACGAGCTTGAATCTGTTTCCAAACAAGCTTCAAGAAATGATTGATCATGATAAGAAGTTGGCTCGCTTTGTTTAAGGACCCCGTTAGCTCACCATGCATTAGTTGTAACAAACTAAAATCTAACTTGATTGCATTGGATGAGAAATGTGTGAAGCTAACTAAGGACCTACTAGAGAAGCCACCTTGTGCTTGTAATGTGATTGTGAAGAAGGGGGAGAAGCCCCTGTAAGGTAGAGACGCCTAGCGATGCGAACCAATCTGCTAGCGGTGGGGCATCGTCCTTCTACGCCGGTGTAAGGCACAAGCCGCCTTCCCTCTCGCTGGTCGTTCTCCTCGCCTCCCTTACCTTCTGCTTTCTCCTCCTCCTTGCTCCTCTTGCACCTCTCTTTCGGGAGTGTCGACTTTATGAACACTCTCGAGAAATTTGTAGGAGGCAAGAAGGATCTCAATCTTATTCTAGACCAATCAAAGATTTGCAAGTTCAAACAGGTCTAGGATATAATTTCCGTGAGGATGTGAGAAAACATCCACCGTCGTGCTCGCACTCCATAGCCGCAGTGTGATCGAGGTCAAGCCCAAGAACAAGAAAGTTCAATTTAGATCGTGGGCTTTGTCCAAGGGATTGACGAAGGTGATTTCACCGCAGCTTGACCTCGTATATGGCCATCTCATGCTACTTCAGCCCCTCGTAGGCGGTATCATTGCACCTTCGCCGAAGGATGGGCATCTGATTGACCAATGCTTCAAGCGCCAAGATCGCGCCAAGAGACCGTCTTGAGTCTCTTAGGCGATTCGTGGTCAGCCCCACCTTGAGTGCACCTAAGACCAACACGAGGTCTAGGCTTGCTATTGTTGGTAGCTTTGGGCAAGACCGAGGACTTGGTTTTTCCGAGTTTTGCTTTTTCGCCCTCGTGCTCTCTCGGTCGTGACTTCCGCCGCCCCGAGGGTAGATCTCGCTTCCATCGAGATAGCTACCCGCGGCGTGATCGCCGTCTTGCGGTGCTCAAACTCGCTCTCCGTAGTAGTCGGACCCAAGAATGCCTTCTGTGTCCGCACATAGACCTTCCGCTTTGAGCGACGGAGGGCGAGGGTAGTTAGAGGTCACCGTGTGACTACTTCTTCGCTCGACGTGTGACTCAAGATTGGGTGCCAAAATCTATGTTGATTTATCCCAAGATCGAGACTTTGCTCTCTTGTTGACTCGGGTTCGCGGGTGGAAGGAAAGGTTTGGCTTGTAGACCCGGTGTTCACGACACATGACCGAGATTCCCGCTGGTTTTCTTCCCTTGCCCGAGCTCCGGTGATGAGACGATCACCTTCGAGATGCTTCATCTGGCGCCATCGCCAAAGGTACTTGTATGCATTAATGATTCATTTATTTTGAAAGATGTTGCTTTAGTTAGCAAGTCGCAGACAATTTGCTCTCGCCTCTCTCACCACTGATGACAATTTCGAGGTGAGCTTTAAGAAAACAATTGCAAAATTCTTGATTCTTCTGTAGTCCGGTTTATGGATTTCTCGCTTTGGGAGGATCTTTCGTGCTGATTTTTCCGAGTCTTCCGTGATCCTCTCCGTCTCGCTTGCTTCGAGTCCCGCGATCTTTCCTTCTCGCATAGGAGACTTGGTCATATTGATTTGACCATTTGACCCGAAAGAAGGCCACGATCTCATTCGTGGTCCGCGAAACTCAAGATGGTCAAAGATCTTGTTTGCGCTCCATGCCGAACGCGGCAAGATGGTTGCCGCTCATCCTCCCACACAGCTACTATGACCGATGCACCGGACGCTTGCTCCATATGGATACAGCTGGACCACTGAAAAGCGCCAGCGAGGGAAGTGGTACGCCTGTTGTGGTCGATGACTATTCGAGGTACTCTTGGGTGTTTTCTTAGCCTCAAGGATGAGACGCTACATATTTTCGAGGTCTTTTCAAGAGGCTTCTGCTGAGCTTCCGGTGCCTTACGAGCGATCCGCAGGAAAATAGCACGGAGTTCAAGAATTCCTACTTTGAGAGTTTCTGTGGTGAGACAGTGTAGAGCACCGCCTCTTCTCCATACGCCCCCAAACAGAATGGCGTTGTGGAGAGGAAGAACCGCACCTTGGTCGAGATGGCCGTGACGATGCTTGATGAGTACTCTACACCGCTGAAGTTTTGGGTGAGGCTATAGCCACCGCGTGCCATGTTTCCAATCGAGTTTTTTGGGCACACTTGCACCGACTTTATGAGTTGAGATACTGCGAAAGCCCGTGTTTCTCATTTTCGTGTTTGGTTGCAAGTGTTTTATTTTGAAGTCCGGAACCTAGATAAGTTCGAGTCACGCTCTAGTGATGGACTTTTTCGGCTACTCGACTTCTTCATGCGGCCTATAGGGTCCGGAACTCATGAGTCTAGCAAAATGATAGAAACCCGTGAGGTAACTTTCGATGAGGCGGTCCGGACTAGGCCCGATATCTCGTGTTCACTAGAGCGCTCGAGACCATCTTTGTGGATGATGAGGATGATGGAGATGAGGGTTGTCTACCCGATCCAGCCTTCTCCACCCCTTGAGGTGCCTTCCTCCACCGCACCTCGAGGCGATCGCCCTCACCTTCGCTTCTTCCGGGCTAGTGGCTTTGTTCCTACCCGTCGTGTAACGAGGTAGAGGCCACTTCTTCATCTCATCCAGACCTCCAAGACATATCCAAAATCTCATCCTTCCGAGCATATGATTGGAGATCTATTTGAGCGAGTCACACGCTCCAAGTCTCAAGGCGTATCACTTTTCTCTCTCCACTCGCCTTCAGAGCTTCCTTTGAGCCCAAGGACGCTTTGTCATGCTTTATCCGATGAGTCTTGGGTCAATGCTATGCATGAGGAGTGGAGAGTTTCGAAGAAACAAGGTCTCGACGCTTGTTGAGCCCCTCGAGATCACAATATCATTGGAACCAAATGGGTGTTCAAGAACAAGCAAAGTGAGGATGGGGTAGTCATTCAAACAAGGCTAGGCTGGTTGCAGGGTACTCCTGTGTTGAGGGTCCGGATTTGAGGAGACCTTGCCCTCAGTAGCTCGCCTTGAGGCCATTAGAATTCGCTTGCCTTTGCAGCTTCTAAAGGTTTCAAGCTTTACCAGATGGACGTCAAGAGTGCCTTTCTCAATGGCTTCATTGAGGAAGAAGTCTATGTCGACAGCCTCCAGGTTTCGAGAACCCCAAATACCCTAGTCATGTCTTCAAGCTTTCCAAAGCATTGTATGAACTTAAGCAAGCCCCTAGAGCTTGGTATGAGAGGCTTAAGTCCCATCTATTGAGACATGATTTTGAGATGGGTAAAGTTGACAAGACCTTGTTCATTCGCCGGCTTGGCAATGACCTTCCGCTTGCCCAAATTTATGTCGATGACATTATCTTTGGTGGCTCTTCTCATGCTCTAGTTTCACGCTTCTCGATGTCATGAGCACCGAGTTTGAGATGAGCATGATGGGTGAGTTGACTTTCTTCCTTGGCTTCCAAATCAAACAGACTCGGGAGGGTACCTTCTTGCATCAAGGCAAGTACACCCGAGATCTCCTAAGACGCTTCGACATGAGTGATGGAAAGCCTGTCGACTCACGATGGCTTCTACGGCCACACTTGACCCGAGATGAGGACGGCATGAGCCGCTTGACCAAAAAGAGTTCAAGTATGATTGGCTCTCTCTTGTACCTCACCGCCTCGAGACCGGACATACACTTTTCTCAGGTGTCTTTGTGCCCTTTGAGCTTCTCCTCACAGATCTCACCGCCAAAGCAAGTGAAGCGCATCTTCGGTACCTTCGAGCTACCATTGACTATGGTATCTGGTACTCTTCCTCATCCTGCTCATCCCTTAGAGCCTTTTCGGATGCGCACTTTGCCTACCGTAGGATAGATAGGAAGAGCACTTCGGGCACCTGCCAGTTCATTGGCACTTCTCTCGTTTCTTGGTCTTCGAGGAAGCGATCCTGTTGCATGTACCCAACCGCGAGGCCGAGTACGTTGTCAGCAGCCGATTCTCGTAGCCAAGTGCTTTGGATGGTCTCGACTCTGCGGGACTTTGGGTTAGCTATCGATCGTGTTCCGCTCTTTTGCGATAACATGTCTGCGATTAGCATTGCTAAGAACCCAGCAAAGACTCTCGGACCAAGCACATCGATATCGATATCATTTTCTTCGAGACCATGTAGAGAAGGGTGACATCGTGCTCCGCCAGGAGAGTGACCACCGCTATCGATATCTTCACCAAGTCTTTGGATAGCACGAGGTTTTCACCATGGGAGAGCTTGGGGTGGTTTGTCCTACGGACTATTGTGAGGGGGAGCTTTGGGCTTTCTTGCTTTATCATATTAATTGTGCTTCAGATCCTTCTTGTTGCATCGCATTTTCTGTGCATTGGGTTTAGTCCTTCTAGCATAGGTTAGAGTGTGTCTCTTGCTGAGTTGCTTAGACTTCTTGCTCTTATCTTGTGCTTTCAGGATAGCTGTTTTTTTTATCTCACTAGGTTAAGCTCACTCACTTCTTTTAGGTTCTAGCGAGGGTGGGCCACCCTGCAGACAGGTTCGTGTTTGCTCTCTAGTGTGCGTTTTCTCGACAAATGTTGTCCCGAGACATATAGGGTAGATGAGAGTTAGTTTGAGCCATAGTATCCTCTATATCTTATCTATGCTTTAAGGACTTTGTTTTTCCGATTTATTTGCCGCCTTGATTTTTATTGCTTTGGTCTGTGGGGAGTTCATTTGGGAACTTCTAGATTTTAATTTTGACTTAAACTCAACTTGAACTAAAAGTCGCATCACATGTTGAGGGGAGGATCTTCCGCATTGCATTCTGCATTGTAATATAACCACATTGAGCCTTGATTATTATCCGGTTATGACATGCTTTCAATGCTTTACACATTGCCATGATTTGTGCTCCATTGCTAATCTGATCATGACTTTATATGTGTAGTCAAGTCTTTGCCATGATAGGTTAATTAAAATGCCAAATTTGACCTAATTCATGTCTTGTTCATATTTGAGACTAGTCAGCCTTGTGTTATCTTTTTATGATTCTCGCCATGTCAAATAGGTCGAGTTGAGTCTTGAATCTTAGTTGAGCAATAGATTGAGCTATACAGCTTTCTTGATGACACATAAGTTAGTACAATCTATCAAAAAGGATCTCTTCAGGTGCGAAAAACCGATCTCACCAATTCCTTCTCATGAGACGGCTTGCCATTGCACAAGGCATGAACTCGGGGAGATTTGGATGACCAAGATCATTTCCTTAAGCTTCTCGCTTGAATGATCGCATAAGGCTTGAGGTCTAGCACATGACAAAAGTATGATTGAAAACAATCATGAGATCTCTAAACGAAAAATGTCATTTATGCTCAATTGCTAAAATTTCAAGTGTACTTAAACAAATGTATCATTCTTGAATAAATAGCACTCTAGTTGGCTCAACACTAGCTTCTCGATTCCATTTAGCTCATTGACATGGCTTGCATCATTTGTGGATATCATTAGCTAGACTAAAATCTTGTTTGACTTGACTTGCTAAGCACTTCAAATTAAAAATCAGATTATACCATCTGTTAGCTTAGCTTCTCTTTACATACATAGTCATGATCTTTGTAGCATACTTGTATGTTATGGCTTGTGTAATACATTTGGTCATTTTGGATAATTCTCATGGCTCGCATACTTTGAATAATCAAATCACCATTCCATCCATCATTTTGACTTATTCTCTTGCATACTTGATGTGTTTATTGCCAAAAGGGGAGAATAGATTGGAGAAAAGAAAATTTCTCAACTTCTGGGAACTTGCTAGAGCTTTGGAGATCAATTTGCTCTTTATGTATTGCTCTAGTATTCCTTCTGTCGACATGGTCATAATTTCATTTTCTTTCCTTGGACCATGTCGCTTCTACAAACTCAACTTCATATTTTTCGGTGTTTGTCAATATACTCATCAAGGGGAGATTGAGAGATCATGTGGAGATGATCCCATCTTTATGATGAGTAATTGACCCTTGGTTGAAGGTAAATTGAGTTTGTTTTGGGCTTTATTGCAAAGTCTTAACTCGATTTAAATGAAGTCGTACGACTTGTCCTCGGTTAAATGCGACCACGCTTTGGTCGTGGTCGAAACTCTTCGAGTGTTTGACGACCATGGTGGTCGTGGTCGGAAGGTTATACGACCACGCTGAACTCAATCGGGTGGTCTCGACCACGCCAGGCGCCCCGCGAATTTGAACGTGATCGAAGTTCACGGGTAGCGTCACGACCACGCCAGGGCGTCCCCGCGAATTTGAACGTGATCGGAAGTCTGGGGTAGCGCACGACCACGTTGGTGGTAATCGGATCTCACCGAGCAGCGTGTCGAGAGTTTTGGCCGTGGTCGGAAGGGTTTACGACCACGCTGGCAATTGGGAGCGCTCGATCACGCCAGTGCCTGTGCTTCACCACGCTATGAGCCCTCGGAAGATTTGACCGTGGTCGGCACTCGGCGCTAGGGTTTACGACCACGCCAGGGATCGGAGCCTCGACCACGCTGGGCGGTCGGGCGTTCGACCACTTTGGCCGTGGTCGGTGGGCGCCACGACCACGCTGTGGGAGCTCGAGGCCCCGACCACGCCAGGGAAAGGAGCCACGACCACGCCAGGCACTCTGGTGGTGCGACCACGTTATGCGCTTGGAGAGCTACGACCACGTTAGC